>OX377611.1:36054345-36247210 GCA_947397855.1 Thelaira solivaga | reverse complement strand
AAAAAGCAAAGGGGGTAGTAAATTGTTTTTTTTGGCGAAAAATATTTTTTTTCCACTATCTTCAAAAAACTAAATTTGGATTAAAGCCAATCCGGTTCTCTATTCAACGCAGTAGAAATCAAGTCGATATCTAGAAAAGTAAGCAAGTTATGACCAAAAAGGTAAGTAGTTATACTACTGCCTATTTCCGGCCACTTTTTAGTAGAACTATTTACGTTTTTTATCATAACTTGAAAAGTTTTCAATATATCGACTTGATTTCTTTTGCGTTGGATAGCTAACCGTATTGGCCTTAACTACAAATTTTTTTTAATGGATAGTGGAAGAAAATTTTATTTATCATTTTTTAAAAAAAAGCAAAGGGGGTAGTCCATTGTTTTTTTTTTGCGAAAAATATCTTTTCTCCACTATCTTCAAAAAACTAAATTTGAATTAAAGCCAATGCGGTTCTCTATTCAACGCAGTCGAAATCAAGTTGATGTCTACAAAAGTAAGCAAGTTATGCCCAAAAAGGTAAGTAGTTATACTACTGCCTATTTCCGGCCACTTTTTAGTAGAACTATTTACGTTTTTGGCCATAACTTGAAAAGTTTTCAATATATCGACTTGATTTCTTTTGCGTTGGATAGCTAACCGTATTGGTCTTAATTACAAATTTTTTTTAATGGATAGTGGAGGAAAATTTTTTTTATCATTTTTTAAAAAAAAAGCAAAGGGGGTAGTCCATTGTTTTTTTTTGGGGCGAAAAATATTTTTTTTCCACTATCTTCAAAAAACTAAATTTGAATTAAAGCCAATGCGGTTCTCTATTCAACGCAGTAGAAATCAAGTCGATATCTAGAAAAGTAAGCAAGTTATGACCAAAAAGGTAAGTAGTTATACTACTGCCTATTTCCGGCCACTTTTTAGTAAAACTATTTTTACGTTTTGGCCATAACTTGAAAAGTTTTCAATATATCGACTTGATTTCTTTTTTGTTGGATAGCTAACCGTATTGGTCTTAATTACAAATTTTTTTTTTAATGGATAGTGGAAGAAAATTTTTTTATCATTTTTTAAAAAAAAGCAAAGGGGGTAGTCCATTGTTTTTTTTGGCGAAAAATATTTTTTTACACTATCTTCAAAAAACTACATTTGAATTAAAGCCAATGCGGTTCTCTATTCAACGCAGTAGAAATCAAGTCGATATCTAGAAAAGTAAGCAAGTTATGACCAAAAAGGTAAGTAGTTATACTACTGCCTATTTCCGGCCACTTTTTAGTAGAACTATTTACGTTTTTGGCCATAACTTGAAAAGTTTTCAATATATCGACTTGATTTCTTTTGCGTTGGATAGCTAACCGTATTGGTCTTAATTACAAATTTTTTTTTTAATGAATAGTGGAAGAAAATTTTTTTTTATCATTTTTTAAAAAAAAGCACAGGGGGTAGTTTATTGTTTTTTTTGGCGAAAAATATTTTTTTTCCACTATCTTCAAAAAACTACATTTGAATTAAAGCCAATGCGGTTCTCTATTCAACGCAGTAGAAATCAAGTCGATATCTAGAAAAGTAAGCAAGTTATGACCAAAAAGGTAAGTAGTTATACTACTGCCTATTTCCGGCCACTTTTTAGTAGAACTATTTACGTTTTTGGCCATAACTTGAAAAGTTTTCAATATATCGACTTGATTTCTTTTGCGTTGGATAGCTAACCGTATTGGTCTTAATTACAAATTTTTTTTTTAATGAATAGTGGAAGAAAATTTTTTTTTATCATTTTTTAAAAAAAAGCACAGGGGGTAGTTTATTGTTTTTTTTGGCGAAAATTTTTTTTTTACCACTATCTTCAAAAAACCAAATTTGAATTAAAGCTAATGCGGTTCTCTATTCAACGCAGTAGAAATCAAGTCGATATCTAGAAAAGTAAGCAAGTTATGACCAAAAAGGTAAGTAGTTATACTACTGCCTATTTCCGGCCACTTTTTAGTAGAACTATTTACGTTTTTGGCCATAACTTGAAAAGTTTTCAATATATCGACTTGATTTCTTTTGCGTTGGATAGCTAACCGTATTGGTCTTAATTACAAATTTTTTTTTTAATGAATAGTGGAAGAAAATTTTTTTTTATCATTTTTAAAAAAAAAGCACAGGGGGTAGTTTATTGTTTTTTTTGGCGAAAAATATTTTTTTTCCACTATCTTCAAAAAACCAAATTTGAATTAAAGCTAATGCGGTTCTCTATTCAACGCAGTAGAAATCAAGTCGATATCTAGAAAAGTAAGCAAGTTATGACCAAAAAGGTAAGTAGTTATACTACTGCCTATTTCCGGCCACTTTTTAGTAGAACTATTTACGTTTTTGGCCATAACTTGAAAAGTTTTCAATATATCGACTTGATTTCTTTTGCGTTGGATAGCTAACCGTATTGGTCTTAATTACAAATTTTTTTTTTAATGAATAGTGGAAGAAAATTTTTTTTTATCATTTTTTAAAAAAAAAGCACAGGGGGTAGTTTATTGTTTTTTTTGGCGAAAAATATTTTTTTCCACTATCTTCAAAAAACCAAATTTGAATTAAAGCTAATGCGTATCTCTATTCAACGCAGTAGAAATCAAGTCGATATCTAGAAAAGTAAGCAAGTTATGACCAAAAAGGTAAGTAGTTATACTACTGCCTATTTCCGGCCACTTTTTAGTAGAACTATTTACGTTTTTGGCCATAACTTGAAAAGTTTTCAATATATCGACTTGATTTCTTTTGCGTTGGATAGCTAACCGTATTAGCCTTAACTACAATTTTTTTTAATGGATAGTGGAAGAAAATTTTTTTTATCATTTTTTAAAAAAAGCACAGGGGGTAGTCCATTGTTTTTTTTTGCGAAAAATATCTTTTTTCCACTATCTTCAAAAAACTAAATTTGAATTAAAGCCAATGCGGTTCTCTATTCAACGCAGTAGAAATCAAGTCGATATCTAGAAAAGTAAGCAAGTTATGACCAAAAAGGTAAGTAGTTTTACTACTGCCTATTTCCGGCCACTTTTTAGTAGAACTATTTACGTTTTTGGCCATAACTTGAAAAGTTTTCAATATATCGACTTGATTTCTTTTGCGTTGGATAGCTAACCGTATTGGCCTTAACTGCAATTTTTTTTAATGGATAGTGGAAGAAAATTTTTTTTATCATTTTTTAAAAAAAAGCAAAGGGCGTAGTCCATTGTTTTTTTTGGCGAAAAATATTTTTTTACACTATCTTCAAAAAACTAAATTTGAATTAAAGCCAATGCGGTTCTCTATTCAACGCAGTAGAAATCAAGTCGATATCTAGAAAAGTAAGCAAGTTATGACCAAAAAGGTAAGTAGTTTTACTACTGCCTATTTCCGGCCACTTTTTAGTAGAACTATTTACGTTTTTGGCCATAACTTGAAAACTTTTCAATATATCGACTTGATTTCTTTTGCGTTGGATAGCTAACCGTATTGGCCTTAACTACAAATTTTTTTTTAATGGATAGTGGAAGAAAATTTTTTTATCATTTTTTTAAAAAAAGCACAGGGGGTAGTCCATTGTTTTTTTTTGCGAAAAATATCTTTTTTCCACTATCTTCAAAAAACTAAATTTGAATTAAAGCCAATGCGGTTTTCTTTTCAACGCAGTAGAAATCAAGTCGATATCTAGAAAAGTAAGCAAGTTATGACCAAAAAGGTAAGTAGTTTTACTACTGCCTATTTCCGGCCACTTTTTAGTAGAACTATTTACGTTTTTGGCCATAACTTGAAAAGTTTTCAATATATCGACTTGATTTCTTTTGCGTTGGATAGCTAACCGTATTGTTCTTAACTACAAATTTTTTTTTAATGGATAGTGGAAGAAAATTTTTTTTATCATTTTTTAAAAAAAAGCAAAGGGGGTAGTCCATTGTTTTTTTTGGCGAAAAATATTTTTTTTCCACTATCTTCAAAAAACTAAATTTGAATTAAAGCCAATGCGGTTCTCTATTCAACGCAGTAGAAATCAAGTCGATATCTAGAAAAGTAAGCAAGTTATGACCAAAAAGGTAAGTAGTTATACTACTGCCTATTTCCGGCCACTTTTTAGTAGAACTATTTACGTTTTTGGCCATAACTTGAAAAGTTTTCAATATATCGACTTGATTTCTTTTGCGTTGGATAGCTAACCGTATTGGCCTTAACTACAAATTTTTTTTTAATGGATAGTGGAAGAAAATTTTTTTTATCATTTTTTAAAAAAAAGCACAGGGGGTAGTCCATTGTTTTTTTTGGCGAAAAATATTTTTTTTCCACTATCTTCAAAAAACTACATTTGAATTAAAGCCAATGCGGTTCTCTATTCAACGCAGTAGAAATCAAGTCGATATCTAGAAAAGTAAGCAAGTTATGACCAAAAAGGTAAGTAGTTATACTACTGCCTATTTCCGGCCACTTTTTAGTAGAACTATTTACGTTTTTGGCCATAACTTGAAAAGTTTTCAATATATCGACTTGATTTCTTTTGCGTTGGATAGCTAACCGTATTGGTCTTAATTACAAATTTTTTTTTTAATGGATAGTGGAAGAAAATTTTTTTTATCATTTTTTAAAAAAAGCAAAGGGGGTAGTCCATTGTTTTTTTTGGCGAAAAATATTTTTTTTCCACTATCTTCAAAAAACTAAATTTGGATTAAAGCCAATCCGGTTCTCTATTCAACGCAGTAGAAATCAAGTCGATATCTAGAAAAGTAAGCAAGTTATGACCAAAAAGGTAAGTAGTTATACTACTGCCTATTTCCGGCCACTTTTTAGTAGAACTATTTACGTTTTTGGTCATAACTTGAAAAGTTTTCAATATATCGACTTGATTTCTTTTGCGTTGGATAGCTAACCGTATTGGCCTTAACTACAAATTTTTTTTTAATGGATAGTGAAAGAAAATTTTTTTTATCATTTTTTAAAAAAAAGCAAAGGGGGTAGTAAATTGTTTTTTTTGGCGAAAAATATTTTTTTTCCACTATCTTCAAAAAACTAAATTTGGATTAAAGCCAATCCGGTTCTCTATTCAACGCAGTAGAAATCAAGTCGATATCTAGAAAAGTAAGCAAGTTATGACCAAAAAGGTAAGTAGTTATACTACTGCCTATTTCCGGCCACTTTTTAGTAGAACTATTTACGTTTTTTATCATAACTTGAAAAGTTTTCAATATATCGACTTGATTTCTTTTGCGTTGGATAGCTAACCGTATTGGCCTTAACTACAAATTTTTTTTAATGGATAGTGGAAGAAAATTTTATTTATCATTTTTTAAAAAAAAGCAAAGGGGGTAGTCCATTGTTTTTTTTTTGCGAAAAATATCTTTTCTCCACTATCTTCAAAAAACTAAATTTGAATTAAAGCCAATGCGGTTCTCTATTCAACGCAGTCGAAATCAAGTTGATGTCTACAAAAGTAAGCAAGTTATGCCCAAAAAGGTAAGTAGTTATACTACTGCCTATTTCCGGCCACTTTTTAGTAGAACTATTTACGTTTTTGGCCATAACTTGAAAAGTTTTCAATATATCGACTTGATTTCTTTTGCGTTGGATAGCTAACCGTATTGGTCTTAATTACAAATTTTTTTTAATGGATAGTGGAGGAAAATTTTTTTTATCATTTTTTAAAAAAAAAGCAAAGGGGGTAGTCCATTGTTTTTTTTTGGCGAAAAATATTTTTTTTCCACTATCTTCAAAAAACTAAATTTGAATTAAAGCCAATGCGGTTCTCTATTCAACGCAGTAGAAATCAAGTCGATATCTAGAAAAGTAAGCAAGTTATGACCAAAAAGGTAAGTAGTTATACTACTGCCTATTTCCGGCCACTTTTTAGTAAAACTATTTACGTTTTTGGCCATAACTTGAAAAGTTTTCAATATATCGACTTGATTTCTTTTTTGTTGGATAGCTAACCGTATTGGTCTTAATTACAAATTTTTTTTTTAATGGATAGTGGAAGAAAATTTTTTTTATCATTTTTTAAAAAAAAGCAAAGGGGGTAGTCCATTGTTTTTTTTGGCGAAAAATATTTTTTTACACTATCTTCAAAAAACTACATTTGAATTAAAGCCAATGCGGTTCTCTATTCAACGCAGTAGAAATCAAGTCGATATCTAGAAAAGTAAGCAAGTTATGACCAAAAAGGTAAGTAGTTATACTACTGCCTATTTCCGGCCACTTTTTAGTAGAACTATTTACGTTTTTGGCCATAACTTGAAAAGTTTTCAATATATCGACTTGATTTCTTTTGCGTTGGATAGCTAACCGTATTGGTCTTAATTACAAATTTTTTTTTTAATGAATAGTGGAAGAAAATTTTTTTTTATCATTTTTTAAAAAAAAAGCACAGGGGGTAGTTTATTGTTTTTTTTGGCGAAAAATATTTTTTTTCCACTATCTTCAAAAAACTACATTTGAATTAAAGCCAATGCGGTTCTCTATTCAACGCAGTAGAAATCAAGTCGATATCTAGAAAAGTAAGCAAGTTATGACCAAAAAGGTAAGTAGTTATACTACTGCCTATTTCCGGCCACTTTTTAGTAGAACTATTTACGTTTTTGGCCATAACTTGAAAAGTTTTCAATATATCGACTTGATTTCTTTTGCGTTGGATAGCTAACCGTATTGGTCTTAATTACAAATTTTTTTTTTAATGAATAGTGGAAGAAAATTTTTTTTTATCATTTTTTAAAAAAAAAGCACAGGGGGTAGTTTATTGTTTTTTTTGGCGAAAATTTTTTTTTTTACCACTATCTTCAAAAAACCAAATTTGAATTAAAGCTAATGCGGTTCTCTATTCAACGCAGTAGAAATCAAGTCGATATCTAGAAAAGTAAGCAAGTTATGACCAAAAAGGTAAGTAGTTATACTACTGCCTATTTCCGGCCACTTTTTAGTAGAACTATTTACGTTTTTGGCCATAACTTGAAAAGTTTTCAATATATCGACTTGATTTCTTTTGCGTTGGATAGCTAACCGTATTGGTCTTAATTACAAATTTTTTTTTTAATGAATAGTGGAAGAAAATTTTTTTTTATCATTTTTTAAAAAAAAAGCACAGGGGGTAGTTTATTGTTTTTTTTGGCGAAAAATATTTTTTTTCCACTATCTTCAAAAAACCAAATTTGAATTAAAGCTAATGCGGTTCTCTATTCAACGCAGTAGAAATCAAGTCGATATCTAGAAAAGTAAGCAAGTTATGACCAAAAAGGTAAGTAGTTATACTACTGCCTATTTCCGGCCACTTTTTAGTAGAACTATTTACGTTTTTGGCCATAACTTGAAAAGTTTTCAATATATCGACTTGATTTCTTTTGCGTTGGATAGCTAACCGTATTGGTCTTAATTACAAATTTTTTTTTTTAATGAATAGTGGAAGAAAATTTTTTTTTATCATTTTTTAAAAAAAAAGCACAGGGGGTAGTTTATTGTTTTTTTTGGCGAAAAATATTTTTTTTCCACTATCTTCAAAAAACCAAATTTGAATTAAAGCTAATGCGTATCTCTATTCAACGCAGTAGAAATCAAGTCGATATCTAGAAAAGTAAGCAAGTTATGACCAAAAAGGTAAGTAGTTATACTACTGCCTATTTCCGGCCACTTTTTAGTAGAACTATTTACGTTTTTGGCCATAACTTGAAAAGTTTTCAATATATCGACTTGATTTCTTTTGCGTTGGATAGCTAACCGTATTAGCCTTAACTACAATTTTTTTTAATGGATAGTGGAAGAAAATTTTTTTTATCATTTTTTAAAAAAAAGCACAGGGGGTAGTCCATTGTTTTTTTTTGCGAAAAATATCTTTTTTCCACTATCTTCAAAAAACTAAATTTGAATTAAAGCCAATGCGGATCTCTATTCAACGCAGTAGAAATCAAGTCGATATCTAGAAAAGTAAGCAAGTTATGACCAAAAAGGTAAGTAGTTTTACTACTGCCTATTTCCGGCCACTTTTTAGTAGAACTATTTACGTTTTTGGCCATAACTTGAAAAGTTTTCAATATATCGACTTGATTTCTTTTGCGTTGGATAGCTAACCGTATTGGCCTTAACTGCAATTTTTTTTAATGGATAGTGGAAGAAAATTTTTTTTATCATTTTTTAAAAAAAAGCAAAGGGCGTAGTCCATTGTTTTTTTTGGCGAAAAATATTTTTTTACACTATCTTCAAAAAACTAAATTTGAATTAAAGCCAATGCGGTTCTCTATTCAACGCAGTAGAAATCAAGTCGATATCTAGAAAAGTAAGCAAGTTATGACCAAAAAGGTAAGTAGTTTTACTACTGCCTATTTCCGGCCACTTTTTAGTAGAACTATTTACGTTTTTGGCCATAACTTGAAAACTTTTCAATATATCGACTTGATTTCTTTTGCGTTGGATAGCTAACCGTATTGGCCTTAACTACAAATTTTTTTTTAATGGATAGTGGAAGAAAATTTTTTTATCATTTTTTTAAAAAAAGCACAGGGGGTAGTCCATTGTTTTTTTTTGCGAAAAATATCTTTTTTCCACTATCTTCAAAAAACTAAATTTGAATTAAAGCTAATGCGGTTCTCTATTCAACGCAGTAGAAATCAAGTCGATATCTAGAAAAGTAAGCAAGTTATGACCAAAAAGGTAAGTAGTTATACTACTGCCTATTTCCGGCCACTTTTTAGTAGAACTATTTACGTTTTTGGCCATAACTTGAAAAGTTTTCAATATATCGACTTGATTTCTTTTGCGTTAGATAGCTAACCGTATTGGCCTTAACGACAAATTTTTTTTATTGGATAGTGGAAGAAAATTTTTTTTATCATTTTTTAAAAAAAAGCACAGGGGGTTGTCCATTGTTTTTTTTTGCGAAAAATATCTTTTTTCCACTATCTTCAAAAAACTAAATTTGAATTAAAGCCAATGCGGTTCTCTATTCAACGCAGTAGAAATCAAGTCGATATCTAGAAAAGTAAGCAAGTTATGACCAAAAAGGTAAGTAGTTTTACTACTGCCTATTTCCGGCCACTTTTTAGTAGAACTATTTACGTTTTTGGCCATAACTTGAAAAGTTTTCAATATATCGACTTGATTTCTTTTGCGTTGGATAGCTAACCGTATTGGCCTTAACTACAATTTTTTTTTAATGGATAGTGGAAGAAAATTTTTTTTATCATTTTTTAAAAAAAAAGCAAAGGGGGTAGTCCATTGTTTTTTTTGGCGAAAAATATTTTTTTTCCACTATCTTCAAAAAACTAAACTTGAATTAAAGCCAATGCGGTTCTCTATTCAACGCAGTAGAAATCAAGTCGATATCTAGAAAAGTAAGCAAGTTATGACCAAAAAGGTAAGTAGTTATACTACTGCCTATTTCCGGCCACTTTTTAGTAGAACTATTTACGTTTTTGGCCATAACTTGAAAAGTTTTCAATATATCGACTTGATTTCTTTTGCGTTGGATAGCTAACCGTATTGGCCTTAACTACGAATTTTTTTTTAATGGATAGTGGAAGAAAATTTTTTTTATCATTTTTTAAAAAAAAGCAAAGGGGGTAGTCCATTGTTTTTTTTGGCGAAAAATATTTTTTTTCCACTATCTTCAAAAAACTAAACTTGAATTAAAGCCAATGCGGTTCTCTATTCAACGCAGTAGAAATCAAGTCGATATCTAGAAAAGTAAGCAAGTTATGACCAAAAAGGTAAGTAGTTATACTACTGCCTATTTCCGGCCACTTTTTAGTAGAACTATTTACGTTTTTGGCCATAACTTGAAAACTTTTCAATATATCGACTTGATTTCTTTTTTGTTGGATAGCTAACCGTATTAGCCTTAATTGCAATTTTTTTTTTAATGGATAGTGGAAGAAAATTTTTTTTATCATTTTTTAAAAAAAAGCAAAGGGGGTAGTCCATTGTTTTTTTGGCGAAAAATATTTTTTTTCCACTATCTTCAAAAAACTAAATTTGAATTAAAGCCAATGCGGTTCTCTATTCAACGCAGTAGAAATCAAGTCGATATCTAGAAAAGTAAGCAAGTTATGACCAAAAAGGTAAGTAGTTATACTACTGCCTATTTCCGGCCACTTTTTAGTAGAACTATTTACGTTTTTGGCCATAACTTGAAAACTTTTCAATATATCGACTTGATTTCTTTTGCGTTGGATAGCTAACCGTTTTGGCCTTACAAATTTTTTTTTAATGAATAGTGGAAGAAAATTTTTTTTATCATTTTTAAAAAAAAAGCAAAGGGGGTAGTCCATTGTTTTTTTTGGCGAAAAATATTTTTTTTCCACTATCTTCTAAAACCTAAATTTGAATTAAAGCCAATGCGGTTCTCTATTCAACGCAGTAGAAATCAAGTCGATATCTAGAAAAGTAAGCAAGTTATGACCAAAAAGGTAAGTAGTTATACTACTGCCTATTTCCGGCCACTTTTTAGTAGAACTATTTACGTTTTTGGCCATAACTTGAAAAGTTTTCAATATATCGACTTGATTTCTTTTGCGTTGGATAGCTAACCGTATTGGCCTTAACTACAAATTTTTTTTTAATGGATAGTGGAAGAAAATTTTTTTTATCATTTTTTAAAAAAAAGCAAAGGGGGTAGTCCATTGTTTTTTTTGGCGAAAAATATTTTTTTTCCACTATCTTCAAAAAACTAAATTTGAATTAAAGCCAATGCGGTTCTCTATTCAACGCAGTAGAAATCAAGTCGATATCTAGAAAAGTAAGCAAGTTATGACCAAAAAGGTAAGTAGTTATACTACTGCCTATTTCCGGCCACTTTTTAGTAGAACTATTTACGTTTTTGGCCATAACTTGAAAAGTTTTCAATATATCGACTTGATTTCTTTTGCGTTGGATAGCTAACCGTATTGGCCTTAACTACGAATTTTTTTTTAATGGATAGTGGAAGAAAATTTTTTTTATCATTTTTTAAAAAAAAGCAAAGGGGGTAGTCCATTGTTTTTTTTGGCGAAAAATATTTTTTTTCCACTATCTTCAAAAAACTAAACTTGAATTAAAGCCAATGCGGTTCTCTATTCAACGCAGTAGAAATCAAGTCGATATCTAGAAAAGTAAGCAAGTTATGACCAAAAAGGTAAGTAGTTATACTACTGCCTATTTCCGGCCACTTTTTAGTAGAACTATTTACGTTTTTGGCCATAACTTGAAAACTTTTCAATATATCGACTTGATTTCTTTTTTGTTGGATAGCTAACCGTATTGGCCTTAACTACAAATTTTTTTTTAATGGATAGTGGAAGAAAATTTTTTTATCATTTTTTTAAAAAAAGCACAGGGGGTAGTCCATTGTTTTTTTTGCGAAAAATATCTTTTTTCCACTATCTTCAAAAAACTAAATTTGAATTAAAGCCAATGCGGTTCTCTATTCAACGCAGTAGAAATCAAGTCGATATCTAGAAAAGTAAGCAAGTTATGACCAAAAAGGTAAGTAGTTATACTACTGCCTATTTCTGGCCACTTTTTAGTAGAACTATTTACGTTTTTGGCCATAACTTGAAAAGTTTTCAATATATCGACTTGATTTCTTTTGCGTTGGATAGCTAACCGTTTTGGCCTTACAAATTTTTTTTTAATGAATAGTGGAAGAAAATTTTTTTTATCATTTTTTAAAAAAAAGCAAAGGGGGTAGTCCATTGTTTTTTTTGGCGAAAAATATTTTTTTTCCACTATCTTCAAAAACCTAAATTTAAATTAAAGCCAATGCGGTTCTCTATTCAACGCAGTAGAAATCAAGTCGATATCTAGAAAAGTAAGCAAGTTATGACCAAAAAGGTAAGTAGTTATACTACTGCCTATTTCCGGCCACTTTTTAGTAGAACTATTTACGTTTTTGGCCATAACTTGAAAAGTTTTCAATATATCGACTTGATTTCTTTTGCGTTGGATAGCTAACCGTATTGGCCTTAACTACGAATTTTTTTTTAATGGATAGTGGAAGAAAATTTTTTTTATCATTTTTTAAAAAAAAGCAAAGGGGGTAGTCCATTGTTTTTTTTGGCGAAAAATATTTTTTTTCCACTATCTTCAAAAAACTAAATTTGAATTAAAGCCAATGCGGTTCTCTATTCAACGCAGTAGAAATCAAGTCGATATCTAGAAAAGTAAGCAAGTTATGACCAAAAAGGTAAGTAGTTATACTACTGCCTATTTCCGGCCACTTTTTAGTAGAACTATTTACGTTTTTGGCCATAACTTGAAAAGTTTTCAATATATCGACTTGATTTCTTTTGCGTTGGATAGCTAACCGTATTGGCCTTAACTACAATTTTTTTTTAATGGATAGTGGAAGAAAATTTTTTTTATCATTTTTTAAAAAAAAGCACAGGGGGTAGTCCATTGTTTTTTTTGGCGAAAAATATTTTTTTTCCACTATCTTCAAAAAACTAAACTTGAATTAAAGTCAATGCGGTTCTCTATTCAACGCAGTAGAAATCAAGTCGATATCTAGAAAAGTAAGCAAGTTATGACCAAAAAGGTAAGTAGTTATACTACTGCCTATTTCCGGCCACTTTTTAGTAGAACTATTTACGTTTTTGGCCATAACTTGAAAACTTTTCAATATATCGACTTGATTTCTTTTTTGTTGGATAGCTAACCGTATTGGCCTTAACTACAATTTTTTTTTTAATGGATAGTAGAAGAAAATTTTTTTTATCATTTTTTAAAAAAAAGCAAAGGGGGTAGTCCATTGTTTTTTTTGGCGAAAAATATTTTTTTTCCACTATCTTCAAAAAACTAAATTTGAATTAAAGCCAATGCGGTTCTCTATTCAACGCAGTAGAAATCAAGTCGATATCTAGAAAAGTAAGCAAGTTATGACCAAAAAGGTAAGTAGTTATACTACT
This sequence comes from Thelaira solivaga, assembly GCA_947397855.1. Classification (NCBI taxonomy): domain Eukaryota; kingdom Metazoa; phylum Arthropoda; class Insecta; order Diptera; family Tachinidae; genus Thelaira; species Thelaira solivaga. Next base: position 36,234,359 of record OX377611.1, on the reverse strand, counting down.
GCCTATTTCCGGCCACTTTTTAGTAGAACTATTTACGTTTTTGGCCATAACTTGAAAAGTTTTCAATATATCGACTTGATTTCTTTTGCGTTGGATAGCTAACCGTATTGGCCTTAACTACGAATTTTTTTTTAATGGATAGTGGAAGAAAATTTTTTTTATCATTTTTTAAAAAAAGCAAAGGGGGTAGTCCATTGTTTTTTTTGGCGAAAAATATTTTTTTTCCACTATCTTCAAAAAAATAAATTTGAATTAAAGCCAATGCGGTTCTCTATTCAACGCAGTAGAAATCAAGTCGATATCTAGAAAAGTAAGCAAGTTATGACCAAAAAGGTAAGTAGTTATACTACTGCCTATTTCCGGCCACTTTTTAGTAGAACTATTTACGTTTTTGGCCATAACTTGAAAAGTTTTCAATATATCGACTTGATTTCTTTTGCGTTAGATAGCTAACCGTATTGGCCTTAACTGCGAATTTTTTTTTAATGGATAGTGGAAGAAAATTTTTTTTATCATTTTTTAAAAAAAGCAAAGGGGGTAGTCCATTGTTTTTTTTGGCGAAAAATATTTTTTTTCCACTATCTTCAAAAAAATAAATTTGAATTAAAGCCAATGCGGTTCTCTATTCAACGCAGTAGAAATCAAGTCGATATCTAGAAAAGTAAGCAAGTTATGACCAAAAAGGTAAGTAGTTATACTACTGCCTATTTCCGGCCACTTTTTAGTAGAACTATTTACGTTTTTGGCCATAACTTGAAAAGTTTTCAATATATCGACTTGATGTCTTTTGCGTTGGATAGCTAACCGTTTTGGCCTTACAAATTTTTTTTTAATGAATAGTGGAAGAAAATTTTTTTTATCATTTTTTAAAAAAAAGCACAGGGGGTAGTCCATTGTTTTTTTTGGCGAAAAATATTTTTTTTCCACTATCTTCAAAAACCTAAATTTGAACTAAAGCCAATGCGGTTCTCTATTCAACGCAGTAGAAATCAAGTCGATATCTAGAAAAGTAAGCAAGTTATGACCAAAAAGGTAAGTAGTTATACTACTGCCTATTTCCGGCCACTTTTTAGTAGAACTATTTACGTTTTTGGCCATAACTTGAAAAGTTTTCAATATATCGACTTGATTTCTTTTGCGTTGGATAGCTAACCGTATTGGCCTTAACTGCGAATTTTTTTTTAATGGATAGTGGAAGAAAATTTTTTTTATCATTTTTTAAAAAAAAGCAAAGGGGGTAGTCCATTGTTTTTTTTGGCGAAAAATATTTTTTTTCCACTATCTTCAAAAAACTAAACTTGAATTAAAGTCAATGCGGTTCTCTATTCAACGCAGTAGAAATCAAGTCGATATCTAGAAAAGTAAGCAAGTTATGACCAAAAAGGTAAGTAGTTATACTACTGCCTATTTCCGGCCACTTTTTAGTAGAACTATTTACGTTTTTGGCCATAACTTGAAAAGTTTTCAATATATCGACTTGATTTCTTTTGCGTTAGATAGCTAACCGTATTGGCCTTAACTGCGAATTTTTTTTTAATGGATAGTGGAAGAAAATTTTTTTTATCATTTTTTAAAAAAAAGCAAAGGGGGTAGTCCATTGTTTTTTTTGGCGAAAAATATTTTTTTTCCACTATCTTCAAAAACCTAAATTTGAATTAAAGCCAATGCGGTTCTCTATTCAACGCAGTAGAAATCAAGTCGATATCTAGAAAAGTAAGCAAGTTATGACCAAAAAGGTAAGTAGTTATACTACTGCCTATTTCCGGCCACTTTTTAGTAGAACTATTTACGTTTTTGGCCATAACTTGAAAAGTTTTCAATATATCGACTTGATTTCTTTTGCGTTGGATAGCTAACCGTATTGGCCTTAACTACAATTTTTTTTTAATGGATAGTGGAAGAAAATTTTTTTTATCATTTTTTAAAAAAAAGCACAGGGGGTAGTCCATTGTTTTTTTTGGCGAAAAATATTTTTTTTCCACTATCTTCAAAAAACTAAACTTGAATTAAAGTCAATGCGGTTCTCTATTCAACGCAGTAGAAATCAAGTCGATATCTAGAAAAGTAAGCAAGTTATGACCAAAAAGGTAAGTAGTTATACTACTGCCTATTTCCGGCCACTTTTTAGTAGAACTATTTACGTTTTTGGCCATAACTTGAAAACTTTTCAATATATCGACTTGATTTCTTTTTTGTTGGATAGCTAACCGTATTGGCCTTAACTACAATTTTTTTTTTAATGGATAGTGGAAGAAAATTTTTTTTATCATTTTTTAAAAAAAAGCAAAGGGGGTAGTCCATTGTTTTTTTTTGGCGAAAAATATTTTTTTTCCACTATCTTCAAAAAACTAAATTTGAATTAAAGCCAATGCGGTTCTCTATTCAACGCAGTAGAAATCAAGTCGATATCTAGAAAAGTAAGCAAGTTATGACCAAAAAGGTAAGTAGTTATACTACTGCCTATTTCCGGCCACTTTTTAGTAGAACTATTTACGTTTTTGGCCATAACTTGAAAACTTTTCAATATATCGACTTGATTTCTTTTGCGTTGGATAGCTAACCGTTTTGGCCTTACAAATTTTTTTTTAATGAATAGTGGAAGAAAATTTTTTTTATCATTTTTTAAAAAAAAGCAAAGGGGGTAATCCATTGTTTTTTTTGGCGAAAAATATTTTTTTTCCACTATCTTCAAAAACCTAAATTTGAATTAAAGCCAATGCGGTTCTCTATTCAACGCAGTAGAAATCAAGTCGATATCTAGAAAAGTAAGCAAGTTATGACCAAAAAGGTAAGTAGTTATACTACTGCCTATTTCCGGCCACTTTTTAGTAGAACTATTTACGTTTTTGGCCATAACTTGAAAAGTTTTCAATATATCGACTTGATTTCTTTTGCGTTGAATAGCTAACCGTATTAGCCTTAACTACAATTTTTTTTTAATGGATAGTGGAAGAAAATTTTTTTTATCATTTTTTAAAAAAAAGCACAGGGGGTAGTCCATTGTTTTTTTTTGCGAAAAATATCTTTTTTCCACTATCTTCAAAAAACTAAATTTGAATTAAAGCCAATGCGGTTCTCTATTCAACGCAGTAGAAATCAAGTCGATATCTAGAAAAGTAAGCAAGTTATGACCAAAAAGGTAAGTAGTTTTACTACTGCCTATTTCCGGCCACTTTTTAGTAGAACTATTTACGTTTTTGGCCATAACTTGAAAAGTTTTCAATATATCGACTTGATTTCTTTTGCGTTGGATAGCTAACCGTATTGGCCTTAACTACAAATTTTTTTTTAATGGATAGTGGAAGAAAATTTTTTTTATCATTTTTAAAAAAAAAGCAAAGGGGGTAGTCCATTGTTTTTTTTGGCGAAAAATATTTTTTTTCCACTATCTTCAAAAACCTAAATTTGAATTAAAGCCAATGCGGTTCTCTATTCAACGCAGTAGAAATCAAGTCGATATCTAGAAAAGTAAGCAAGTTATGACCAAAAAGGTAAGTAGTTATACTACTGCCTATTTCTGGCCACTTTTTAGTAGAACTATTTACGTTTTTGGCCATAACTTGAAAAGTTTTCAATATATCGACTTGATTTCTTTTGCGTTGGATAGCTAACCGTTTTGGCCTTACAAATTTTTTTTTAATGAATAGTGGAAGAAAATTTTTTTTATCATTTTTTAAAAAAAAGCAAAGGGGGTAGTCCATTGTTTTTTTTGGCGAAAAATATTTTTTTTCCACTATCTTCAAAAACCTAAATTTGAATTAAAGCCAATGCGGTTCTCTATTCAACGCAGTAGAAATCAAGTCGATATCTAGAAAAGTAAGCAAGTTATGACCAAAAAGGTAAGTAGTTATACTACTGCCTATTTCCGGCCACTTTTTAGTAGAACTATTTACGTTTTTGGCCATAACTTGAAAAGTTTTCAATATATCGACTTGATTTCTTTTGCGTTGGATAGCTAACCGTATTGGCCTTAACTGCGAATTTTTTTTTAATGGATAGTGGAAGAAAATTTTTTTTATCATTTTTTAAAAAAAAGCAAAGGGGGTAGTCCATTGTTTTTTTTGGCGAAAAATATTTTTTTTCCACTATCTTCAAAAAACTAAATTTGAATTAAAGCCAATGCGGTTCTCTATTCAACGCAGTAGAAATCAAGTCGATATCTAGAAAAGTAAGCAAGTTATGACCAAAAAGGTAAGTAGTTATACTACTGCCTATTTCCGGCCACTTTTTAGTAGAACTATTTACGTTTTTGGCCATAACTTGAAAAGTTTTCAATATATCGACTTGATTTCTTTTGCGTTGGATAGCTAACCGTATTGGCCTTAACTACGAATTTTTTTTTAATGGATAGTGGAAGAAAATTTTTTTTATCATTTTTTAAAAAAAGCAAAGTGGGTAGTCCATTGTTTTTTTTGGCGAAAAATATTTTTTTTCCACTATCTTCAAAAAACTAAATTTGAATTAAAGCCAATGCGGTTCTCTATTCAACGCAGTAGAAATCAAGTCGATATCTAGAAAAGTAAGCAAGTTATGACCAAAAAGGTAAGTAGTTATACTACTGCCTATTTCCGGCCACTTTTTAGTAGAACTATTTACGTTTTTGGCCATAACTTGAAAAGTTTTCAATATATCGACTTGATTTCTTTTGCGTTGGATAGCTAACCGTATTAACCTTAACTACAAATTTTTTTTTAATGGATAGTGGAAGAAAATTTTTTTTATCATTTTTTAAAAAAAAGCAAAGGGGGTAGTCCATTGTTTTTTTTGGCGAAAAATATTTTTTTACACTATCTTCAAAAAACTAAATTTGAATTAAAGCTAATGCGGTTCTCTATTCAACGCAGTAGAAATCAAGTCGATATCTAGAAAAGTAAGCAAGTTATGACCAAAAAGGTAAGTAGTTATACTACTGCCTATTTCCGGCCACTTTTTAGTAGAACTATTTACGTTTTTGGCCATAACTTGAAAACTTTTCAATATATCGACTTGATTTCTTTTGCGTTGGATAGCTAACCGTATTGGCCTTAACTACAAAATTTTTTTTAATGGATAGTGGAAGAAAATTTTTTTTATCATTTTTTAAAAGAAAGCAAAGGGCGTAGTCCATTGTTTTTTTTGGCGAAAAATATTTTTTTTCCACTATCTTCAAAAAACTAAATTTGAATTAAAGCCAATGCGGTTCTCTATTCAACGCAGTAGAAATCAAGTCGATATCTAGAAAAGTAAGCAAGTTATGACCAAAAAGGTAAGTAGTTATACTACTGCCTATTTCCGGCCACTTTTTAGTAGAACTATTTACGTTTTTGGCCATAACTTGAAAAGTTTGCAATATATCGACTTGATTTCTTTTGCGTTGGATAGCTAACCGTATTGGCCTTAACTACAAAATTTTTTTTAATGGATAGTGGAAGAAAATTTTTTTTATCATTTTTTAAAAAAAAGCACAGGGGGTAGTCCATTGTTTTTTTTGGCGAAAAATATTTTTTTTCCACTATCTTCAAAAAACTAAATTTGAATTAAAGCCAATGCGGTTCTCTATTCAACGCAGTAGAAATCAAGTCGATATCTAGAAAAGTAAGCAAGTTATGACCAAAAAGGTAAGTAGTTATACTACTGCCTATTTCCGGCCACTTTTTAGTAGAACTATTTACGTTTTTGGCCATAACTTGAAAACTTTTCAATATATCGACTTGATTTCTTTTTTGTTGGATAGCTAACCGTATTGGCCTTAACTACAATTTTTTTTTTAATGGATAGTGGAAGAAAATTTTTTTTATCATTTTTTAAAAAAAAGCAAAGGGGGTAGTCCATTGTTTTTTTTTGGCGAAAAATATTTTTTTTCCACTATCTTCAAAAAACTAAATTTGAATTAAAGCCAATGCGGTTCTCTATTCAACGCAGTAGAAATCAAGTCGATATCTAGAAAAGTAAGCAAGTTATGACCAAAAAGGTAAGTAGTTATACTACTGCCTATTTCCGGCCACTTTTTAGTAGAACTATTTACGTTTTTGGCCATAACTTGAAAACTTTTCAATATATCGACTTGATTTCTTTTGCGTTGGATAGCTAACCGTTTTGGCCTTACAAATTTTTTTTTAATGAATAGTGGAAGAAAATTTTTTTTATCATTTTTTAAAAAAAAGCAAAGGGGGTAATCCATTGTTTTTTTTGGCGAAAAATATTTTTTTTCCACTATCTTCAAAAACCTAAATTTGAATTAAAGCCAATGCGGTTCTCTATTCAACGCAGTAGAAATCAAGTCGATATCTAGAAAAGTAAGCAAGTTATGACCAAAAAGGTAAGTAGTTATACTACTGCCTATTTCCGGCCACTTTTTAGTAGAACTATTTACGTTTTTGGCCATAACTTGAAAAGTTTTCAATATATCGACTTGATTTCTTTTGCGTTGAATAGCTAACCGTATTAGCCTTAACTACAATTTTTTTTTAATGGATAGTGGAAGAAAATTTTTTTTATCATTTTTTAAAAAAAAGCACAGGGGGTAGTCCATTGTTTTTTTTTGCGAAAAATATCTTTTTTCCACTATCTTCAAAAAACTAAATTTGAATTAAAGCCAATGCGGTTCTCTATTCAACGCAGTAGAAATCAAGTCGATATCTAGAAAAGTAAGCAAGTTATGACCAAAAAGGTAAGTAGTTTTACTACTGCCTATTTCCGGCCACTTTTTAGTAGAACTATTTACGTTTTTGGCCATAACTTGAAAAGTTTTCAATATATCGACTTGATTTCTTTTGCGTTGGATAGCTAACCGTATTGGCCTTAACTACAAATTTTTTTTTAATGGATAGTGGAAGAAAATTTTTTTTATCATTTTTAAAAAAAAAGCAAAGGGGGTAGTCCATTGTTTTTTTTGGCGAAAAATATTTTTTTTCCACTATCTTCAAAAACCTAAATTTGAATTAAAGCCAATGCGGTTCTCTATTCAACGCAGTAGAAATCAAGTCGATATCTAGAAAAGTAAGCAAGTTATGACCAAAAAGGTAAGTAGTTATACTACTGCCTATTTCTGGCCACTTTTTAGTAGAACTATTTACGTTTTTGGCCATAACTTGAAAAGTTTTCAATATATCGACTTGATTTCTTTTGCGTTGGATAGCTAACCGTTTTGGCCTTACAAATTTTTTTTTAATGAATAGTGGAAGAAAATTTTTTTTATCATTTTTAAAAAAAAAGCAAAGGGGGTAGTCCATTGTTTTTTTTGGCGAAAAATATTTTTTTTCCACTATCTTCAAAAACCTAAATTTGAATTAAAGCCAATGCGGTTCTCTATTCAACGCAGTAGAAATCAAGTCGATATCTAGAAAAGTAAGCAAGTTATGACCAAAAAGGTAAGTAGTTATACTACTGCCTATTTCCGGCCACTTTTTAGTAGAACTATTTACGTTTTTGGCCATAACTTGAAAACTTTTCAATATATCGACTTGATTTCTTTTGCGTTGGATAGCTAACCGTATTGGCCTTAACTACAAATTTTTTTTTAATGGATAGTGGAAGAAAATTTTTTTATCATTTTTTAAAAAAAAGCACAGGGGGTAGTCCATTTTTTTTTTTGGCGAAAAATATTTTTTTTTCACTATCTTCAAAAAACTAAATTTGAATTAAAGCCAATGCGGTTCTCTATTCAACGCAGTAGAAATCAAATTGATATCTAGAAAAGTAAGCAAGTTATGACCAAAAAGGTAAGTAGTTATACTACTGCCTATTTCCGGCCACTTTTTAGTAGAACTATTTACGTTTTTGGCCATAACTTGAAAAGTTTTCAATATATCGACTTGATTTCTTTTGCGTTGGATAGCTAACCGTATTAACCTTAACTACAAATTTTTTTTTAATGGATAGTGGAAGAAAATTTTTTTTATCATTTTTTAAAAAAAAGCAAAGGGGGTAGTCCATTGTTTTTTTTGGCGAAAAATATTTTTTTACACTATCTTCAAAAAACTAAATTTGAATTAAAGCTAATGCGGTTCTCTATTCAACGCAGTAGAAATCAAGTCGATATCTAGAAAAGTAAGCAAGTTATGACCAAAAAGGTAAGTAGTTATACTACTGCCTATTTCCGGCCACTTTTTAGTAGAACTATTTACGTTTTTGGCCATAACTTGAAAACTTTTCAATATATCGACTTGATTTCTTTTGCGTTGGATAGCTAACCGTATTGGCCTTAACTACAAAATTTTTTTTAATGGATAGTGGAAGAAAATTTTTTTTATCATTTTTTAAAAGAAAGCAAAGGGCGTAGTCCATTGTTTTTTTTGGCGAAAAATATTTTTTTTCCACTATCTTCAAAAAACTAAATTTGAATTAAAGCCAATGCGGTTCTCTATTCAACGCAGTAGAAATCAAGTCGATATCTAGAAAAGTAAGCAAGTTATGACCAAAAAGGTAAGTAGTTATACTACTGCCTATTTCCGGCCACTTTTTAGTAGAACTATTTACGTTTTTGGCCATAACTTGCTAAGTTTTCAATATATCGACTTGATTTCTTTTGCGTTGGATAGCTAACCGTATTGGCCTTAACTGCAATTTTTTTTAATGGATAGTGGAAGAAAATTTTTTTTATCATTTTTTAAAAAAAAGCAAAGGGCGTAGTCCATTGTTTTTTTTGGCGAAAAATATTTTTTTACACTATCTTCAAAAAACTAAATTCGAATTAAAGCCAATGCGGTTCTCTATTCAACGCAGTAGAAATCAAGTCGATATCTAGAAAAGTAAGCAAGTTATGACCAAAAAGGTAAGTAGTTATACTACTGCCTATTTCCGGCCACTTTTTAGTAGAACTATTTACGTTTTTGGCCATAACTTGAAAAGTTTTCAATATATCGACTTGATTTCTTTTGCGTTGGATAGCTAACCGTATTGGCCTTAACTGCAATTTTTTTTAATGGATAGTGGAAGAAAATTTTTTTTATCATTTTTTAAAAAAAAGCAAAGGGCGTAGTCCATTGTTTTTTTTGGCGAAAAATATTTTTTTACACTATCTTCAAAAAACTAAATTTGAATTAAAGCTAATGCGGTTCTCTATTCAACGCAGTAGAAATCAAGTCGATATCTAGAAAAGTAAGCAAGTTATGACCAAAAAGGTAAGTAGTTATACTACTGCCTATTTCCGGCCACTTTTTAGTAGAACTATTTACGTTTTTGGCCATAACTTGAAAACTTTTCAATATATCGACTTGATTTCTTTTGCGTTGGATAGCTAACCGTATTGGCCTTAACTACAAATTTTTTTTTAATGGATAGTGGAAGAAAAATTTTTTTATCATATTTTAAAAGAAAGCAAAGGGCGTAGTCCATTGTTTTTTTTGGCGAAAAATATTTTTTTTCCACTATCTTCAAAAAACTAAATTTGAATTAAAGCCAATGCGGTTCTCTATTCAACGCAGTAGAAATCAAGTCGATATCTAGAAAAGTAAGCAAGTTATGACCAAAAAGGTAAGTAGTTATACTACTGCCTATTTCCGGCCACTTTTTAGTAGAACTATTTACGTTTTTGGCCATAACTTGAAAACTTTTCAATATATCGACTTGATTTCTTTTGCGTTGGATAGCTAACCGTTTTGGCCTTACAAATTTTTTTTTAATGGATAGTGGAAGAAAATTTTTTTTATCATTTTTTAAAAAAAAGCAAAGGGGGTAGTCCATTGTTTTTTTTGGCGAAAAATATTTTTTTACACTATCTTCAAAAAACTAAATTTGAATTAAAGCTAATGCGGTTCTCTATTCAACGCAGTAGAAATCAAGTCGATATCTAGAAAAGTAAGCAAGTTATGACCAAAAAGGTAAGTAGTTATACTACTGCCTATTTCCGGCCACTTTTTAGTAGAACTATTTACGTTTTTGGCCATAACTTGAAAACTTTTCAATATATCGACTTGATTTCTTTTGCGTTGGATAGCTAACCGTATTGGCCTTAACTACAAATTTTTTTTTAATGGATAGTGGAAGAAAATTTTTTTTATCATTTTTTAAAAGAAAGCAAAGGGCGTAGTCCATTGTTTTTTTTGGCGAAAAATATTTTTTTTCCACTATCTTCAAAAAACTAAATTTGAATTAAAGCCAATGCGGTTCTCTATTCAACGCAGTAGAAATCAAGTCGATATCTAGAAAAGTAAGCAAGTTATGACCAAAAAGGTAAGTAGTTATACTACTGCCTATTTCCGGCCACTTTTTAGTAGAACTATTTACGTTTTTGGCCATAACTTGAAAAGTTTTCAATATATCGACTTGATTTCTTTTGCGTTGGATAGCTAACCGTATTGGCCTTAACTGCAATTTTTTTTAATGGATAGTGGAAGAAAATTTTTTTTATCATTTTTTAAAAAAAAGCAAAGGGGGTAGTCCATTGTTTTTTTTGGCGAAAAATATTTTTTTTCCACTATCTTCAAAAACCTAAATTTGAATTAAAGCCAATGCGGTTCTCTATTCAACGCAGTAGAAATCAAGTCGATATCTAGAAAAGTAAGCAAGTTATGACCAAAAAGGTAAGTAGTTATACTACTGCCTATTTCCGGCCACTTTTTAGTAGAACTATTTACGTTTTTGGCCATAACATGAAAACTTTTCAATATATCGACTTGATTTCTTTTGCGTTGGATAGCTAACCGTATTGGCCTTAACTACAAATTTTTTTTTATTGGATAGTGGAAGAAAATTTTTTTTATCATTTTTTAAAAAAAAGCAAAGGGGGTAGTCCATTGTTTTTTTTGGCGAAAAATATTTTTTTTCCACTATCTTCAAAAACCTAAATTTGAATTAAAGCCAATGCGGTTCTCTATTCAACGCAGTAGAAATCAAGTCGATATCTAGAAAAGTAAGCAAGTTATGACCAAAAAGGTAAGTAGTTATACTACTGCCTATTTCCGGCCACTTTTTAGTAGAACTATTTACGTTTTTGGCCATAACTTGAAAAGTTTTCAATATATCGACTTGATTTCTTTTGCGTTGGATAGCTAACTGTATTAACCTTAACTACAAATTTTTTTTTAATGGATAGTGGAAGAAAATTTTTTTTATCATTTTTAAAAAAAAAGCAAAGGGGGTAGTCCATTGTTTTTTTTGGCGAAAAATATCTTTTTTCCACTATCTTCAAAAAACTAAATTTGAATTAAAGCTAATGCGGTTCTCTATTCAACGCAGTAGAAATCAAGTCGATATCTAGAAAAGTAAGCAAGTTATGACCAAAAAGGTAAGTAGTTATACTACTGCCTATTTCCGGCCACTTTTTAGTAGAACTATTTACGTTTTTGGCCATAACTTGAAAAGTTTTCAATATATCGACTTGATTTCTTTTGCGTTGGATAGCTAACCGTATTGGCCTTAACTGCAATTTTTTTTAATGGATAGTGGAAGAAAATTTTTTTTATCATTTTTTAAAAAAAAGCAAAGGGGGTAGTCCATTGTTTTTTTTGGCGAAAAATATTTTTTTTCCACTATCTTCAAAAAACTAATATTGAATTAAAGCTAATGCGGTTCTCTATTCAACACAGTAGAAATCAAGTCGATATCTAGAAAAGTAAGCAAGTTATGACCAAAAAGGTAAGTAGTTATACTACTGCCTATTTCCGGCCACTTTTTAGTAGAACTATTTACGTTTTTGGCCATAACTTGAAAACTTTTCAATATATCGACTTGATTTCTTTTGCGTTGGATAGCTAACCGTTTTGGCCTTACAAATTTTTTTTTAATGGATAGTGGAAGAAAATTTTTTTTATCATTTTTTAAAAAAAAGCAAAGTGGGTAATCCATTGTTTTTTTTGGCGAAAAATATTTTTTTTCCACTATCTTCAAAAAACTAAATTTGAATTAAAGCTAATGCGGTTCTCTATTCAACGCAGTAGAAATCAAGTCGATATCTAGAAAAGTAAGCAAGTTATGACCAAAAAGGTAAGTAGTTATACTACTGCCTATTTCCGGCCACTTTTTAGTAGAACTATTTACGTTTTTGGCCATAACTTGAAAAGTTTTCAATATATCGACTTGATTTCTTTTGCGTTGGATAGCTAACCGTATTGGCCTTAACTGCAATTTTTTTTAATGGATAGTGGAAGAAAATTTTTTTTATCATTTTTTAAAAAAAAGCAAAGGGGGTAGTCCATTGTTTTTTTTGGCGAAAAATATTTTTTTTCCACTATCTTCAAAAAACTAATATTGAATTAAAGCTAATGCGGTTCTCTATTCAACGCAGTAGAAATCAAGTCGATATCTAGAAAAGTAAGCAAGTTATGACCAAAAAGGTAAGTAGTTATACTACTGCCTATTTCCGGCCACTTTTTAGTAGAACTATTTACGTTTTTGGCCATAACTTGAAAACTTTTCAATATATCGACTTGATTTCTTTTGCGTTGGATAGCTAACCGTTTTGGCCTTACAAATTTTTTTTTAATGGATAGTGGAAGAAAATTTTTTTTATCATTTTTTAAAAAAAAGCAAAGGGGGTAGTCCATTGTTTTTTTTGGCGAAAAATATTTTTTTTCCACTATCTTCAAAAAACTAATATTGAATTAAAGCTAATGCGGTTCTCTATTCAACGCAGTAGAAATCAAGTCGATATCTAGAAAAGTAAGCAAGTTATGACCAAAAAGGTAAGTAGTTATACTACTGCCTATTTCCGGCCACTTTTTAGTAGAACTATTTACGTTTTTGGCCATAACATGAAAACTTTTCAATATATCGACTTGATTTCTTTTGCGTTGGATAGCTAACCGTATTGGCCTTAACTACAAATTTTTTTTTATTGGATAGTGGAAGAAAATTTTTTTTATCATTTTTTAAAAAAAAGCAAAGGGGGTAGTCCATTGTTTTTTTTGGCGAAAAATATTTTTTTTCCACTATCTTCAAAAACCTAAATTTGAATTAAAGCCAATGCGGTTCTCTATTCAACGCAGTAGAAATCAAGTCGATATCTAGAAAAGTAAGCAAGTTATGACCAAAAAGGTAAGTAGTTATACTACTGCCTATTTCCGGCCACTTTTTAGTAGAACTATTTACGTTTTTGGCCATAACTTGAAAACTTTTCAATATATCGACTTGATTTTTTTTGCGTTGGATAGCTAACCGTATTAACCTTAACTACAAATTTTTTTTTAATGGATAGTGGAAGAAAATTTTTTTTATCATTTTTTAAAAAAAAGCAAAGGGGGTAGTCCATTGTTTTTTTTGGCGAAAAATATTTTTTTTCCACTATCTTCAAAAAACTAAATTTGAATTAAAGCTAATGCGGTTCTCTATTCAACGCAGTAGAAATCAAGTCGATATCTAGAAAAGTAAGCAAGTTATGACCAAAAAGGTAAGTAGTTATACTACTGCCTATTTCCGGCCACTTTTTAGTAGAACTATTTACGTTTTTGGCCATAACTTGAAAACTTTTCAATATATCGACTTGATTTCTTTTGCGTTGGATAGCTAACCGTATTGGCCTTAACTGCAATTTTTTTTAATGGATAGTGGAAGAAAATTTTTTTTATCATTTTTTAAAAAAAAGCAAAGGGGGTAGTCCATTGTTTTTTTTTGGCGAAAAATATCTTTTTTCCACTATCTTCAAAAAACTAAATTTGAATTAAAGCTAATGCGGTTCTCTATTCAACGCAGTAGAAATCAAGTCGATATCTAGAAAAGTAAGCAAGTTATGACCAAAAAGGTAAGTAGTTATACTACTGCCTATTTCCGGCCACTTTTTAGTAGAACTATTTACGTTTTTGGCCATAACTTGAAAACTTTTCAATATATCGAATTGATTTCTTTTGCGTTGGATAGCTAACCGTATTGGCCTTAACTGCAATGTTTTTTAATGGATAGTGGAAGAAAATTTTTTTTATCATTTTTTAAAAGAAAGCAGAGGGGGTGGTAGTCCATTGTTTTTTTTGGCGAAAAATATTTTTTTTCCACTATCTTCAAAAAACTAAATTTGAATTAAAGCCAATGCGGTTCTCTATTCAACGCAGTAGAAATCAAGTCGATATCTAAAAAACTAAGCAAGTTATGACCAAAAAGGTAAGTAGTTATACTACTGCCTATTTCCGGCCACTTTTTAGTAGAACTATTTACGTTTTTGGCCATAACTTGAAAAGTTTTCAATATATCGACTTGATTTCTTTTGCGTTGGATAGCTAACCGTATTGGCCTTAACTGCAATTTTTTTTAATGGATAGTGGAAGAAAATTTTTTTTATCATTTTTTAAAAAAAAGCAAAGTGGGTAGTCCATTGTTTTTTTTGGCGAAAAATATTTTTTTTCCACTATCTTCAAAAACCTAAATTTGAATTAAAGCCAATACGGTTCTCTATTCAACGCAGTAGAAATCAAGTCGATATCTAGAAAAGTAAGCAAGTTATGACCAAAAAGGTAAGTAGTTATACTACTGCCTATTTCCGGCCACTTTTTAGTAGAACTATTTACGTTTTTGGCCATAACTTGAAAAGTTTTCAATGTATCGACTTGATTTCCTTTGCGTTGGATAGCTAACCGTTTTGGCCTTAACTACAAATTTTTTTTTAATGGATAGTGGAAGAAAATTTTTTTTATCATTTTTAAAAAAAAAGCAAAGGGGTAGTCCATTGTTTTTTTTGGCGAAAAATATTTTTTTTCCACTATCTTCAAAAAACTAAATTTGAATTAAAGCTAATGCGGTTCTCTATTCAACGCAGTAGAAATCAAGTCGATATCTAGAAAAGTAAGCAAGTTATGACCAAAAAGGTAAGTAGTTATACTACTGCCTATTTCCGGCCACTTTTTAGTAGAACTATTTACGTTTTTGGCCATAACTTGAAAAGTTTTCAATATATCGACTTGATTTCTTTTGCGTTGGATAGCTAACCGTATTGGCCTTAACTGCAATTTTTTTTAATGGATAGTGGAAGAAAATTTTTTTTATCATTTTTAAAAAAAAAGCAAAGGGGGTAGTCCATTGTTTTTTTTGGCGAAAAATATTTTTTTTCCACTATCTTCAAAAAACTAATATTGAATTAAAGCTAATGCGGTTCTCTATTCAACGCAGTAGAAATCAAGTCGATATCTAGAAAAGTAAGCAAGTTATGACCAAAAAGGTAAGTAGTTATACTACTGCCTATTTCCGGCCACTTTTTAGTAGAACTATTTACGTTTTTGGCCATAACTTGAAAACTTTTCAATATATCGACTTGATTTCTTTTGCGTTGGATAGCTAACCGTTTTGGCCTTACAAATTTTTTTTAATGGATAGTGGAAGAAAATTTTTTTTATCATTTTTTAAAAAAAAGCAGAGGGGGTGGTAGTCCATTGTTTTTTTTGGCGAAAAATATTTTTTTTCCACTATCTTCAAAAAACTAAATTTGAATTAAAGCCAATGCGGTTCTCTATTCAACGCAGTAGAAATCAAGTCGATATCTAAAAAACTAAGCAAGTTATGACCAAAAAGGTAAGTAGTTATACTACTGCCTATTTCCGGCCACTTTTTAGTAGAACTATTTACGTTTTTGGCCATAACTTGAAAACTTTTCAATATATCGACTTGATTTCTTTTGCGTTGGATAGCTATCCGTATTGGCCTTAACTGCAATTTTTTTTAATGGATAGTGGAAGAAAATTTTTTTATCATTTTTTAAAAAAAAGCAAAGGGGGTAGTCCATTGTTTTTTTTGGCGAAAAATATTTTTTTTCCACTATCTTCAAAAACCTAAATTTGAATTAAAGCCAATACGGTTCTCTATTCAACGCAGTAGAAATCAAGTCGATATCTAGAAAAGTAAGCAAGTTATGACCAAAAAGGTAAGTAGTTATACTACTGCTTATTTCCGGAAACTTTTTAGTAGAACTATTTACGTTTTTGGCCATAACTTGAAAAGTTTTCAATGTATCGACTTGATTTCCTCTGCGTTGGATAGCTAACCGTTTTAGGCTTAACTACAAATTTTTTTTTAATGGATAGTGGAAGAAAATTTTTTTTATCATTTTTTAAAAAAAAGCAAAGGGGGTAGTCCATTGTTTTTTTTGGCGAAAAATATTTTTTTTCCACTATCTTCAAAAAACTACATTTGAATTAAAGCCAATGTGGTTCTCTATTCAACGCAGTAGAAATCAAGTCGATATCTAGAAAAGTAAGCAAGTTATGACCAAAAAGGTAAGTAGTTATACTACTGCCTATTTCCGGCCACTTTTTAGTAGAACTATTTACGTTTTTGGCCATAACTTGAAAAGTTTTCAATATATCGACTTGATTTCTTTTTTGTTGGATAGCTAACCGTATTGGCCTTAACTACAAATTTTTTTTTAATGGATAGTGGAAGAAAATTTTTTTATCATTTTTTAAAAAAAAGCAAAGGGGGTAGTCCATTGTTTTTTTTGGCGAAAAATATTTCTTTTCCACTATCTTCACAAAACTAAATTTGAATTAAAGCCAATGCGGTTCTCTATTCAAAGCAGTAGAATTTAAGTCGATATCTAGAAAAGTAAGCAAGTTATGACCAAAAAGGTAAGTAGTTATACTACTGCCTATTTCCGGCCACTTTTTAGTAGAACTATTTACGTTTTTGGCCATAACTTGAAAAGTTTTCAATATATCGACTTGATTTCTTTTGCGTTGGATAGCTAACCGTTTTGGCCTTACAAATTTTTTTTTAATGGATAGTGGAAGAAAATTTTTTTTATCATTTTTTAAAAAAAAGCAAAGGGGGTAGTCCATTGTTTTTTTTGGCGAAAAATATTTTTTTTCCACTATCTTCAAAAAACTAAATTTGAATTAAAGCCAATGCGGTTCTCTATTCAACGCAGTAGAAGTCAAGTCGATATCTAGAAAAGTAAGCAAGTTATGACCAAAAAGGTAAGTAGTTATACTACTGCCTATTTCCGGCCACTTTTTAGTAGAACTATTTACGTTTTTGTCCATAACTAGAAAAGTTTTCAATATATCGACTTGATTTCTTTTGCGTTGGATAGCTAAAAGTATTGGCCTTAACTTGAAATTTTTTTTCAATGGATAGTGGAAGAAAATTTTTTTTATCATTTTTTAAAAAAAAGCAAAAGGGGTAGTCCATTGTTTTTTTTGGCGAAAAATATTTTTTTTCCACTATCTTCAAAAAACTAAATTTGAATTAAAGCCAATGCGGTTCTCTATTCAACGCAGTAGAAGTCAAGTCGATATCTAGAAAAGTAAGCAAGTTATGACCTAAAAGGTAAGTAGTTATACTACTGCCTATTTCCGGCCACTTTTTAGTAGAACTATTTACGTTTTTAGCCATACCTTGAAAAGTTTTCAATATATCGACTTGATTTCTTTTGCGTTGGATAGCTAACCGTATTGGCCTTAACTACAAATTTTTTTTTAATGGATAGTGGAAGAAAATTTTTTTTATCATTTTTTAAAAAAAAGCAAAGGGGGTAGTCCATTGTTTTTTTTGGCGAAAAATATTTTTTTTCCACTATCTTCAAAAAACTAAATTTGAATTAAAGCCAATGCGGTTCTCTATTCAACGCAGTAGAAATCAAGTCGATATCTAGAAAAGTAAGCAAGTTATGATCAAAAAGGTAAGTAGTTATACTACTGCCTATTTCCGGCCACTTTTTAGTAGAACTATTTGCGTTTTTGTCCATAACTAGAAAAGTTTTCAATATATCGACTTGATTTCTTTTGCGTTATATAGCTAACCGTATTGGCCTTAACTACAAATTTTTTTTTAATGGATAGTGGAAGAAAATTTTTTTTATCATTTTTTAAAAAAAGCAAAGGGGGTAGTCCATTGTTTTTTTTGGCGAAAAATATTTTTTTTCCACTATCTTCAAAAAACTAAATTTGAATTAAAGCCAATGCGGTTCTCTATTCAAAGCAGTAGACATCAAGTCGATATCTAGAAAAGTAAGCAAGTTATGACCAAAAAGGTAAGTAGTTATACTACTGCCTATTTCCGGCCACTTTTTAGTAGGACTATTTACGTTTTTGGCCATAACTTGAAAAGTTTTCAATATATCGACTTGATTTCTTTTGCGTTGGATAGCTAACCGTATCGGCCTTAACTTGAAATTTTTTTTCCATGGATAGTGGAAGAAAATTTTTTTTATCATTTTTTAAAAAAAAGCAAAGGGGGTAGTCCATTGTTTTTTTTGGCGAAAAATATTTTTTTTCCACTATCTTCAAAAAACTAAATTTGAATTAAAGCCAATGCGGTTCTCTATTCAAGGCAGTAGAAATCAAGTCGATATCTAGAAAAGTAAGCAAGTTATGATCAAAAAGGTAAGTAGTTATACTACTGCTTATTTCCGGCCACTTTTTAGTAGAACTATTTACGTTTTTGGTCATAACTTGAAAAGTTTTCAATATATCGACTTGATTTCTTTTGCGTTGGATAGCTAACCGTATTGGCCTTAACTACAAATTTTTTTTTAATGGATAGTGGAAGAAAATTTTTTTTATCATTTTTTAAAAAAAGCAAAGGGGGTAGTCCATTGTTTTTTTTGGCGAAAAATATTTTTTTTCCAGTATCTTCAAAAAACTAAATTTGAATTAAAGCCAATGCGGTTCTCTATTCAACGCAGTAGAAATCAAGTCGATATCTAGAAAAGTAAGCAAGTTATGACCAAAAAGGTAAGTAGTTATACTGCTGCCTATTTCCGGCCACTTTTTAGTAGAACTATTTACGTTTTTGTCCATAACTAGAAAAGTTTTCAATATATCGACTTGATTTCTTTTGCGTTGGATAGCTAAAAGTATTGGCCTTAACTTGAAATTTTTTTTCCATGGATAGTGGAAGAAAATTTTTTTTATCATTTTTTAAAAAAAAGCAAAGGGGGTAGTCCATTGTTTTTTTTTGGCGAAAAATATTTTTTTTCCACTATCTTCAAAAAACTAAATTTGAATTAAAGCGAATGCGGTTCTCTATTCAACGCAGTAGAAATCAAGTCGATATCTAGAAAAGTAAGCAAGTTATGATCAAAAAGGTAAGTAGTTATACTACTGCCTATTTCCGGCCACTTTTTAGTAGAACTATTTACGTTTTTGTCCATAACTAGAAAAGTTTTCAATATATCGACTTGATTTCTTTTGCGTTATACAGCTAACCGTATTGGCCTTAACTACAAATTTTTTTTTAATGGATAGTGGAAGAAAATTTTTTTTATCATTTTTAAAAAAAAAGCAAAAGGGGGTAGTCCATTGTTTTTTTTGGCGAAAAATATTTTTTTTCCACTATCTTCAAAAAACTAAATTTGAATTAAAGCCAATGCGGTTCTCTATTCAACGCAGTAGAAGTCAAGTCGATATCTAGAAAAGTAAGCAAGTTATGACCAAAAAGGTAAGTAGTTATACTACTGCCTATTTCCGGCCACTTTTTAGTAGAACTATTTGCGTTTTTGTCCATAACTAGAAAAGTTTTCAATATATCGACTTGATTTCTTTTGCGTTATATAGCTAACCGTATTGGCCTTAACTACAAATTTTTTTTTAATGGATAGTGGAAGAAAATTTTTTTTATCATTTTTTAAAAAAAAGCAAAGGGGGTAGTCCATTGTTTTTTTTGGCGAAAAATATTTTTTTTCCACTATCTTCAAAAAACTAAATTTGAATTAAAGCCAATGCGGTTCTCTATTCAAAGCAGTAGACATCAAGTCGATATCTAGAAAAGTAAGCAAGTTATGACCAAAAAGGTAAGTAGTTATACTACTGCCTATTTCCGGCCACTTTTTAGTAGGACTATTTACGTTTTTGGCCATAACTTGAAAAGTTTTCAATATATCGACTTGATTTCTTTTGCGTTGGATAGCTAACCGTATTGGCCTTAACTACAAATTTTTTTTTAATGGATAGTGGAAGAAAATTTTTTTTATCATTTTTTAAAAAAAAGCACAGGGGGTAGTCCATTGTTTTTTTTTTTGAGAAAAATATTTTTTTTCCACTATCTTCAAAAAACTAAATTTGAATTAAAGCCAATGCGGTTCTCTATTCAACGCAGTAGAAATCAAGTCGATATCTAGAAAAGTAAGCAAGTTATGACCAAAAAGGTAAGTAGTTATACTACTGCCTATTTCCGGCCACTTTTTAGTAGAACTATTTACGTTTTTGTCCATAACTAGAAAAGTTTTCAATATATCGACTTGATTTCTTTTGCGTTGGATAGCTAACCGTATTGGCCTTAACTACAAATTTTTTTTTAATGGATAGTGGAAGAAAATTTTTTTTATCATTTTTTAAAAAAAAGCAAAGGGGGTAGTCCATTGTTTTTTTTGGCGAAAAATATTTTTTTTTTCAGTATCTTCAAAAAACTAAATTAGAATTAAAGCCAATGCGGTTCTCTATTCAACGCAGTAGAAATCAAGTCGATATCTAGAAAAGTAAGCAAGTTATGACCAAAAAGGTAAGTAGTTATACTACTGCCTATTTCCGGCCACTTTTTAGTAGAACTATTTACGTTTTTGTCCATAACTAGAAAAGTTTTCAATATATCGACTTGATTTCTTTTGCGTTGGATAGCTAACCGTATTGGCCTTAACTACAAATTTTTTTTTAATGGATAGTGGAAGAAAATTTTTTTTATCATTTTTTAAAAAAAAGCAAAGGGGGTATCCATTGTTTTTTTTGGCGAAAAATATTTTTTTTCCAGTATCTTCAAAAAACTAAATTTGAATTAAAGCCAATGCGGTTCTCTATTCAACGCAGTAGAAATCAAGTCGATATCTAGAAAAGTAAGCAAGTTATGACCAAAAAGGTAAGTAGTTATACTACTGCCTATTTCCGGCCACTTTTTAGTAGAACTATTTACATTTTTGTCCATAACTAGAAAAGTTTTCAATATATCGACTTGATTTCTTTTGCGTTGGATAGCTAAAAGTATTGGCCTTAACTTGAAATTTTTTTTCAATGGATAGTGGAAGAAAATTTTTTTTATCATTTTTTAAAAAAAAGCAAAGGGGGTAGTCCATTGTTTTTTTTGGCGAAAAATATTTTTTTTCCAGTATCTTCAAAAAACTAAATTTGAATTAAAGGCAATGCGGTTCTGTATTCAACGCAGTAGAAATCAAGTCGATATCTAGAAAAGTAAGCAAGTTATGACCAAAAAGGTAAGTAGTTATACTACTGCCTATTTCCGGCCACTTTTTAGTAGAACTATTTACGTTTTTGGTCATAAGTTGAAAAGTTTTCAATATATCGACTTGATTTCTTTTGCGTTGGATAGCTAACCGTATTGGCCTTAACTACAAATTTTTTTTAATGGATAGTGGAAGAAAATTTTTTTTATCATTTTTTAAAAAAAAGCAAAGGGGGTAGTCCATTGTTTTTTTTGGCGAAAAATATTTTTTTTCCACTATCTTCAAAAAACTAAATTTGAATTAAAGCCAATGCGGTTCTCTATTCAACGCAGTAGAAATCAAGTCGATATCTAGAAAAGTAAGCAAGTTATGACCAAAAAGGTAAGTAGTTATACTACTGCCTATTTCCGGCCACTTTTTAGTAGAACTATTTACATTTTTGTCCATAACTAGAAAAGTTTTCAATATATCGACTTGATTTCTTTTGCGTTGGATAGCTAAAAGTATTGGCCTTAACTTGAAATTTTTTTTTAATGGATAGTGGAAGAAATTTTTTTTTATCATTTTTTAAAAAAAAGCAAAGGGGGTAGTCCATTGTTTTTTTTGGCGAAAAATATTTTTTTTTTCAGTATCTTCAAAAAACTAAATTTGAATTAAAGCCAATGCGGTTCTCTATTCAACGCAGTAGAAATCAAGTCGATATCTGGAAAAGTAAGCAAGTTATGACCAAAAAGGTAAGTAGCTATACTACTGCCTATTTCCGGCCACTTTTTAGTAGAACTATTTACGTTTTTGGCCATAAGTTGAAAAGTTTTCAATATATCGACTTGATTTCTTTTGCGTTGGATAGCTAACCGTATTGGCCTTAACTACAAATTTTTTTTAATGGATAGTGGAAGAAAATTTTTTTTATCATTTTTTAAAAAAAAGCAAAGGGGGTAGTCCATTGTTTTTTTTGGCGAAAAATATTTTTTTTCCAGTATCTTCAAAAAACTAAATTTGAATTAAAGGCAATGCGGTTCTGTATTCAACGCAGTAGAAATCAAGTCGATATCTAGAAAAGTAAGCAAGTTATGACCAAAAAGGTAAGTAGTTATACTACTGCCTATTTCCGGCCACTTTTTAGTAGAACTATTTACGTTTTTGGTCATAACTTGAAAAGTTTTCAATATATCGACTTGATTTCTTTTGCGTTGGATAGCTAACCGTATTGGCCTTAACTACAAATTTTTTTTAATGGATAGTGGAAGAAAATTTTTTTTATCATTTTTTAAAAAAAAGCAAAGGGGGTAGTCCATTGTTTTTTTTGGCGAAAAATATTTTTTTTCCACTATCTTCAAAAAACTAAATTTGAATTAAAGCCAATGCGGTTCTCTATTCAACGCAGTAGAAGTCAAGTCGATATCTAGAAAAGTAAGCAAGTTATGACCAAAAAGGTAAGTAGTTATACTACTGCCTATTTCCGGCCACTTTTTAGTAGAACTATTTACGTTTTTGTCCATAACTAGAAAAGTTTTCAATATATCGACTTGATTTCTTTTGCGTTGGATAGCTAACCGTATTGGCCTTAACTACAAATTTTTTTTTAATGGATAGTGGAAGAAAATTTTTTTTATCATTTTTTAAAAAAAAGCAAAGGGGGTAGTCCATTGTTTTTTTTGGCGAAAAATATTTTTTTTTTCAGTATCTTCAAAAAACTAAATTTGAATTAAAGCCAATGCGGTTCTCTATTCAACGCAGTAGAAATCAAGTCGATATCTAGAAAAGTAAGCAAGTTATGACCAAAAAGGTTAGTAGCTATACTACTGCCTATTTCCGGCCACTTTTTAGTAGAACTATTTACATTTTTAGCCATACCTTGAAAAGTTTTCAATATATCGACTTGATTTCTTTTGCGTTAGATAGCTAACCGTATTGGCCTTAACTACAAATTTTTTTTTAATGGATAGTGGAAGAAAATTTTTTTTATCATTTTTTAAAAAAAAGCAAAGGGGGTAGTCCATTGTTTTTTTTTTAGCGAAAAATATTTTTTTTCCTTTATCTTCAAAAAACTAAATTTGAATTAAAGCCAGTGCGGTTCTCTATTCAACGCAGTAGAAATCAAGTCGATATCTAGAAAAGTAAGCAAGTTATGACCAAAAAGGTAAGTAGTTATACTACTGCCTATTTCCGGCCACTTTTTAGTAGAACTATTTACGTTTTTGGCCATAACTTGAAAAGTTTTCAATGTATCGACTTGATTTCTTTTGCGTTGGATAGCTAAAAGTATTGGCCTTAATTTGAATTTTTTTTTCAATGGATAGTGGAAGAAAATTTTTTTTATCATTTTTTAAAAAAAAGCAAAGGGGGTAGTCCATTGTTTTTTTTGGCGAAAAATATTTTTTTTCCACTATCTTCAAAAAACTAAATTTGAATTAAAGCCAATGCGGTTCTCTATTCAACGCAGTAGAAGTCAAGTCGATATCTAGAAAAGTAAGCAAGTTATGACCAAAAAGGTAAGTAGTTATACTACTGCCTATTTCCGGCCACTTTTTAGTAGAACTATTTACGTTTTTGTCCATAACTAGAAAAGTTTTCAATATATCGACTTGATTTCTTTTGCGTTGGATAGCTAACCGTATTGGCCTTAACTACAAATTTTTTTTTAATGGATAGTGGAAGAAAATTTTTTTTATCATTTTTTAAAAAAAAGCAAAGGGGGTAGTCCATTGTTTTTTTTGGCGAAAAATATTTTTTTTTCAGTATCTTCAAAAAACTAAATTTGAATTAAAGCCAATGCGGTTCTCTATTCAACGCAGTAGAAGTCAAGTCGATATCTAGAAAAGTAAGCAAGTTATGACCAAAAAGGTAAGTAGTTATACTACTGCCTATTTCCGGCCACTTTTTAGTAGAACTATTTACGTTTTTGGCCATAACTTGAAAAGTTTTCAATGTATCGACTTGATTTCTTTTGCGTTGGATAGCTAAAAGTATTGGCCTTAATTTGAATTTTTTTTTCAATGGATAGTGGAAGAAAATTTTTTTTATCATTTTTTAAAAAAAAGCAAAGGGGGTAGTCCATTGTTTTTTTTGGCGAAAAATATTTTTTTTCCACTATCTTCAAAAAACTAAATTTGAATTAAAGCCAATGCGGTTCTCTATTCAACGCAGTAGAAATCAAGTCGATATCTAGAAAAGTAAGCAAGTTATGACCAAAAAGGTAAGTAGTTATACTACTGCCTATTTCCGGACACTTTTTAGTAGAACTATTTACATTTTTGTCCATAACTAGAAAAGTTTTCAATATATCGACTTGATTTCTTTTGCGTTGGATAGCTAAAAGTATTGGCCTTAACTTGAAATTTTTTTTCAATGGATAGTGGAAGAAAATTTTTTTTATCATTTTTTAAAAAAAAGCAAAGGGGGTAGTCCATTGTTTTTTTTGGCGAAAAATATTTTTTTTCCAGTATCTTCAAAAAACTAAATTTGAATTAAAGGCAATGCGGTTCTGTATTCAACGCAGTAGAAATCAAGTCGATATCTAGAAAAGTAAGCAAGTTATGACCAAAAAGGTAAGTAGTTATACTACTGCCTATTTCCGGCCACTTTTTAGTAGAACTATTTACGTTTTTGGTCATAAGTTGAAAAGTTTTCAATATATCGACTTGATTTCTTTTGCGTTGGATAGCTAACCGTATTGGCCTTAACTACAAATTTTTTTTAATGGATAGTGGAAGAAAATTTTTTTTATCATTTTTTAAAAAAAAGCAAAGGGGGTAGTCCATTGTTTTTTTTGGCGAAAAATATTTTTTTTCCACTATCTTCAAAAAACTAAATTTGAATTAAAGCCAATGCGGTTCTCTATTCAACGCAGTAGAAATCAAGTCGATATCTAGAAAAGTAAGCAAGTTATGACCAAAAAGGTAAGTAGTTATACTACTGCCTATTTCCGGCCACTTTTTAGTAGAACTATTTACATTTTTGTCCATAACTAGAAAAGTTTTCAATATATCGACTTGATTTCTTTTGCGTTGGATAGCTAAAAGTATTGGCCTTAACTTGAAATTTTTTTTCAATGGATAGTGGAAGAAAATTTTTTTTATCATTTTTTAAAAAAAAGCAAAGGGGGTAGTCCATTGTTTTTTTTGGCGAAAAATATTTTTTTTCCAGTATCTTCAAAAAACTAAATTTGAATTAAAGGCAATGCGGTTCTGTATTCAACGCAGTAGAAATCAAGTCGATATCTAGAAAAGTAAGCAAGTTATGACCAAAAAGGTAAGTAGTTATACTACTGCCTATTTCCGGCCACTTTTTAGTAGAACTATTTACGTTTTTGGTCATAAGTTGAAAAGTTTTCAATATATCGACTTGATTTCTTTTGCGTTGGATAGCTAACCGTATTGGCCTTAACTACAAATTTTTTTTAATGGATAGTGGAAAAAAATTTTTTTTATCATTTTTTAAAAAAAAGCAAAGGGGGTAGTCCATTGTTTTTTTTGGCGAAAAATATTTTTTTTCCACTATCTTCAAAAAACTAAATTTGAATTAAAGCCAATGCGGTTCTCTATTCAACGCAGTAGAAATCAAGTCGATATCTAGAAAAGTAAGCAAGTTATGACCAAAAAGGTAAGTAGTTATACTACTGCCTATTTCCGGCCACTTTTTAGTAGAACTATTTACATTTTTGTCCATAACTAGAAAAGTTTTCAATATATCGACTTGATTTCTTTTGCGTTGGATAGCTAAAAGTATTGGCCTTAACTTGAAATTTTTTTTTAATGGATAGTGGAAGAAAATTTTTTTTATCATTTTTTAAAAAAAAGCAAAGGGGGTAGTCCATTGTTTTTTTTGGCGAAAAATATTTTTTTTTTCAGTATCTTCAAAAAACTAAATTTGAATTAAAGCCAATGCGGTTCTCTATTCAACGCAGTAGAAATCAAGTCGATATCTGGAAAAGTAAGCAAGTTATGACCAAAAAGGTAAGTAGCTATACTACTGCCTATTTCCGGCCACTTTTTAGTAGAACTATTTACGTTTTTGGTCATAAGTTGAAAAGTTTTCAATATATCGACTTGATTTCTTTTGCGTTGGATAGCTAACCGTATTGGCCTTAACTACAAATTTTTTTTAATGGATAGTGGAAGAAAATTTTTTTTATCATTTTTTAAAAAAAAGCAAAGGGGGTAGTCCATTGTTTTTTTTGGCGAAAAATATTTTTTTTCCAGTATCTTCAAAAAACTAAATTTGAATTAAAGGCAATGCGGTTCTGTATTCAACGCAGTAGAAATCAAGTCGATATCTAGAAAAGTAAGCAAGTTATGACCAAAAAGGTAAGTAGTTATACTACTGCCTATTTCCGGCCACTTTTTAGTAGAACTATTTACGTTTTTGGTCATAACTTGAAAAGTTTTCAATATATCGACTTGATTTCTTTTGCGTTGGATAGCTAACCGTATTGGCCTTAACTACAAATTTTTTTTAATGGATAGTGGAAGAAAATTTTTTTTATCATTTTTTAAAAAAAAGCAAAGGGGGTAGTCCATTGTTTTTTTTGGCGAAAAATATTTTTTTTCCACTATCTTCAAAAAACTAATTTTGAATTAAAGCCAATGCGGTTCTCTATTCAACGCAGTAGAAGTCAAGTCGATATCTAGAAAAGTAAGCAAGTTATGACCAAAAAGGTAAGTAGTTATACTACTGCCTATTTCCGGCCACTTTTTAGTAGAACTATTTACGTTTTTGTCCATAACTAGAAAAGTTTTCAATATATCGACTTGATTTCTTTTGCGTTGGATAGCTAACCGTATTGGCCTTAACTACAAATTTTTTTTTAATGGATAGTGGAAGAAAATTTTTTTTATCATTTTTTAAAAAAAAGCAAAGGGGGTAGTCCATTGTTTTTTTTGGCGAAAAATATTTTTTTTTTCAGTATCTTCAAAAAACTAAATTTGAATTAAAGCCAATGCGGTTCTCTATTCAACGCAGTAGAAATCAAGTCGATATCTAGAAAAGTAAGCAAGTTATGACCAAAAAGGTAAGTAGCTATACTACTGCCTATTTCCGGCCACTTTTTAGTAGAACTATTTACATTTTTAGCCATACCTTGAAAAGTTTTCAATATATCGACTTGATTTCTTTTGCGTTAGATAGCTAACCGTATTGGCCTTAACTACAAATTTTTTTTTAATGGATAGTGGAAGAAAATTTTTTTTATCATTTTTTAAAAAAAAGCAAAGGGGGTAGTCCATTGTTTTTTTTTTAGCGAAAAATATTTTTTTTCCTTTATCTTCAGAAAACTAAATTTGTATTAAAGCCAGTGCGGTTCTCTATTCAACGCAGTAGAAATCAAGTCGATATCTAGAAAAGTAAGCAAGTTATGACCAAAAAGGTAAGTAGTTATACTACTGCCTATTTCCGGCCACTTTTTAGTAGAACTATTTACGTTTTTGGCCATAACTTGAAAAGTTTTCAATGTATCGACTTGATTTCTTTTGCGTTGGATAGCTAAAAGTATTGGCCTTAATTTGAATTTTTTTTTCAATGGATAGTGGAAGAAAATTTTTTTTATCATTTTTTAAAAAAAAGCAAAGGGGGTAGTCCATTGTTTTTTTTGGCGAAAAATATTTTTTTTCCACTATCTTCAAAAAACTAAATTTGAATTAAAGCCAATGCGGTTCTCTATTCAACGCAGTAGAAGTCAAGTCGATATCTAGAAAAGTAAGCAAGTTATGACCAAAAAGGTAAGTAGTTATACTACTGCCTATTTCCGGCCACTTTTTAGTAGAACTATTTACGTTTTTGTCCATAACTAGAAAAGTTTTCAATATATCGACTTGATTTCTTTTGCGTTGGATAGCTAACCGTATTGGCCTTAACTACAAATTTTTTTTTAATGGATAGTGGAAGAAAATTTTTTTTATCATTTTTTAAAAAAAAGCAAAGGGGGTAGTCCATTGTTTTTTTTGGCGAAAAATATTTTTTTTTCAGTATCTTCAAAAAACTAAATTTGAATTAAAGCCAATGCGGTTCTCTATTCAACGCAGTAGAAATCAAGTCGATATCTAGAAAAGTAAGCAAGTTATGACCAAAAAGGTAAGTAGCTATACTACTGCCTATTTCCGACCACTTTTTAGTAGAACTATTTACATTTTTAGCCATACCTTGAAAAGTTTTCAATATATCGACTTGATTTCTTTTGCGTTAGATAGCTAACCGTATTGGCCTTAACTACAAATTTTTTTTTAATGGATAGTGGAAGAAAATTTTTTTTATCATTTTTTAAAAAAAAGCAAAGGGGGTAGTCCATTGTTTTTTTTTTAGCGAAAAATATTTTTTTTCCTTTATCTTCAAAAAACTAAATTTGAATTAAAGCCAGTGCGGTTCTCTATTCAACGCAGTAGAAATCAAGTCGATATCTAGAAAAGTAAGCAAGTTATGACCAAAAAGGTAAGTAGTTATACTACTGCCTATTTCCGGCCACTTTTTAGTAGAACTATTTACGTTTTTGGCCATAACTTGAAAAGTTTTCAATGTATCGACTTGATTTCTTTTGCGTTGGATAGCTAAAAGTATTGGCCTTAATTTGAATTTTTTTTTCAATGGATAGTGGAAGAAAATTTTTTTTATCATTTTTTAAAAAAAAGCAAAGGGGGTAGTCCATTGTTTTTTTTGGCGAAAAATATTTTTTTTCCACTATCTTCAAAAAACTAAATTTGAATTAAAGCCAATGCGGTTCTCTATTCAACGCAGTAGAAATCAAGTCGATATCTAGAAAAGTAAGCAAGTTATGACCAAAAAGGTAAGTAGTTATACTACTGCCTATTTCCGGCCACTTTTTAGTAGAACAATTTACGTTTTTGGCCATAACTTGAAAAGTTTTCAATATATCGACTTGATTTCTTTTGCGTTGGATAGCTAACCGTATTGGCCTTAACTACAAATTTTTTTTTAATGGATAGTGGAAGAAAATTTTTTTTTATCATTTTTTAAAAAAAAGCAAAGGGGGTAGTCCATTGTTTTTTTTGGCGAAAAGTATTTTTTTCCACTATCTTCAAAAAACTAAATTTGAATTAAAGCCAATGCGGTTCTCTATTCAACCCAGTAGAAATCAAGTCGATATCTAAAAAAGTAAGCAAGTTATGATCAAAAAGGTAAGCAGATCTACTACTGCTTCTTTCGGGCCACTTTTTAGTAGAACTATTTACGATTTTGGTCATAACTTGCTAAGTTTTCAATATATCGACTTGATTTCTTTTGCGTTGGATAGCTAACCGTATTGGTCTTAATTAGAAATTTTTTTTTGGTGGATAGTGCAAGAAAATTTTTTTATAATTTTTTCAAAAAAAAGCAATGGGGGTAGTCCATGGTTTTTTTTTGGAGAAAAATATTTTTTTCGCACTATCTGCAAAAACCAAACTTTAAATTAAAGCCAATACGGTTCTCTATCCAACACAGTAGAAATCAAGTCGATATCTAGAAAATAAAACAAGTTATGACCAAAAAGGTAAGCAGTTCTACTACTGCCTCTTTCCGGCCACTTTTTAGTAGAACTGGTTACCTTTTTGGTCATAACTTGCTAAGTTTTCACTATATCGACTTGATTTCTTTCGCGTTGGATAGCTAACCGTATTGGTCTTAATTATAAATTTTTTTCTGGTGGATAGTGCAAGAAAATTTTTTTATAATTTTTTCAAAAAAAAGCAATGGGGGTAGTCCATGGTTTTTTTTTGGAGAAAAATATTTTTGTCGCACTATCTGCAAAAACCAAACTTTAAATTAAAGCCAATACGGTTCTCTATAAAAAACAGTAGAAATCAAGTCGATATCTAGCAAATAAAACAAGTTATGACCAAAAAGGTAAGCAGTTCCACTACTGCCTCTTTCCGGCCACTTTTTAGTAGAACTGGTTACCTTTTTGGTCATAACTTGCTAAGTTTTCACTATATCGACTTGATTTCTTTTGCGTTGGATAGCTAACCGTATTGGTCTTAATTAGAAATTTTTTTCTGGTGGATAGTGCAAGAAAATTTTTTTATAATTTTTTCAAAAAAAAGCAATGGGGGTAGTCCATGGTTTTTTTTTGGAGAAAAATATCTTTTTCGCACTATCTGCAAAAACCAAACTTTAAATTAAAGCCAATACGGTTCTCTATCCAACACAGTAGAAATCAAGTCGATATCTAGAAAATAAAACAAGTTATGACCAAAAAGGTAAGTAGTTATACTACTGCCTATTTCCGGCCACTTTTTAGTTGAACTATTTACGTTTTTGGCCATAACTTGAAAAGTTTTCAATATATCGACTTGATTTCTTTTGCGTTGGATAGCTAACCGTATTGGCCTTAACTACAAATTTTTTTTTTAAGGATAGTGCAAGAAAATTTTTTTTATCATTTTTTAAAAAAAAGCAAAGGGGGTAGTCCATTGTTTTTTTTTGGCGAAAAATATTTTTTTTCCACTATCTTCAAAAAACCAAATTTGAATTAAAGCCAATGCGGTTCTCTATTCAACGCAGTAGAAATCAAGTCGATATCTAGAAAAGTAAGCAAGTTATGACCAAAAAGGTAAGTAGTTATACTACTGCCTATTTCCGGCCACTTTTAAGTAGAACTATTTACGTTTTTGGTCATAACTTGAAAAGTTTTCAATATATCGACTTGATTTCTTTTGCGTTGGATAGCTAACCGTATTGGCCTTAACTTGAAATTTTTTTTTTAAGGATAGTGCAAGAAAATTTTTTTTATCATTTTTTAAAAAAAAGCAAAGGGGGTAGTCCATTGTTTTTTTTTGGCGAAAAATATTTTTTTTCCACTATCTTCAAAAAACTAAATTTGAATTAAAGCCAATGCGGTTCTCTATTCAACCCAGTAGAAATCAAGTCGATATCTAGAAAAGTAAGCAAGTTATGACCAAAAAGGTAAGTAGTTATACTACTGCCTATTTCCGGCCACTTTTAAGTAGAACTATTTACGTTTTTGGCCATAACTTGAAAAGTTTTCAATATATCGACTTGATTTCTTTTGCGTTGGATAGCTAACCGTATTGGCCTTAACTACAAATTTTTTTTTTAAGGATAGTGCAAGAAAATTTTTTTTATCATTTTTTAAAAAAAAGCAAAGGGGGTAGTCCATTGTTTTTTTTTGGCGAAAAATATTTTTTTTCCACTATCTTCAAAAAACCAAATTTGAATTAAAGCCAATGCGGTTCTCTATCCAACACAGTAGAAATCAAGTCGATATCTAGAAAATAAAACAAGTTATGACCAAAAAGGTAAGTAGTTATACTACTGCCTATTTCCGGCCACTTTTTAGTTGAACTATTTACGTTTTTGGCCATAACTTGAAAAGTTTTCAATATATCGACTTGATTTCTTTTGCGTTGGATAGCTAACCGTATTGGCCTTAACTACAAATTTTTTTTCAATTAATAGTGGAAGAAATTTTTTTTTATCATTTTTTAAAAAAAAGCAAAGGGAGTAGTCCATTGTTTTTTTTTGGCGAAAAATATTTTTTTTCCACTATCTTCAAAAAACTAAATTTGAATTAAAGCCAATGCGGTTCTCTATTCAACCCAGTAGAAATCAAGTCGATATCTAGAAAAGTAAGCAAGTTATGACCAAAAAGGTAAGTAGTTATACTACTGCCTATTTCCGGCCACTTTTAAGTAGAACTATTTACGTTTTTGGTCATAACTTGAAAAGTTTTCAATATATCGACTTGATTTCTTTTGCGTTGGATAGCTAACCGTATTGGCCTTAACTACAAATTTTTTTTAATGGATAGTGGAAGAAAAATTTTTTTATCATTTTTAAAAAAAAAACAAAGGGGGTAGTCCATTGTTTTTTTTGGCGAAAAATATTTTTTTTCCACTATCTTCAAAAAACCAAATTTGAATTAAAGCCAATGCGGTTCTCTATTCAACGCAGTAGAAATCAAGTCGATATCTAGAAAAGTAAGCAAGTTATGATCAAAAAGGTAAGGAGTTCTACTACTGCCTATTTCCGGCCACTTTTTAGTAGAACTATTTACGTTTTTGGTCATAACTTGACAAGTTTTCAATATATCGACTTGATTTCTTTTGCGTTGGATAGCTAACCGTATTGGCCTTAACTACAAATTTTTTTTAATGGATAGTGGAAGAAAATTTTTTTTATCATTTTTTAAAAAAAAGCAAAGGGGGTAGTCCATTGTTTTTTTTGGCGAAAAATATTTTTTTTCCACTATCTTCAAAAAACCAAATTTGAATTAAAGCCAATGCGGTTCTCTATTCAACGCAGTAGAAATCAAGTCGATATATAGAAAAGTAAGCAAGTTATGATCAAAAAGGTAAGCAGATCTACTACTGCTTCTTTCGGGGCACTTTTTAGTAGAACTATTTACGATTTTGGTCATAACTTGCTAAGTTTTCAATATATCGACTTGATTTCTTTTGCGTTGGACAGCTAACCGTATTGGTCTTAATTAGAAATTTTTTTTCTGGTGGATAGTGCAAGAAAATTTTTTTATAATTTTTTCAAAGAAAAGCAATGGGGGTAGTCCATGGTTTTTTTTTGGAGAAAAATATTTTTTTCGCACTATCTGCAAAAACCAAACTTTAAATTAAAGCCAATACGGTTCTCTATAAAAAACAGTAGAAATCAAGTCGATATCTAGCAAATAAAACAAGTTATGACCAAAAAGGTAAGTAGTTATACTACTGCCTATTTCCGGCCACTTTTTAGTTGAACTATTTACGTTTTTGGCCATAACTTGAAAAGTTTTCAATATATCGACTTGATTTCTTTTGCGTTGGATAGCTAACCGTATTGGCCTTAACTACAAATTTTTTTTTTAAGGATAGTGCAAGAAAATTTTTTTTATCATTTTTTAAAAAAAAGCAAAGGGGGTAGTCCATTGTTTTTTTTTGGCGAAAAATATTTTTTTTCCACTATCTTCAAAAAACCAAATTTGAATTAAAGCCAATGCGGTTCTCTATTCAACGCAGTAGAAATCAAGTCGATATCTAGAAAAGTAAGCAAGTTATGACCAAAAAGGTAAGTAGTTATACTACTGCCTATTTCCGGCCACTTTTAAGTAGAACTATTTACGTTTTTGGTCATAACTTGAAAAGTTTTCAATATATCGACTTGATTTCTTTTGCGTTGGATAGCTAACCGTATTGGCCTTAACTACAAATTTTTTTTCAATTAATAGTGGAAGAAATTTTTTTTTATCATTTTTTAAAAAAAAGCAAAGGGGGTAGTCCATTGTTTTTTTTTGGCGAAAAATATTTTTTTTCCACTATCTTCAAAAAACTAAATTTGAATTAAAGCCAATGCGGTTCTCTATTCAACCCAGTAGAAATCAAGTCGATATCTAGAAAAGTAAGCAAGTTATGACCAAAAAGGTAAGTAGTTATACTACTGCCTATTTCCGGCCACTTTTAAGTAGAACTATTTACGTTTTTGGCCATAACTTGAAAAGTTTTCAATATATCGACTTGATTTCTTTTGCGTTGGATAGCTAACCGTATTGGCCTTAACTACAAATTTTTTTTTTAAGGATAGTGCAAGAAAATTTTTTTTATCATTTTTTAAAAAAAAGCAAAGGGGGTAGTCCATTGTTTTTTTTGGCGAAAAATATTTTTTTTCCACTATCTTCAAAAAACCAAATTTGAATTAAAGCCAATGCGGTTCTCTATTCAACGCAGTAGAAATCAAGTCGATATCTAGAAAAGTAAGCAAGTTATGATCAAAAAGGTAAGCAGATCTACTACTGCTTCTTTCGGGGCACTTTTTAGTAGAACTATTTACGATTTTGGTCATAACTTGCTAAGTTTTCAATATATCGACTTGATTTCTTTTGCGTTGGACAGCTAACCGTATTGGTCTTAATTAGAAATTTTTTTCTGGTGGATAGTGCAAGAAAATTTTTTTATAATTTTTTCAAAAAAAAGCAATGGGGGTAGTCCATGGTTTTTTTTTGGAGAAAAATATTTTTTTCGCACTATCTGCAAAAACCAAACTTTAAATTAAAGCCAATACGGTTCTCTATAAAAAACAGTAGAAATCAAGTCGATATCTAGCAAATAAAACAAGTTATGACCAAAAAGGTAAGTAGTTATACTACTGCCTATTTCCGGCCACTTTTTAGTTGAACTATTTACGTTTTTGGCCATAACTTGAAAAGTTTTCAATATATCGACTTGATTTCTTTTGCGTTGGATAGCTAACCGTATTGGCCTTAACTACAAATTTTTTTTTTAAGGATAGTGCAAGAAAATTTTTTTTATCATTTTTTAAAAAAAAGCAAAGGGGGTAGTCCATTGTTTTTTTTTGGCGAAAAATATTTTTTTTCCACTATCTTCAAAAAACCAAATTTGAATTAAAGCCAATGCGGTTCTCTATTCAACGCAGTAGAAATCAAGTCGATATCTAGAAAAGTAAGCAAGTTATGACCAAAAAGGTAAGTAGTTATACTACTGCCTATTTCCGGCCACTTTTAAGTAGAACTATTTACGTTTTTGGTCATAACTTGAAAAGTTTTCAATATATCGACTTGATTTCTTTTGCGTTGGATAGCTAACCGTATTGGCCTTAACTACAAATTTTTTTTAATGGATAGTGGAAGAAAATTTTTTTTATCATTTTTTAAAAAAAAGCAAAGGGGGTAGTCCATTGTTTTTTTTTGGCGAAAAATATTTTTTTTCCACTATCTTCAAAAAACTAAATTTGAATTAAAGCCAATGCGGTTCTCTATTCAACCCAGTAGAAATCAAGTCGATATCTAGAAAAGTAAGCAAGTTATGACCAAAAAGGTAAGTAGTTATACTACTGCCTATTTCCGGCCACTTTTAAGTAGAACTATTTACGTTTTTGGCCATAACTTGAAAAGTTTTCAATATATCGACTTGATTTCTTTTGCGTTGGATAGCTAACCGTATTGGCCTTAACTACAAATTTTTTTTTAATGGATAGTGGAAGAAAATTTTTTTTATCATTTTTTAAAAAAAAGCAAAGGGGGTAGTCCATGGTTTTTTTTTGGCGAAAAATATTTTTTTTCCACTATCTTCAAAAAACCAAATTTGAATTAAAGCCAATGCGGTTCTCTATTCAACGCAGTAGAAATCAAGTCGATATCTAGAAAAGTAAGCAAGTTATGATCAAAAAGGTAAGCAGATCTACTACTGCTTCTTTCGGGGCACTTTTTAGTAGAACTATTTACGATTTTGGTCATAACTTGCTAAGTTTTCAATATATCGACTTGATTTCTTTTGCGTTGGACAGCTAACCGTATTGGTCTTAATTAGAAATTTTTTTCTGGTGGATAGTGCAAGAAAATTTTTTTATAATTTTTTCAAAAAAAAGCAATGGGGGTAGTCCATGGTTTTTTTTTGGAGAAAAATATTTTTTTCGCACTATCTGCAAAAACCAAACTTTAAATTAAAGCCAATACGGTTCTCTATAAAAAACAGTAGAAATCAAGTCGATATCTAGCAAATAAAACAAGTTATGACCAAAAAGGTAAGTAGTTATACTACTGCCTATTTCCGGCCACTTTTTAGTTGAACTATTTACGTTTTTGGCCATAACTTGAAAAGTTTTCAATATATCGACTTGATTTCTTTTGCGTTGGATAGCTAACCGTATTGGCCTTAACTACAAATTTTTTTTTTAAGGATAGTGCAAGAAAATTTTTTTTATCATTTTTTAAAAAAAAGCAAAGGGGGTAGTCCATTGTTTTTTTTTGGCGAAAAATATTTTTTTTCCACTATCTTCAAAAAACCAAATTTGAATTAAAGCCAATGCGGTTCTCTATTCAACGCAGTAGAAATCAAGTCGATATCTAGAAAAGTAAGCAAGTTATGACCAAAAAGGTAAGTAGTTATACTACTGCCTATTTCCGGCCACTTTTAAGTAGAACTATTTACGTTTTTGGTCATAACTTGAAAAGTTTTCAATATATCGACTTGATTTCTTTTGCGTTGGATAGCTAACCGTATTGGCCTTAACTACAAATTTTTTTTAATGGATAGTGGAAGAAAATTTTTTTTATCATTTTTTAAAAAAAAGCAAAGGGGGTAGTCCATTGTTTTTTTTGGCGAAAAATATTTTTTTTCCACTATCTTCAAAAAACTAATTTTGAATTAAAGCCAATGCGGTTCTCTATTCAACGCAGTAGAAGTCAAGTCGATATCTAGAAAAGTAAGCAAGTTATGACCAAAAAGGTAAGTAGTTATACTACTGCCTATTTCCGGCCACTTTTTAGTAGAACTATTTACGTTTTTGTCCATAACTAGAAAAGTTTTCAATATATCGACTTGATTTCTTTTGCGTTGGATAGCTAACCGTATTGGCCTTAACTACAAATTTTTTTTTAATGGATAGTGGAAGAAAATTTTTTTTATCATTTTTTAAAAAAAAGCAAAGGGGGTAGTCCATTGTTTTTTTTGGCGAAAAATATTTTTTTTTTCAGTATCTTCAAAAAACTAAATTTGAATTAAAGCCAATGCGGTTCTCTATTCAACGCAGTAGAAATCAAGTCGATATCTAGAAAAGTAAGCAAGTTATGACCAAAAAGGTAAGTAGCTATACTACTGCCTATTTCCGGCCACTTTTTAGTAGAACTATTTACATTTTTAGCCATACCTTGAAAAGTTTTCAATATATCGACTTGATTTCTTTTGCGTTAGATAGCTAACCGTATTGGCCTTAACTACAAATTTTTTTTTAATGGATAGTGGAAGAAAATTTTTTTTATCATTTTTTAAAAAAAAGCAAAGGGGGTAGTCCATTGTTTTTTTTTTAGCGAAAAATATTTTTTTTCCTTTATCTTCAAAAAACTAAATTTGAATTAAAGCCAGTGCGGTTCTCTATTCAACGCAGTAGAAATCAAGTCGATATCTAGAAAAGTAAGCAAGTTATGACCAAAAAGGTAAGTAGTTATACTACTGCCTATTTCCGGCCACTTTTTAGTAGAACTATTTACGTTTTTGGCCATAACTTGAAAAGTTTTCAATGTATCGACTTGATTTCTTTTGCGTTGGATAGCTAAAAGTATTGGCCTTAATTTGAATTTTTTTTTCAATGGATAGTGGAAGAAAATTTTTTTTATCATTTTTTAAAAAAAAGCAAAGGGGGTAGTCCATTGTTTTTTTTGGCGAAAAATATTTTTTTTCCACTATCTTCAAAAAACTAAATTTGAATTAAAGCCAATGCGGTTCTCTATTCAACGCAGTAGAAGTCAAGTCGATATCTAGAAAAGTAAGCAAGTTATGACCAAAAAGGTAAGTAGTTATACTACTGCCTATTTCCGGCCACTTTTTAGTAGAACTATTTACGTTTTTGTCCATAACTAGAAAAGTTTTCAATATATCGACTTGATTTCTTTTGCGTTGGATAGCTAACCGTATTGGCCTTAACTACAAATTTTTTTTTAATGGATAGTGGAAGAAAATTTTTTTTATCATTTTTTAAAAAAAAGCAAAGGGGGTAGTCCATTGTTTTTTTTGGCGAAAAATATTTTTTTTTCAGTATCTTCAAAAAACTAAATTTGAATTAAAGCCAATGCGGTTCTCTATTCAACGCAGTAGAAATCAAGTCGATATCTAGAAAAGTAAGCAAGTTATGACCAAAAAGGTAAGTAGCTATACTACTGCCTATTTCCGGCCACTTTTTAGTAGAACTATTTACATTTTTAGCCATACCTTGAAAAGTTTTCAATATATCGACTTGATTTCTTTTGCGTTAGATAGCTAACCGTATTGGCCTTAACTACAAATTTTTTTTTAATGGATAGTGGAAGAAAATTTTTTTTATCATTTTTTAAAAAAAAGCAAAGGGGGTAGTCCATTGTTTTTTTTTTAGCGAAAAATATTTTTTTTCCTTTATCTTCAAAAAACTAAATTTGAATTAAAGCCAGTGCGGTTCTCTATTCAACGCAGTAGAAATCAAGTCGATATCTAGAAAAGTAAGCAAGTTATGACCAAAAAGGTAAGTAGTTATACTACTGCCTATTTCCGGCCACTTTTTAGTAGAACTATTTACGTTTTTGGCCATAACTTGAAAAGTTTTCAATGTATCGACTTGATTTCTTTTGCGTTGGATAGCTAAAAGTATTGGCCTTAATTAGAATTTTTTTTTCAATGGATAGTGGAAGAAAATTTTTTTTATCATTTTTTAAAAAAAAGCAAAGGGGGTAGTCCATTGTTTTTTTTGGCGAAAAATATTTTTTTTCCACTATCTTCAAAAAACTAAATTTGAATTAAAGCCAATGCGGTTCTCTATTCAACGCAGTAGAAATCAAGTCGATATCTAGAAAAGTAAGCAAGTTATGACCAAAAAGGTAAGTAGTTATACTACTGCCTATTTCCGGCCACTTTTTAGTAGAACAATTTACGTTTTTGGCCATAACTTGAAAAGTTTTCAATATATCGACTTGATTTCTTTTGCGTTGGATAGCTAACCGTATTGGCCTTAACTACAAATTTTTTTTTAATGGATAGTGGAAGAAAATTTTTTTTATCATTTTTTAAAAAAAAGCAAAGGGGGTAGTCCATTGTTTTTTTTGCCGAAAAATATTTTTTTTCCACTATCTTCAAAAAACCAAATTTGAATTAAAGCTAATGCGGTTCTCTATTCAACGCAGTAGAAATCAAGTCGATATCTAGAAAAGTAAGCAAGTTATGACCAAAAAGGTAAGTAGTTATACTACTGCCTATTTCCGGCCACTTTTTAGTAGAACTATTTACGTTTTTGGCCATAACTTGAAAAGTTTTCAATATATCGACTTGATTTCTTTTGCGTTGGATAGCTAACCGTATTGGCCTTAACTACAATTTTTTTTTTTAATGGATAGTGGAAGAAAATTTTTTTTTTATCATTTTTTAAAAAAAAGCAAAGGGGGTAGTCCATTGTTTTTTTTGGCGAAAAGTATTTTTTTCCACTATCTTCAAAAAACTAAATTTGAATTAAAGCCAATGCGGTTCTCTATTCAACCCAGTAGAAATCAAGTCGATATCTAAAAAAGTAAGCAAGTTATGATCAAAAAGGTAAGCAGATCTACTACTGCTTCTTTCGGGCCA
The DNA here is from genome assembly GCA_947397855.1 of Thelaira solivaga. NCBI lineage: Eukaryota > Metazoa > Arthropoda > Insecta > Diptera > Tachinidae > Thelaira > Thelaira solivaga. The sequence continues at coordinate 36,195,314 of OX377611.1, read as the reverse complement.
CTTTTTAGTAGAACTATTTACGATTTTGGTCATAACTTGCTAAGTTTTCAATATATCGACTTGATTTCTTTTGCGTTGGATAGCTAACCGTATTGGTCTTAATTAGAAATTTTTTTTTGGTGGATAGTGCAAGAAAATTTTTTTATAATTTTTTCAAAAAAAAGCAATGGGGGTAGTCCATGGTTTTTTTTTGGAGAAAAATATTTTTTTCGCACTATCTGCAAAAACCAAACTTTAAATTAAAGCCAATACGGTTCTCTATCCAACACAGTAGAAATCAAGTCGATATCTAGAAAATAAAACAAGTTATGACCAAAAAGGTAAGCAGTTCTACTACTGCCTCTTTCCGGCCACTTTTTAGTAGAACTGGTTACCTTTTTGGTCATAACTTGCTAAGTTTTCACTATATCGACTTGATTTCTTTCGCGTTGGATAGCTAACCGTATTGGTCTTAATTATAAATTTTTTTCTGGTGGATAGTGCAAGAAAATTTTTTTATAATTTTTTCAAAAAAAAGCAATGGGGGTAGTCCATGGTTTTTTTTTGGAGAAAAATATTTTTGTCGCACTATCTGCAAAAACCAAACTTTAAATTAAAGCCAATACGGTTCTCTATAAAAAACAGTAGAAATCAAGTCGATATCTAGCAAATAAAACAAGTTATGACCAAAAAGGTAAGCAGTTCCACTACTGCCTCTTTCCGGCCACTTTTTAGTAGAACTGGTTACCTTTTTGGTCATAACTTGCTAAGTTTTCACTATATCGACTTGATTTCTTTTGCGTTGGATAGCTAACCGTATTGGTCTTAATTAGAAATTTTTTTCTGGTGGATAGTGCAAGAAAATTTTTTTATAATTTTTTCAAAAAAAAGCAATGGGGGTAGTCCATGGTTTTTTTTTGGAGAAAAATATCTTTTTCGCACTATCTGCAAAAACCAAACTTTAAATTAAAGCCAATACGGTTCTCTATCCAACACAGTAGAAATCAAGTCGATATCTAGAAAATAAAACAAGTTATGACCAAAAAGGTAAGTAGTTATACTACTGCCTATTTCCGGCCACTTTTTAGTTGAACTATTTACGTTTTTGGCCATAACTTGAAAAGTTTTCAATATATCGACTTGATTTCTTTTGCGTTGGATAGCTAACCGTATTGGCCTTAACTACAAATTTTTTTTTTAAGGATAGTGCAAGAAAATTTTTTTTATCATTTTTTAAAAAAAAGCAAAGGGGGTAGTCCATTGTTTTTTTTTGGCGAAAAATATTTTTTTTCCACTATCTTCAAAAAACCAAATTTGAATTAAAGCCAATGCGGTTCTCTATTCAACGCAGTAGAAATCAAGTCGATATCTAGAAAAGTAAGCAAGTTATGACCAAAAAGGTAAGTAGTTATACTACTGCCTATTTCCGGCCACTTTTAAGTAGAACTATTTACGTTTTTGGTCATAACTTGAAAAGTTTTCAATATATCGACTTGATTTCTTTTGCGTTGGATAGCTAACCGTATTGGCCTTAACTACAAATTTTTTTTCAATTAATAGTGGAAGAAATTTTTTTTTATCATTTTTTAAAAAAAAGCAAAGGGGGTAGTCCATTGTTTTTTTTTGGCGAAAAATATTTTTTTTCCACTATCTTCAAAAAACTAAATTTGAATTAAAGCCAATGCGGTTCTCTATTCAACCCAGTAGAAATCAAGTCGATATCTAGAAAAGTAAGCAAGTTATGACCAAAAAGGTAAGTAGTTATACTACTGCCTATTTCCGGCCACTTTTAAGTAGAACTATTTACGTTTTTGGCCATAACTTGAAAAGTTTTCAATATATCGACTTGATTTCTTTTGCGTTGGATAGCTAACCGTATTGGCCTTAACTACAAATTTTTTTTTTAAGGATAGTGCAAGAAAATTTTTTTTATCATTTTTTAAAAAAAAGCAAAGGGGGTAGTCCATTGTTTTTTTTTGGCGAAAAATATTTTTTTTCCACTATCTTCAAAAAACCAAATTTGAATTAAAGCCAATGCGGTTCTCTATCCAACACAGTAGAAATCAAGTCGATATCTAGAAAATAAAACAAGTTATGACCAAAAAGGTAAGTAGTTATACTACTGCCTATTTCCGGCCACTTTTTAGTTGAACTATTTACGTTTTTGGCCATAACTTGAAAAGTTTTCAATATATCGACTTGATTTCTTTTGCGTTGGATAGCTAACCGTATTGGCCTTAACTACAAATTTTTTTTCAATTAATAGTGGAAGAAATTTTTTTTTATCATTTTTTAAAAAAAAGCAAAGGGGGTAGTCCATTGTTTTTTTTTGGCGAAAAATATTTTTTTTCCACTATCTTCAAAAAACTAAATTTGAATTAAAGCCAATGCGGTTCTCTATTCAACCCAGTAGAAATCAAGTCGATATCTAGAAAAGTAAGCAAGTTATGACCAAAAAGGTAAGTAGTTATACTACTGCCTATTTCCGGCCACTTTTAAGTAGAACTATTTACGTTTTTGGTCATAACTTGAAAAGTTTTCAATATATCGACTTGATTTCTTTTGCGTTGGATAGCTAACCGTATTGGCCTTAACTACAAATTTTTTTTAATGGATAGTGGAAGAAAAATTTTTTTATCATTTTTAAAAAAAAAACAAAGGGGGTAGTCCATTGTTTTTTTTGGCGAAAAATATTTTTTTTCCACTATCTTCAAAAAACCAAATTTGAATTAAAGCCAATGCGGTTCTCTATTCAACGCAGTAGAAATCAAGTCGATATCTAGAAAAGTAAGCAAGTTATGATCAAAAAGGTAAGGAGTTCTACTACTGCCTATTTCCGGCCACTTTTTAGTAGAACTATTTACGTTTTTGGTCATAACTTGACAAGTTTTCAATATATCGACTTGATTTCTTTTGCGTTGGATAGCTAACCGTATTGGCCTTAACTACAAATTTTTTTTAATGGATAGTGGAAGAAAATTTTTTTTATCATTTTTTAAAAAAAAGCAAAGGGGGTAGTCCATTGTTTTTTTTGGCGAAAAATATTTTTTTTCCACTATCTTCAAAAAACCAAATTTGAATTAAAGCCAATGCGGTTCTCTATTCAACGCAGTAGAAATCAAGTCGATATCTAGAAAAGTAAGCAAGTTATGATCAAAAAGGTAAGCAGATCTACTACTGCTTCTTTCGGGGCACTTTTTAGTAGAACTATTTACGATTTTGGTCATAACTTGCTAAGTTTTCAATATATCGACTTGATTTCTTTTGCGTTGGACAGCTAACCGTATTGGTCTTAATTAGAAATTTTTTTCTGGTGGATAGTGCAAGAAAATTTTTTTATAATTTTTTCAAAAAAAAGCAATGGGGGTAGTCCATGGTTTTTTTTGGAGAAAAATATTTTTTTCGCACTATCTGCAAAAACCAAACTTTAAATTAAAGCCAATACGGTTCTCTATAAAAAACAGTAGAAATCAAGTCGATATCTAGCAAATAAAACAAGTTATGACCAAAAAGGTAAGTAGTTATACTACTGCCTATTTCCGGCCACTTTTTAGTTGAACTATTTACGTTTTTGGCCATAACTTGAAAAGTTTTCAATATATCGACTTGATTTCTTTTGCGTTGGATAGCTAACCGTATTGGCCTTAACTACAAATTTTTTTTTTAAGGATAGTGCAAGAAAATTTTTTTTATCATTTTTTAAAAAAAAGCAAAGGGGGTAGTCCATTGTTTTTTTTTGGCGAAAAATATTTTTTTTCCACTATCTTCAAAAAACTAAATTTGAATTAAAGCCAATGCGGTTCTCTATTCAACCCAGTAGAAATCAAGTCGATATCTAGAAAAGTAAGCAAGTTATGACCAAAAAGGTAAGTAGTTATACTACTGCCTATTTCCGGCCACTTTTAAGTAGAACTATTTACGTTTTTGGCCATAACTTGAAAAGTTTTCAATATATCGACTTGATTTCTTTTGCGTTGGATAGCTAACCGTATTGGCCTTAACTACAAATTTTTTTTTTAAGGATAGTGCAAGAAAATTTTTTTTATCATTTTTTAAAAAAAAGCAAAGGGGGTAGTCCATTGTTTTTTTTTGGCGAAAAATATTTTTTTTCCACTATCTTCAAAAAACCAAATTTGAATTAAAGCCAATGCGGTTCTCTATCCAACACAGTAGAAATCAAGTCGATATCTAGAAAATAAAACAAGTTATGACCAAAAAGGTAAGTAGTTATACTACTGCCTATTTCCGGCCACTTTTTAGTTGAACTATTTACGTTTTTGGCCATAACTTGAAAAGTTTTCAATATATCGACTTGATTTCTTTTGCGTTGGATAGCTAACCGTATTGGCCTTAACTACAAATTTTTTTTCAATTAATAGTGGAAGAAATTTTTTTTTATCATTTTTTAAAAAAAAGCAAAGGGGGTAGTCCATTGTTTTTTTTTGGCGAAAAATATTTTTTTTCCACTATCTTCAAAAAACTAAATTTGAATTAAAGCCAATGCGGTTCTCTATTCAACCCAGTAGAAATCAAGTCGATATCTAGAAAAGTAAGCAAGTTATGACCAAAAAGGTAAGTAGTTATACTACTGCCTATTTCCGGCCACTTTTAAGTAGAACTATTTACGTTTTTGGTCATAACTTGAAAAGTTTTCAATATATCGACTTGATTTCTTTTGCGTTGGATAGCTAACCGTATTGGCCTTAACTACAAATTTTTTTTAATGGATAGTGGAAGAAAAATTTTTTTATCATTTTTAAAAAAAAAACAAAGGGGGTAGTCCATTGTTTTTTTTGGCGAAAAATATTTTTTTTCCACTATCTTCAAAAAACCAAATTTGAATTAAAGCCAATGCGGTTCTCTATTCAACGCAGTAGAAATCAAGTCGATATCTAGAAAAGTAAGCAAGTTATGATCAAAAAGGTAAGGAGTTCTACTACTGCCTATTTCCGGCCACTTTTTAGTAGAACTATTTACGTTTTTGGTCATAACTTGACAAGTTTTCAATATATCGACTTGATTTCTTTTGCGTTGGATAGCTAACCGTATTGGCCTTAACTACAAATTTTTTTTAATGGATAGTGGAAGAAAATTTTTTTTATCATTTTTTAAAAAAAAGCAAAGGGGGTAGTCCATTGTTTTTTTTGGCGAAAAATATTTTTTTTCCACTATCTTCAAAAAACCAAATTTGAATTAAAGCCAATGCGGTTCTCTATTCAACGCAGTAGAAATCAAGTCGATATCTAGAAAAGTAAGCAAGTTATGATCAAAAAGGTAAGCAGATCTACTACTGCTTCTTTCGGGGCACTTTTTAGTAGAACTATTTACGATTTTGGTCATAACTTGCTAAGTTTTCAATATATCGACTTGATTTCTTTTGCGTTGGACAGCTAACCGTATTGGTCTTAATTAGAAATTTTTTTCTGGTGGATAGTGCAAGAAAATTTTTTTATAATTTTTTCAAAAAAAGCAATGGGGGTAGTCCATGGTTTTTTTTTGGAGAAAAATATTTTTTTCGCACTATCTGCAAAAACCAAACTTTAAATTAAAGCCAATACGGTTTTCTATAAAAAACAGTAGAAATCAAGTCGATATCTAGCAAATAAAACAAGTTATGACCAAAAAGGTAAGTAGTTATACTACTGCCTATTTCCGGCCACTTTTTAGTTGAACTATTTACGTTTTTGGCCATAACTTGAAAAGTTTTCAATATATCGACTTGATTTCTTTTGCGTTGGATAGCTAACCGTATTGGCCTTAACTACAAATTTTTTTTTAATGGATAGTGGAAGAAAATTTTTTTTATCATTTTAAAAAAAAAAGCAAAGGGGGTAGTCCATTGTTTTTTTTTGGCGAAAAATATATTTTTTTCAGTATTTTCAAAAAACTAAATTTGAATTAAAGCCAATGCGGTTCTCTATTCAACGCAGTAGAAGTCAAGGCGATATCTAGAAAAGTAAGCAAGTTATGACCAAAAAGGTAAGTAGCTATACTACTGCCTATTTCCGGCCACTTTTTAGTAGAACTGGTTAGCTTTTTGGTCATAACTTGCTAAGTTTTCACTATATCGACTTGATTTCTTTCGCGTTGGATAGCTAACCGTATTTGTCTTAATTATAAATTTTTTTCTGGTGGATAGTACAAGAAAATTTTTTTATAATTTTTTCAAAAAAAAGCAATGGGGGTAGTCCATGGTTTTTTTTTGGAGAAAAATATTTTTTTCGCACTATCTGCAAAAACCAAACTTTAAATTAAAGCCAATACGGTTCTCTATCCAACACAGTAGAAATCAAGTCGATATCTAGAAAATAAAACAAGTTATGACCAAAAAGGTAAGCAGTTCTACTACTGCCTCTTTCCGGCCACTTTTTAGTAGAACTGGTTAGCTTTTTGGTCATAACTTGCTAAGTTTTCACTATATCGACTTGATTTCTTTCGCGTTGGATAGCTAACCGTATTTGTCTTAATTATAAATTTTTTTCTGGTGGATAGTACAAGAAAATTTTTTTATAATTTTTTCAAAAAAAAGCAATGGGGGTAGTCCATGGTTTTTTTTTGGAGAAAAATATTTTTTTCGCACTATCTGCAAAAACCAAACTTTAAATTAAAGCCAATACGGTTCTCTATAAAAAACAGTAGAAATCAAGTCGATATCTAGCAAATAAAACAAGTTATGACCAAAAAGGTAAGTAGTTATACTACTGCCTATTTCCGGCCACTTTTTAGTTGAACTATTTACGTTTTTGGCCATAACTTGAAAAGTTTTCAATATATCGACTTGATTTCTTTTGCGTTGGATAGCTAACCGTATTGGCCTTAACTACAAATTTTTTTTTAATGGATAGTGGAAGAAAATTTTTTTTATCATTTTTAAAAAAAAAGCAAAGGGGGTAGTCCATTGTTTTTTTTGGCGAAAAATATTTTTTTTTCAGTATCTTCAAAAAACTAAATTTGAATTAAAGCCAATGCGGTTCTCTATTCAACGCAGTAGAAGTCAAGGCGATATCTAGAAAAGTAAGCAAGTTATGACCAAAAAGGTAAGTAGCTATACTACTGCCTATTTCCGGCCACTTTTTAGTAGAACTATTTACGTTTTTAGCCATACCTTGAAAAGTTTTCAATATATCGACTTGATTTCTTTTGCGTTGGATAGCTAACCGTATTGGCCTTAACTACAATTTTTTTTTTAATGGATAGTGGAAGAAAATTTTTTTTATCATTTTTTAAAAAAAAGCACAGGGGGTAGTCCATTGTTTTTTTTTTGAGAAAAATATTTTTTTTCCACTATCTTCAAAAAACTAAATTTTAATTAAAGCCAATGCAGTTCTCTATTCAACGCAGTAGAAGTCAAGTCGATATCTAGAAAAGTAAGCAAGTTATGACCAAAAAGGTAAGTAGCTATACTACTGCCTATTTCCGGCCACTTTTTAGTAGAACTATTTACGTTTTTGGTCATAACTTGAAAAGTTTTCAATATATCGACTTGATTTTTTTGCGTTGTATAGCTAAAAGTATTGGCCTTAACTTGAAATTTTTTTTTAATGGATAGTGCAAGAAAATTTTTTTTATCATTTTTTAAAAAAAAGCAAAGGGGGTAGTCCATTGTTTTTTTTGGCGAAAAATATTTTTTTTTCAGTATCTTCAAAAAACTAAATTTGAATTAAAGCCAATGCGGTTCTCTATTCAACGCAGTAGAAGTCAAGTCGATATCTAGAAAAGTAAGCAAGTTATGACCAAAAAGGTAAGTAGTTATACTACTGCCTATTTCCGGCCACTTTTTAGTAGAACTATTTACGTTTTTGTCCATAACTAAAAAAGGTTTCAATATATCGACTTGATTTTTTTGCGTTGTATAGCTAAAAGTATTGGCCTTAACTTGAAATTTTTTTTCAATGGATAGTGGAAGAAAATTTTTTTTATCATTTTTTAAAAAAAAGCAAAGGGGGTAGTCCATTGTTTTTTTTGGCGAAAAATATTTTTTTTCCACTATCTTCAAAAAACCAAAATTGAATTAAAGCCAATGCGGTTTTGTATTCAACGCAGTAGAAATCAAGTCGATATCTAGAAAAGTAAGCAAGTTATGACCAAAAAGGTAAGTAGTTATACTACTGCCTATTTCCGGCCACTTTTTAGTAGAACTATTTACGTTTTTGGCCATAACTTGAAAAGTTTTCAATATATCGACTTGATTTCTTTTGCGTTGGATAGCTAACCGTATTGGCCTTAACTACAAATTTTTTTTAATGGATAGTGGAAGAAAATTTTTTTTATCATTTTTTAAAAAAAAGCAAAGGGGGTAGTCCATTGTTTTTTTTGGCGAAAAATATTTTTTTTCCACTATCTTCAAAAAACTAAATTTGAATTAAAGCCAATGCGGTTCTCTATTCAACGCAGTAGAAATCAAGTCGATATCTAGAAAAGTAAGCAAGTTATGACCAAAAAGGTAAGTAGTTATACTACTGCCTATTTCCGGCCACTTTTAAGTAGAACTATTTACGTTTTTGGTCATAACTTGAAAAGTTTTCAATATATCGACTTGATTTCTTTTGCGTTGGATAGCTAACCGTATTGGCCTTAACTACAAATTTTTTTTAATGGATAGTGGAAGAAAATTTTTTTTATCATTTTTTAAAAAAAAGCAAAGGGGGTAGTCCATTGTTTTTTTTGGCGAAAAATATTTTTTTTCCACTATCTTCAAAAAACTAAATTTGAATTAAAGCCAATGCGGTTCTCTATTCAACGCAGTAGAAATCAAGTCGATATCTAGAAAAGTAAGCAAGTTATGACCAAAAAGGTAAGTAGTTATACTACTGCCTATTTCCGGCCACTTTTTAGTAGAACTATTTACGTTTTTGGCCATAACTTGAAAAGTTTTCAATATATCGACTTGATTTCTTTTGCGTTGGATAGCTAACCGTATTGGCCTTAACTACAAATTTTTTTTTTAAGGATAGTGCAAGAAAATTTTTTTTATCATTTTTTAAAAAAAAGCAAAGGGGGTAGTCCATTGTTTTTTTTTGGCGAAAAATATTTTTTTTCCACTATCTTCAAAAAACTAAATTTGAATTAAAGCCAATGCGGTTCTCTATTCAACCCAGTAGAAATCAAGTCGATATCTAGAAAAGTAAGCAAGTTATGACCAAAAAGGTAAGTAGTTATACTACTGCCTATTTCCGGCCACTTTTAAGTAGAACTATTTACGTTTTTGGCCATAACTTGAAAAGTTTTCAATATATCGACTTGATTTCTTTTGCGTTGGATAGCTAACCGTATTGGCCTTAACTACAAATTTTTTTTTTAAGGATAGTGCAAGAAAATTTTTTTTATCATTTTTTAAAAAAAAGCAAAGGGGGTAGTCCATTGTTTTTTTTTGGCGAAAAATATTTTTTTTCCACTATCTTCAAAAAACCAAATTTGAATTAAAGCCAATGCGGTTCTCTATCCAACACAGTAGAAATCAAGTCGATATCTAGAAAATAAAACAAGTTATGACCAAAAAGGTAAGTAGTTATACTACTGCCTATTTCCGGCCACTTTTTAGTTGAACTATTTACGTTTTTGGCCATAACTTGAAAAGTTTTCAATATATCGACTTGATTTCTTTTGCGTTGGATAGCTAACCGTATTGGCCTTAACTACAAATTTTTTTTCAATTAATAGTGGAAGAAATTTTTTTTTATCATTTTTTAAAAAAAAGCAAAGGGGGTAGTCCATTGTTTTTTTTTGGCGAAAAATATTTTTTTTCCACTATCTTCAAAAAACTAAATTTGAATTAAAGCCAATGCGGTTCTCTATTCAACCCAGTAGAAATCAAGTCGATATCTAGAAAAGTAAGCAAGTTATGACCAAAAAGGTAAGTAGTTATACTACTGCCTATTTCCGGCCACTTTTAAGTAGAACTATTTACGTTTTTGGTCATAACTTGAAAAGTTTTCAATATATCGACTTGATTTCTTTTGCGTTGGATAGCTAACCGTATTGGCCTTAACTACAAATTTTTTTTAATGGATAGTGGAAGAAAAATTTTTTTATCATTTTTAAAAAAAAAACAAAGGGGGTAGTCCATTGTTTTTTTTGGCGAAAAATATTTTTTTTCCACTATCTTCAAAAAACCAAATTTGAATTAAAGCCAATGCGGTTCTCTATTCAACGCAGTAGAAATCAAGTCGATATCTAGAAAAGTAAGCAAGTTATGATCAAAAAGGTAAGGAGTTCTACTACTGCCTATTTCCGGCCACTTTTTAGTAGAACTATTTACGTTTTTGGTCATAACTTGACAAGTTTTCAATATATCGACTTGATTTCTTTTGCGTTGGATAGCTAACCGTATTGGCCTTAACTACAAATTTTTTTTAATGGATAGTGGAAGAAAATTTTTTTTATCATTTTTTAAAAAAAAGCAAAGGGGGTAGTCCATTGTTTTTTTTGGCGAAAAATATTTTTTTTCCACTATCTTCAAAAAACCAAATTTGAATTAAAGCCAATGCGGTTCTCTATTCAACGCAGTAGAAATCAAGTCGATATCTAGAAAAGTAAGCAAGTTATGATCAAAAAGGTAAGCAGATCTACTACTGCTTCTTTCGGGGCACTTTTTAGTAGAACTATTTACGATTTTGGTCATAACTTGCTAAGTTTTCAATATATCGACTTGATTTCTTTTGCGTTGGACAGCTAACCGTATTGGTCTTAATTAGAAATTTTTTTCTGGTGGATAGTGCAAGAAAATTTTTTTATAATTTTTTCAAAAAAAAGCAATGGGGGTAGTCCATGGTTTTTTTTTGGAGAAAAATATTTTTTTCGCACTATCTGCAAAAACCAAACTTTAAATTAAAGCCAATACGGTTCTCTATAAAAAACAGTAGAAATCAAGTCGATATCTAGCAAATAAAACAAGTTATGACCAAAAAGGTAAGTAGCTATACTACTGCCTATTTCCGGCCACTTTTTAGTAGAACTGGTTAGCTTTTTGGTCATAACTTGCTAAGTTTTCACTATATCGACTTGATTTCTTTCGCGTTGGATAGCTAACCGTATTTGTCTTAATTATAAATTTTTTTCTGGTGGATAGTACAAGAAAATTTTTTTATAATTTTTTCAAAAAAAAGCAATGGGGGTAGTCCATGGTTTTTTTTTGGAGAAAAATATTTTTTTCGCACTATCTGCAAAAACCAAACTTTAAATTAAAGCCAATACGGTTCTCTATCCAACACAGTAGAAATCAAGTCGATATCTAGAAAATAAAACAAGTTATGACCAAAAAGGTAAGCAGTTCTACTACTGCCTCTTTCCGGCCACTTTTTAGTAGAACTGGTTAGCTTTTTGGTCATAACTTGCTAAGTTTTCACTATATCGACTTGATTTCTTTCGCGTTGGATAGCTAACCGTATTTGTCTTAATTATAAATTTTTTTCTGGTGGATAGTACAAGAAAATTTTTTTATAATTTTTTCAAAAAAAAGCAATGGGGGTAGTCCATGGTTTTTTTTTGGAGAAAAATATTTTTTTCGCACTATCTGCAAAAACCAAACTTTAAATTAAAGCCAATACGGTTCTCTATAAAAAACAGTAGAAATCAAGTCGATATCTAGCAAATAAAACAAGTTATGACCAAAAAGGTAAGTAGTTATACTACTGCCTATTTCCGGCCACTTTTTAGTTGAACTATTTACGTTTTTGGCCATAACTTGAAAAGTTTTCAATATATCGACTTGATTTCTTTTGCGTTGGATAGCTAACCGTATTGGCCTTAACTACAAATTTTTTTTTAATGGATAGTGGAAGAAAATTTTTTTTATCATTTTTAAAAAAAAAGCAAAGGGGGTAGTCCATTGTTTTTTTTGGCGAAAAATATTTTTTTTTCAGTATCTTCAAAAAACTAAATTTGAATTAAAGCCAATGCGGTTCTCTATTCAACGCAGTAGAAGTCAAGGCGATATCTAGAAAAGTAAGCAAGTTATGACCAAAAAGGTAAGTAGCTATACTACTGCCTATTTCCGGCCACTTTTTAGTAGAACTATTTACGTTTTTAGCCATACCTTGAAAAGTTTTCAATATATCGACTTGATTTTTTTGCGTTGTATAGCTAAAAGTATTGGCCTTAACTTGAAATTTTTTTTTAATGGATAGTGCAAGAAAATTTTTTTTATCATTTTTTAAAAAAAAGCAAAGGGGGTAGTCCATTGTTTTTTTTGGCGAAAAATATTTTTTTTTCAGTATCTTCAAAAAACTAAATTTGAATTAAAGCCAATGCGGTTCTCTATTCAACGCAGTAGAAGTCAAGTCGATATCTAGAAAAGTAAGCAAGTTATGACCAAAAAGGTAAGTAGTTATACTACTGCCTATTTCCGGCCACTTTTTAGTAGAACTATTTACGTTTTTGTCCATAACTAAAAAAGGTTTCAATATATCGACTTGATTTTTTTGCGTTGTATAGCTAAAAGTATTGGCCTTAACTTGAAATTTTTTTTCAATGGATAGTGGAAGAAAATTTTTTTTATCATTTTTTAAAAAAAAGCAAAGGGGGTAGTCCATTGTTTTTTTTGGCGAAAAATATTTTTTTTCCACTATCTTCAAAAAACCAAAATTGAATTAAAGCCAATGCGGTTTTGTATTCAACGCAGTAGAAATCAAGTCGATATCTAGAAAAGTAAGCAAGTTATGACCAAAAAGGTAAGTAGTTATACTACTGCCTATTTCCGGCCACTTTTTAGTAGAACTATTTACGTTTTTGGCCATAACTTGAAAAGTTTTCAATATATCGACTTGATTTCTTTTGCGTTGGATAGCTAACCGTATTGGCCTTAACTACAAATTTTTTTTAATGGATAGTGGAAGAAAATTTTTTTTATCATTTTTTAAAAAAAAGCAAAGGGGGTAGTCCATTGTTTTTTTTGGCGAAAAATATTTTTTTTCCACTATCTTCAAAAAACTAAATTTGAATTAAAGCCAATGCGGTTCTCTATTCAACGCAGTAGAAATCAAGTCGATATCTAGAAAAGTAAGCAAGTTATGACCAAAAAGGTAAGTAGTTATACTACTGCCTATTTCCGGCCACTTTTAAGTAGAACTATTTACGTTTTTGGTCATAACTTGAAAAGTTTTCAATATATCGACTTGATTTCTTTTGCGTTGGATAGCTAACCGTATTGGCCTTAACTACAAATTTTTTTTAATGGATAGTGGAAGAAAATTTTTTTTATCATTTTTTAAAAAAAAGCAAAGGGGGTAGTCCATTGTTTTTTTTGGCGAAAAATATTTTTTTTCCACTATCTTCAAAAAACTAAATTTGAATTAAAGCCAATGCGGTTCTCTATTCAACGCAGTAGAAATCAAGTCGATATCTAGAAAAGTAAGCAAGTTATGACCAAAAAGGTAAGTAGTTATACTACTGCCTATTTCCGGCCACTTTTTAGTAGAACTATTTACGTTTTTGGCCATAACTTGAAAAGTTTTCAATATATCGACTTGATTTCTTTTGCGTTGGATAGCTAACCGTATTGGCCTTAACTACAAATTTTTTTTTAATGGATAGTGGAAGAAAATTTTTTTTATCATTTTTTAAAAAAAAGCACAGGCGGTAGTCCATTGTTTTTTTTGGCGAAAAATATTTTTTTTTCTTTATCTTCAAAAAACTAAATTTGAATTAAAGCCAGTGCGGTTCTCTATTCAACGCAGTAGAAATCAAGTCGATATCTAGAAAAGTAAGCAAGTTATGACCAAAAAGGTAAGTAGTTATACTACTGCCTATTTCCGGCCACTTTTTAGTAGAACTATTTACGTTTTTGTCCATAACTAGAAAAGTTTTCAATATATCGACTTGTTTTTTTTTTGCGTTGGATAGCTAAAAGTATTGGCCTTAACTTGAAATTTTTTTTCAATGGATAGTGGAAGAAAAATTTTTTTATCATTTTTAAAAAAAAAGCAAAGGGGGTAGTCCATTGTTTTTTTTTTTGGCGAAAAATATTTTTTTTTCTTTATCTTCAAAAAACTAAATTTGAATTAAAGCCAGTGCGGTTCTCTATTCAACGCAGTAAAAATCAAGTCGATATCTAGAAAAGTAAGCAAGTTATGACCAAAAAGGTAAGTAGTTATACTACTGCCTATTTCCGGCCACTTTTTAGTAAAACTATTTACGTTTTTGGCCATAACTTGAAAAGTTTTCAATGTATCGACTTGATTTCTTTTGCGTTGGATAGCTAAAAGTATTGGCCTTAACTACAAATTTTTTTTTAATGGATAGTGGAAGAAAATTTTTTTTATCATTTTTTAAAAAAAAGCACAGGCGGTAGTCCATTGTTTTTTTTTGAGAAAAATATTTTTTTCCACTATCTTCAAAAAACTAAATTTGAATTAAAGCCAATGCGGTTCTCTATTCAACGCAGTAGAAAACAAGTCGATATCTAGAAAAGTAAGCAAGTTATGACCAAAAAGGTAAGTAGTTATACTACTGCCTATTTCCGGCCACTTTTTAGTAGAACTATTTACGTTTTTGTCCATAACTAGAAAAGTTTTCAATATATCGACTTGTTTTTTTTTTGCGTTGGATAGCTAAAAGTATTGGCCTTAACTTGAAATTTTTTTTCAATGGATAGTGGAAGAAAATTTTTTTTATCATTTTTAAAAAAAAAGCAAAGGGGGTAGTCCATTGTTTTTTTTTTTGGCGAAAAATATTTTTTTTTCTTTATCTTCAAAAAACTAAATTTGAATTAAAGCCAGTGCGGTTCTCTATTCAACGCAGTAAAAATCAAGTCGATATCTAGAAAAGTAAGCAAGTTATGACCAAAAAGGTAAGTAGTTATACTACTGCCTATTTCCGGCCACTTTTTAGTAGAACTATTTACGTTTTTGGCCATAACTTGAAAAGTTTTCAATATATCGACTTGATTTCTTTTGCGTTGGATAGCTAAAAGTATTGGCCTTAATTTGAAATTTTTTTTTTAAATGGATAGTGGAAGAAAATTTTTTTTATAATTTTTTAAAAAAAAGCACAGGGGGTAGTCCATTGTTTTTTTTTGAGAAAAATATTTTTTTTCCACTATCTTCAAAAAACTAAATTTGAATTAAAGCCAATGCGGTTCTCTATTCAACGCAGTAGAAATCAAGTCGATATCTAGAAAAGTAAGCAAGTTATGACCAAAAAGGTAAGTAGTTATACTACTGCCTATTTCCGGCCACTTTTTAGTAGAACTATTTACGTTTTTGGCCATAACTTGAAAAGTTTTCAATGTATCGACTTGATTTCTTTTGCGTTGGATAGCTAAAAGTATTGGCCTTAACTTGAAATTTTTTTTCAATGGATAGTGGAAGAAAATTTTTTTTATCATTTTTTAAAAAAAAGCAAAGGGGGTAGTCCATTGTTTTTTTTTTTGGCGAAAAATATCTTTTTTCCACTATCTTCAAAAAAAAAATTTGAATTAAAGCTAATGCGGTTCTCTATTCAACGCAGTAGAAATCAAGTCGATATCTAGAAAAGTAAGCAAGTTATGACCAAAAAGGTAAGTAGTTATACTACTGCCTATTTCCGGCCACTTTTTAGTAGAACTATTTACGTTTCTGGTCATAACTTGAAAAGTTTTCAATATATCGACTTGATTTTTTTTGCGTTGGATAGCTAACCGTATTGGCCTTAACAACAAATTTTTCTTTAATGGATAGTGGAAGAAAATTTTTTTTATCATTTTTTAAAAAAAAGCACAGGGGGTAGTCCATTGTTTTTTTTTGAGAAAAATATTTTTTTTCCACTATCTTCAAAAAACTAAATTTGAATTAAAGCCAATGCGGTTCTCTATTCAACGCAGTAGAAATCAAGTCGATATCTAGAAAAGTAAGCAAGTTATGACCAAAAAGGTAAGTAGTTATACTACTGCCTATTTCCGGCCACTTTTTAGTAAAACTATTTACGTTTTTGGCCATAACTTGAAAAGTTTTCAATGTATCGACTTGATTTCTTTTGCGTTGGATAGCTAAAAGTATTGGCCTTAACTTGAAATTTTTTTTCAATGGATAGTGGAAGAAAATTTTTTTTATCATTTTTTAAAAAAAAGCACAGGGGGTAGTCCATTGTTTTTTTTTGAGAAAAATATTTTTTTTCCACTATCTTCAAAAAACTAAATTTGAATTAAAGCCAATGCGGTTCTCTATTCAACGCAGTAGAAATCAAGTCGATATCTAGAAAAGTAAGCAAGTTATGACCAAAAAGGTAAGTAGTTATACTACTGCCTATTTCCGGCCACTTTTAAGTAGAACTATTTACGTTTTTGGTCATAACTTGAAAAGTTTTCAATATATCGACTTGATTTCTTTTGCGTTGGATAGCTAACCGTATTGGCCTTAACTACAAATTTTTTTTAATGGATAGTGGAAGAAAATTTTTTTTATCATTTTTAAAAAAAAAGCAAAGGGGGTAGTCCATTGTTTTTTTTGGCGAAAAATATTTTTTTTCCACTATCTTCAAAAAACCAAATTTGAACTAAAGCCAATGCGGTTCTCTATTCAACGCAGTAGAAATCAAGTCGATATCTAGAAAAGTAAGCAAGTTATGATCAAAAAGGTAAGCAGATCTACTACTGCCTCTTTCGGGCCACTTTTTAGTAGAACTATTTACGTTTTTGGTCATAACTTGCTAAGTTTTCAATATATCGACTTGATTTCTTTTGCGTTAGATAGCTAACCGTATTGGTCTTAATTAGAAATTTTTTTCTGGTGGATAGTGCAAGAAAATTTTTTTATAATTTTTTCAAAAAAAAGCAATGGGGGTAGTCCATGGTTTTTTTTTGGAGAAAAATATTTTTTTCGCACTATCTGCAAAAAACAAACTTTAAATTAAAGCCAATACGGTTCTCTATCCAACACAGTAGAAATCAAGTCGATATCTAGAAAATAAAACAAGTTATGACCAAAAAGGCAAGCAGTTCTACTACTGCCTCTTTCCGGCCACTTTTTAGTAGAACTGGTTACCTTTTTGGTCATAACTTGCTAAATTTTCAATATATCGACTTGATTTCTTTTGCGTTGGATAGCTAAAAGTATTGGCTTTAACTTGAAATTTTTTTTCAATGGATAGTGGAAGAAATTTTTTTTATCATTTTTTAAAAAAAAGCAAAGGGGGTAGTCCATTGTTTTTTTTGGCGAAAAATATTTTTTTTCCACTATCTTCAAAAAACCACATTTGAATTAAAGCTAAGGCGGTGCTCTATTCAACGCAGTAAAAATCAAGTCGATATCTAGAAAAGTAAGCAAGTTATGACCAAAAAGGTAAGTAGTTATACTACTGCCTATTTCCGGCCACTTTTTAGTAGAACTATTTACGTTTTTGGCCATAACTTGAAAAGTTTTCAATATATCGACTTGATTTCTTTTGCGTTGGATAGCTAACCGTATTGGCCTTAACTACAAATTTTTTTTTAATGGATAGTGGAAGAAAATTTTTTTTATCATTTTTTAAAAAAAAGCACAGGGGGTAGTCCATTGTTTTTTTTTGCGAAAAATATCTTTTTTCCACTATCTTCAAAAAACTAATTTTGAATTAAAGCCAATGCGGTTCTCTATTCAACGCAGTAGAAATCAAGTCGATATCTAGAAAAGTAAGCAAGTTATGACCAAAAAGGTAAGTAGTTATACTACTGCCTATTTCCGGCCACTTTTTAGTAGAACTATTTACGTTTTTGGCCATAACTTGAAAACTTTTCAATATATCGACTTGATTTCTTTTGCGTTGGATAGCTAACCGTATTGGCCTTAACTACAATTTTTTTTTTAATGCATAGTGGAAGAAAATTTTTTTTATCATTTTTTACAAAAAAGCAAAGGGGGTAGTCCATTGTTTTTTTTGGCGAAAAATATTTTTTTTCCACTATCTTCAAAAAACCACATTTGAATTAAAGCTTATGCGGTTCTCTATTCAACGCAGTAGAAATCAAGTCGATATCTAGAAAAGTAAGCAAGTTATGACCAAAAAGGTAAGTAGTTATACTACTGCCTATTTCCGGCCACTTTTTAGTAGAACTATTTACGTTTTTGGCCATAACTTGAAAACTTTTCAATTTATCGACTTGATTTCTTTTGCGTTGGATAGCTAACCGTATTGGCCTTAACTACAATTTTTTTTTTAATGGATAGTGGAAGAAAATTTTTTTTATCATTTTTTAAAAAAAGCAAAGGGGGTAGTCCATTGTTTTTTTTGGCGAAAAATATTTTTTTTCCACTATCTTCAAAAAACCACATTTGAATTAAAGCTTATGCGGTTCTCTATTCAACGCAGTAGAAATCAAGTCGATATCTAGAAAAGTAAGCAAGTTATGACCAAAAAGGTAAGTAGTTATACTACTGCCTATTTCCGGCCACTTTTTAGTAGAACTATTTTCGTTTTTGGCCATAACTTGAAAACTTTTCAATATATCGACTTGATTTCTTTTGCGTTGGATAGCTAACCGTATTGGCCTTAACTACAATTTTTGTTTTAATGGATAGTGGAAGAAAATTTTTTTTATCATTTTTTAAAAAAAAGCAAAGGGGGTAGTCCGTTGTTTTTTTTTTGGCGAAAAATATTTTTTTTTTAATATCTTCAAAAAACCAAATTTGAATTAAAGCCAATGCGGTTCTCTATTCAACGCAGTAGAAATCAAGTCGATATCTAGAAAAGTAAGCAAGTTATGACCAAAAAGGTAAGTAGTTATACTACTGCCTATTTCCGGCCACTTTTTAGTAGAACTATTTACGTTTTTGTCCATAACTAGAAAAGTTTTCAATATATCGACTTGTTTTTTTTTTGCGTTAGATAGCTAAAAGTATTGGCCTTAACTTGAAATTTTTTTTCAATGGATAGTGGAAGAAAATTTTTTTTATCATTTTTTAAAAAAAAGCACAGGGGGTAGTCCATTGTTTTTTTTTGAGAAAAATATTTTTTTTCCACTATCTTCAAAAAACTAAATTTGAATTAAAGCCAATGCGGTTCTCTATTCAACGCAGTAGAAAACAAGTCGATATCTAGAAAAGTAAGCAAGTTATGACCAAAAAGGTAAGTAGTTATACTACTGCCTATTTCCGGCCACTTTTTAGTAGAACTATTTACGTTTTTGTCCATAACTAGAAAAGTTTTCAATATATCGACTTGATTTCTTTTGCGTTGGATAGCTAAAAGTATTGGCCTTAACTTGAAATTTTTTTTCAATGGATAGTGGAAGAAAATTTTTTTTATCATTTTTTAAAAATAAGCAAAGGGGGTAGTCCATTGTTTTTTTTTTTGGCGAAAAATATCTTTTTTCCACTATCTTCAAAAAAAAAAATTTGAATTAAAGCTAATGCGGTTCTCTATTCAACGCAGTAGAAATCAAGTCGATATCTAGAAAAGTAAGCAAGTTATGACCAAAAAGGTAAGTAGTTATACTACTGCCTATTTCCGGCCACTTTTAAGTAGAACTATTTACGTTTTTGGTCATAACTTGAAAAGTTTTCAATATATCGACTTGATTTCTTTTGCGTTGGATAGCTAACCGTATTGGCCTTAACTTGAAATTTTTTTTAAATGGATAGTGGAAGAAAATTTTTTTTATCATTTTTTAAAAAAAAGCAAAGGGGGTAGTCCATTGTTTTTTTTGGCGAAAAATATTTTTTTACACTATCTTCAAAAAACTAAATTTGAATTAAAGCCAATGCGGTTCTCTATTCAACGCAGTAGAAATCAAGTCGATATCTAGAAAAGTAAGTAAGTTATGACCAAAAAGGTAAGTAGTTCTACTACTGCCTATTTCCGGCCACTTTTTAGTAGAAAAGTTTTCAATATATCGACTTGATTTCTTTTGCGTTGGATAGCTAACCGTATTGGCCTTAACTACAAATTTTTTTTCAATTAATAGTGGAAAAAATTTTTTTTTATCATTTTTTAAAAAAAAGCACAGGGGGTAGTCCATTCTTTTTTTTTGAGAAAAATATTTTTTTTCCACTATCTTCAAAAAACTAAATTTGAATTAAAGCCAATGCGGTTCTCTATTCAACGCAGTAGAAATCAAGTCGATATCTAGAAAAGTAAGCAAGTTATGACCAAAAAGGTAAGTAGTTATACTACTGCCTATTTCCGGCCACTTTTTAGTAGAACTATTTACGTTTTTGGTCATAACTTGACAAGTTTTCAATATATCGACTTGATTTCTTTTGCGTTGGATAGCTAACCGTATTGGCCTTAACTACAAATTTTTTTTAATGGATAGTGGAAGAAAATTTTTTTTATCATTTTTTAAAAAAAAGCAAAGGGGGTAGTCCATTGTTTTTTTTGGCGAAAAATATTTTTTTTCCACTATCTTCAAAAAACCAAATTTGAATTAAAGCCAATGCGGTTCTCTATTCAACGCAGTAGAAATCAAGTCGATATCTAGAAAAGTAAGCAAGTTATGATCAAAAAGGTAAGTAGTTCTACTACTGCCTATTTCCGGCCACTTTTTAGTAGAACTATTTACGTTTTTGGTCATAACTTGACAAGTTTTCAATATATCGACTTGATTTCTTTTGCGTTGGATAGCTTACCGTATTGGCCTTAACTACAAATTTTTTTTCAATTAATAGTGGAAGAAATTTTTTTTTATCATTTTTTAAAAAAAAGCAAAGGGGGTAGTCCATTGTTTTTTTTTGGCGAAAAATATTTTTTTTCCACTATCTTCAAAAAACTAAATTTGAATTAAAGCCAATGCGGTTCTCTATTCAACCCAGTAGAAATCAAGTCGATATCTAGAAAAGTAAGCAAGTTATGACCAAAAAGGTAAGTAGTTATACTACTGCCTATTTCCGGCCACTTTTAAGTAGAACTATTTACGTTTTTGGTCATAACTTGAAAAGTTTTCAATATATCGACTTGATTTCTTTTGCGTTGGATAGCTAACCGTATTGGCCTTAACTACAAATTTTTTTTAATGGATAGTGGAAGAAAATTTTTTTTATCATTTTTTAAAAAAAAGCAAAGGGGGTAGTCCATTGTTTTTTTTGGCGAAAAATATTTTTTTTCCACTATCTTCAAAAAACCAAATTTGAATTAAAGCCAATGCGGTTCTCTATTCAACGCAGTAGAAATCAAGTCGATATCTAGAAAAGTAAGCAAGTTATGATCAAAAAGGTAAGCAGATCTACTACTGCCTCTTTCCGGCCACTTTTTAGTAGAACTGGTTACCTTTTTGGTCATAACTTGCTAAGTTTTCACTATATCGACTTGATTTCTTTTGCGTTGGATAGCTAACCGTATTGGTCTTAATTAGAAATTTTTTTCTGGTGGATAGTGCAGGAAAATTTTTTTATAATTTTTTCAAAAAAAAGCAATGGGTGTAGTCCATGGGTTTTTTTTTGGAGAAAAATATTTTTTTCGCACTATCTGCAAAAACCAAACTTTAAATTAAAGCCAATACGGTTCTCTATCCAACACAGTAGAAATCAAGTCGATATCTAGAAAATAAAACAAGTTATGACCAAAAAGGTAAGCAGTTCTACTACTGCCTCTTTCCGGCCACTTTTTAGTAGAACTGGTTACCTTTTTGGTCATAACTTGCTAAGTTTTCACTATATCGACTTGATTTCTTTCGCGTTGGATAGCTAACCGTATTGGTCTTAATTATAAATTTTTTTCTGGTGGATAGTGCAAGAAAATTTTTTTATAATTTTTTCAAAAAAAAGCAAAGGGGGTAGTCCATTGTTTTTTTTGGCGAAAAATATTTTTTTTCCACTATCTTCAAAAAACCAAATTTGAATTAAAGCCAATGCGGTTCTGTATTCAACGCAGTAGAAATCAAGTCGATATCTAGAAAAGTAAGCAAGTTATGACCAAAAAGGTAAGTAGTTATACTACTGCCTAATTCCGGCCACTTTTTAGTAGAACTATTTACGTTTTTGGCCATAACTTGAAAAGTTTTCAATATATCGACTTGATTTCTTTTGCGTTGGATAGCTAACCGTATTGGCCTTAACTACAAATTTTTTTTTTAATGGATAGTGGAAGAAAATTTTTTTTATCATTTTTTAAAAAAAAGGACAGGGGGTAGTCCATTGTTTTTTTTTGAGAAAAATATTTTTTTTTCACTATCTTCAAAAAACTAAATTTTAATTAAAGCCAATGCGGTTCTCTATTCAACGCAGTAGAAATCAAGTCGATATCTAGAAAAGTAAGCAAGTTATGACCAAAAAGGTAAGTAGTTATACTACTGCCTATTTCCGGCCACTTTTTAGTAGAACTATTTACGTTTTTGGTCATAACTTGACAAGTTTTCAATATATCGACTTGATTTCTTTTGCGTTGGATAGCTAACCGTATTGGCCTTAACTACAAATTTTTTTTAATGGATAGTGGAAGAAAATTTTTTTTATCATTTTTTAAAAAAAAGCAAAGGGGGTAGTCCATTGTTTTTTTTGGCGAAAAATATTTTTTTTCCACTATCTTCAAAAAACCAAATTTGAATTAAAGCCAATGCGGTTCTCTATTCAACGCAGTAGAAATCAAGTCGATATCTAGAAAAGTAAGCAAGTTATGATCAAAAAGGTAAGTAGTTCTACTACTGCCTATTTCCGGCCACTTTTTAGTAGAACTATTTACGTTTTTGGTCATAACTTGACAAGTTTTCAATATATCGACTTGATTTCTTTTGCGTTGGATAGCTAACCGTATTGGCCTTAACTTGAAATTTTTTTTCAATGGATAGTGGAAGAAAATTTTTTTTATTATTTTTTAAAAAAAAGCAAAGGGGGTAGTCCATTGTTTTTTTTGGCGAAAAATATTTTTTTACACTATCTTCAAAAAACTAAATTTGAATTAAAGCCAATGCGGTTCTCTATTCAACGCAGTAGAAATCAAGTCGATATCTAGAAAAGTAAGTAAGTTATGACCAAAAAGGTAAGTAGTTCTACTACTGCCTATTTCCGGCCACTTTTTAGTAGAAATGTTTTCAATATATCGACTTGATTTCTTTTGCGTTGGATAGCTAACCGTATTGGCCTTAACTACAAATTTTTTTTCAATTAATAGTGGAAAAAATTTTTTTTTATCATTTTTTAAAAAAAAGCACAGGGGGTAGTCCATTCTTTTTTTTTGAGAAAAATATTTTTTTTCCACTATCTTCAAAAAACTAAATTTGAATTAAAGCCAATGCGGTTCTCTATTCAACGCAGTAGAAATCAAGTCGATATCTAGAAAAGTAAGCAAGTTATGACCAAAAAGGTAAGTAGTTATACTACTGCCTATTTCCGGCCACTTTTTAGTAGAACTATTTACGTTTTTGGTCATAACTTGACAAGTTTTCAATATATCGACTTGATTTCTTTTGCGTTGGATAGCTAACCGTATTGGCCTTAACTACAAATTTTTTTTAATGGATAGTGGAAGAAAATTTTTTTTATCATTTTTTAAAAAAAAGCAAAGGGGGTAGTCCATTGTTTTTTTTGGCGAAAAATATTTTTTTTCCACTATCTTCAAAAAACCAAATTTGAATTAAAGCCAATGCGGTTCTCTATTCAACGCAGTAGAAATCAAGTCGATATCTAGAAAAGTAAGCAAGTTATGATCAAAAAGGTAAGTAGTTCTACTACTGCCTATTTCCGGCCACTTTTTAGTAGAACTATTTACGTTTTTGGTCATAACTTGACAAGTTTTCAATATATCGACTTGATTTCTTTTGCGTTGGATAGCTAACCGTATTGGCCTTAACTACAAATTTTTTTTCAATTAATAGTGGAAGAAATTTTTTTTTATCATTTTTTAAAAAAAAGCAAAGGGGGTAGTCCATTGTTTTTTTTTGGCGAAAAATATTTTTTTTCCACTATCTTCAAAAAACTAAATTTGAATTAAAGCCAATGCGGTTCTCTATTCAACCCAGTAGAAATCAAGTCGATATCTAGAAAAGTAAGCAAGTTATGACCAAAAAGGTAAGTAGTTATACTACTGCCTATTTCCGGCCACTTTTAATTAGAACTATTTACGTTTTTGGTCATAACTTGAAAAGTTTTCAATATATCGACTTGATTTCTTTTGCGTTGGATAGCTAACCGTATTGGCCTTAACTACAAATTTTTTTTAATGGATAGTGGAAGAAAATTTTTTTTATCATTTTTTAAAAAAAAGCAAAGGGGGTAGTCCATTGTTTTTTTTGGCGAAAAATATTTTTTTTCCACTATCTTCAAAAAACCAAATTTGAATTAAAGCCAATGCGGTTCTCTATTCAACGCAGTAGAAATCAAGTCGATATCTAGAAAAGTAAGCAAGTTATGATCAAAAAGGTAAGTAGTTCTACTACTGCCTATTTCCGGCCACTTTTTAGTAGAACTATTTACGTTTTTGGTCATAACTTGACAAGTTTTCAATATATCGACTTGATTTCTTTTGCGTTGGATAGCTAACCGTATTGGCCTTAACTACAAATTTTTTTTAATGGATAGTGGAAGAAAATTTTTTTTATCATTTTTTAAAAAAAAGCAAAGGGGGTAGTCCATTGTTTTTTTTGGCGAAAAATATTTTTTTTCCACTATCTTCAAAAAACCAAATTTGAATTAAAGCCAATGCGGTTCTCTATTCAACGCAGTAGAAATCAAGTCGATATCTAGAAAAGTAAGCAAGTTATGATCAAAAAGGTAAGTAGTTCTACTACTGCCTATTTCCGGCCACTTTTTAGTAGAACTATTTACGTTTTTGGTCATAACTTGACAAGTTTTCACTATATCGACTTGATTTCTTTTGCGTTGGATAGCTAAAAGTATTGGCCTTAACTTGAAATTTTTTTTCAATGGATAGTGGAAGAAAATTTTTTTTATCATTTTTTAAAAAAAAGCAAAGGGGGTAGTCCATTGTTTTTTTTGGCGAAAAATATTTTTTTTCCACTATCTTCAAAAAACTAAATTTGAATTAAAGCCAATGCGGTTCTCTATTCAACGCAGTAGAAATCAAGTCGATATCTAGAAAAGTAAGCAAGTTATGACCAAAAAGGTAAGTAGTTATACTACTGCCTATTTCCGGCCACTTTTAAGTAGAACTATTTACGTTTTTGGTCATAACTTGAAAAGTTTTCAATATATCGACTTGATTTCTTTTGCGTTGGATAGCTAACCGTATTGGCCTTAACTACAAATTTTTTTTAATGGATAGTGGAAGAAAATTTTTTTTATCATTTTTAAAAAAAAAGCAAAGGGGGTAGTCCATTGTTTTTTTTGGCGAAAAATATTTTTTTTCCACTATCTTCAAAAAACCAAATTTGAACTAAAGCCAATGCGGTTCTCTATTCAACGCAGTAGAAATCAAGTCGATATCTAGAAAAGTAAGCAAGTTATGATCAAAAAGGTAAGCAGATCTACTACTGCCTCTTTCCGGCCACTTTTTAGTAGAACTGGTTACCTTTTTGGTCATAACTTGCTAAGTTTTCACTATATCGACTTGATTTCTTTTGCGTTGGATAGCTAAAAGTATTGGCCTTAACTTGAAATTTTTTTTCAATGGATAGTGGAAGAAAATTTTTTTTATCATTTTTTAAAAAAAAGCAAAGGGGGTAGTCCATTGTTTTTTTTGGCGAAAAATAGTTTTTTTCCACTATCTTCAAAAAACTAAATTTGAATTAAAGCCAATGCGGTTCTCTATTCAACCCAGTAGAAATCAAGTCGATATCTAGAAAAGTAAGCAAGTTATGACCAAAAAGGTAAGTAGTTATACTACTGCCTATTTCCGGCCACTTTTTAGTAGAACTATTTACGTTTTTGGTCATAACTTGAAAACTTTTCAATATATCGACTTGATTTCTTTTGCGTTGGATAGCTAACCGTATTGGCCTTAACTACAATTTTTTTTTTAATGCATAGTGGAAGAAAATTTTTTTTATCATTTTTTACAAAAAAGCAAAGGGGGTAGTCCATTGTTTTTTTTGGCGAAAAATATTTTTTTTCCACTATCTTCAAAAAACCACATTTGAATTAAAGCTTATGCGGTTCTCTATTCAACGCAGTAGAAATCAAGTCGATATCTAGAAAAGTAAGCAAGTTATGACCAAAAAGGTAAGTAGTTATACTACTGCCTATTTCCGGCCACTTTTTAGTAGAACTATTTACGTTTTTGGCCATAACTTGAAAACTTTTCAATATATCGACTTGATTTCTTTTGCGTTGGATAGCTAACCGTATTGGCCTTAACTACAATTTTTTTTTTAATGGATAGTGGAAGAAAATTTTTTTTATCATTTTTTAAAAAAAAGCAAAGGGGGTAGTCCATTGTTTTTTTTGGCGAAAAATATTTTTTTTCCACTATCTTCAAAAAAACACATTTGAATTAAAGCTTATGCGGTTCTCTATTCAACGCAGTAGAAATCAAGTCGATATCTAGAAAAGTAAGCAAGTTATGACCAAAAAGGTAAGTAGTTATACTACTGCCTATTTCCGGCCACTTTTTAGTAGAACTATTTACGTTTTTGGCCATAACTTGAAAACTTTTCAATATATCGACTTGATTTCTTTTGCGTTGGATAGCTAACCGTATTGGCCTTAACTACAATTTTTGTTTTAATGGATAGTGGAAGAAAATTTTTTTTATCATTTTTTAAAAAAAAGCAAAGGGGGTAGTCCGTTGTTTTTTTTTTGGCGAAAAATATTTTTTTTCCACTATCTTCAAAAAACCAAATTTGAATTAAAGCCAATGCGGTTCTCTATTCAACGCAGTAGAAATCAAGTCGATATCTAGAAAAGTAAGCAAGTTATGACCAAAAAGGTAAGTAGTTATACTACTGCCTATTTCCGGCCACTTTTTAGTAGAACTATTTACGTTTTTGTCCATAACTAGAAAAGTTTTCAATATATCGACTTGTTTTTTTTTGCGTTAGATAGCTAAAAGTATTGGCCTTAACTTGAAATTTTTTTTCAATGGATAGTGGAAGAAAATTTTTTTTATCATTTTTTAAAAAAAAGCACAGGGGGTAGTCCATTGTTTTTTTTTGAGAAAAATATTTTTTTTCCACTATCTTCAAAAAACTAAATTTGAATTAAAGCCAATGCGGTTCTCTATTCAACGCAGTAGAAAACAAGTCGATATCTAGAAAAGTAAGCAAGTTATGACCAAAAAGGTAAGTAGTTATACTACTGCCTATTTCCGGCCACTTTTTAGTAGAACTATTTACGTTTTTGTCCATAACTAGAAAAGTTTTCAATATATCGACTTGATTTCTTTTGCGTTGGATAGCTAAAAGTATTGGCCTTAACTTGAAATTTTTTTTCAATGGATAGTGGAAGAAAATTTTTTTTATCATTTTTTAAAAATAAGCAAAGGGGGTAGTCCATTGTTTTTTTTTTGGCGAAAAATATCTTTTTTCCACTATCTTCAAAAAAAAAAATTTGAATTAAAGCTAATGCGGTTCTCTATTCAACGCAGTAGAAATCAAGTCGATATCTAGAAAAGTAAGCAAGTTATGACCAAAAAGGTAAGTAGTTATACTACTGCCTATTTCCGGCCACTTTTAAGTAGAACTATTTACGTTTTTGGTCATAACTTGAAAAGTTTTCAATATATCGACTTGATTTCTTTTGCGTTGGATAGCTAACCGTATTGGCCTTAACTTGAAATTTTTTTTCAATGGATAGTGGAAGAAAATTTTTTTTATCATTTTTTAAAAAAAAGCAAAGGGGGTAGTCCATTGTTTTTTTTGGCGAAAAATATTTTTTTACACTATCTTCAAAAAACTAAATTTGAATTAAAGCCAATGCGGTTCTTTATTCAACGCAGTAGAAATCAAGTCGATATCTAGAAAAGTAAGTAAGTTATGACCAAAAAGGTAAGTAGTTCTACTACTGCCTATTTCCGGCCACTTTTTAGTAGAAAAGTTTTCAATATATCGACTTGATTTCTTTTGCGTTGGATAGCTAACCGTATTGGCCTTAACTACAAATTTTTTTTCAATTAATAGTGGAAAAAATTTTTTTTTATCATTTTTTAAAAAAAAGCACAGGGGGTAGTCCATCCTTTTTTTTTGAGAAAAATATTTTTTTTCCACTATCTTCAAAAAACTAAATTTGAATTAAAGCCAATGCGGTTCTCTATTCAACGCAGTAGAAATCAAGTCGATATCTAGAAAAGTAAGCAAGTTATGACCAAAAAGGTAAGTAGTTATACTACTGCCTATTTCCGGCCACTTTTTAGTAGAACTATTTACGTTTTTGGTCATAACTTGACAAGTTTTCAATATATCGACTTGATTTCTTTTGCGTTGGATAGCTAACCGTATTGGCCTTAACTACAAATTTTTTTTAATGGATAGTGGAAGAAAATTTTTTTTATCATTTTTTAAAAAAAAGCAAAGGGGGTAGTCCATTGTTTTTTTTGGCAAAAAATATTTTTTTTCCACTATCTTCAAAAAACCAAATTTGAATTAAAGCCAATGCGGTTCTCTATTCAACGCAGTAGAAATCAAGTCGATATCTAGAAAAGTAAGCAAGTTATGATCAAAAAGGTAAGTAGTTCTACTACTGCCTATTTCCGGCCACTTTTTAGTAGAACTATTTACGTTTTTGGTCATAACTTGACAAGTTTTCAATATATCGACTTGATTTCTTTTGCGTTGGATAGCTAACCGTATTGGCCTTAACTACAAATTTTTTTTCAATTAATAGTGGAAGAAATTTTTTTTTATCATTTTTTA
This sequence comes from Thelaira solivaga, assembly GCA_947397855.1. Classification (NCBI taxonomy): domain Eukaryota; kingdom Metazoa; phylum Arthropoda; class Insecta; order Diptera; family Tachinidae; genus Thelaira; species Thelaira solivaga. The sequence continues at coordinate 36,166,711 of OX377611.1, read as the reverse complement.
AAAAAAAGCAAAGGGGGTAGTCCATTGTTTTTTTTTTGGCGAAAAATATTTTTTTTCCACTATCTTCAAAAAACTAAATTTGAATTAAAGCCAATGCGGTTCTCTATTCAACCCAGTAGAAATCAAGTCGATATCTAGAAAAGTAAGCAAGTTATGACCAAAAAGGTAAGTAGTTATACTACTGCCTATTTCCGGCCACTTTTAAGTAGAACTATTTACGTTTTTGGTCATAACTTGAAAAGTTTTCAATATATCGACTTGATTTCTTTTGCGTTGGATAGCTAACCGTATTGGCCTTAACTACAAATTTTTTTTAATGGATAGTGGAAGAAAATTTTTTTTATCATTTTTTAAAAAAAAGCAAAGGGGGTAGTCCATTGTTTTTTTTGGCGAAAAATATTTTTTTTCCACTATCTTCAAAAAACCAAATTTGAATTAAAGCCAATGCGGTTCTCTATTCAACGCAGTAGAAATCAAGTCGATATCTAGAAAAGTAAGCAAGTTATGATCAAAAAGGTAAGCAGATCTACTACTGCCTCTTTCCGGCCACTTTTTAGTAGAACTGGTTACCTTTTTGGTCATAACTTGCTAAGTTTTCACTATATCGACTTGATTTCTTTCGCGCTGGATAGCTAACCGTATTGGTCTTAATTATAAATTTTTTTCTGGTGGATAGTGCAAGAAAATTTTTTTATAATTTTTTCAAAAAAAAGCAATGGGGGTAGTCCATGGTTTTTTTTTGGAGAAAAATATTTTTTTCGCACTATCTGCAAAAACCAAACTTTAAATTAAAGCCAATACGGTTCTCTATAAAAAACAGTAGAAATCAAGTCGATATCTAGCAAATAAAACAAGTTATGACCAAAAAGGTAAGCAGTTCTACTACTGCCTCTTTCCGGCCACTTTTTAGTAGAACTGGTTACCTTTTTGGTCATAACTTGCTAAGTTTTCACTATATCGACTCGATTTCTTTTGCGTTGGATAGCTAACCGTATTGGTCTTAATTAGAAATTTTTTTCTGGTGGATAGTGCAAGAAAATTTTTTTATAATTTTTTCAAAAAAAAGCAATGGGTGTAGTCCATGGGTTTTTTTTTGGAGAAAAATATTTTTTTCGCACTATCTGCAAAAACCAAACTTTAAATTAAAGCCAATACGGTTCTCTATCCAACACAGTAGAAATCAAGTCGATATCTAGAAAATAAAACAAGTTATGACCAAAAAGGTAAGCAGTTCTACTACTGCCTCTTTCCGGCCACTTTTTAGTAGAACTGGTTACCTTTTTGGTCATAACTTGCTAAGTTTTCACTATATCGACTTGATTTCTTTCGCGTTGGATAGCTAACCGTATTGGTCTTAATTATAAATTTTTTTCTGGTGGATAGTGCAAGAAAATTTTTTTATAATTTTTTCAAAAAAAAGCAAAGGGGGTAGTCCATTGTTTTTTTTGGCGAAAAATATTTTTTTTCCACTATCTTCAAAAAACAAAATTTGAATTAAAGCCAATGCGGTTCTGTATTCAACGCAGTAGAAATCAAGTCGATATCTAGAAAAGTAAGCAAGTTATGACCAAAAAGGTAAGTAGTTATACTACTGCCTAATTCCGGCCACTTTTTAGTAGAACTATTTACGTTTTTGGCCATAACTTGAAAAGTTTTCAATATATCGACTTGATTTCTTTTGCGTTGGATAGCTAACCGTATTGGCCTTAACTACAAATTTTTTTTTTAATGGATAGTGGAAGAAAATTTTTTTTATCATTTTTTAAAAAAAAGGACAGGGGGTAGTCCATTGTTTTTTTTGGAGAAAAATATTTTTTTTTCACTATCTTCAAAAAACTAAATTTTAATTAAAGCCAATGCGGTTCTCTATTCAACGCAGTAGAAATCAAGTCGATATCTAGAAAAGTAAGCAAGTTATGACCAAAAAGATAAGTAGTTCTACTACTGCCTATTTCCGGCCACTTTTTAGTAGAACTATTTACGTTTTTGGTCATAACTTGAAAAGTTTTCAATATATCGACTTGATTTCTTTTGCGTTTTATAGCTAAAAGTATTGGCCTTAACTTGGAATTTTTTTTCAATGGATAGTGGAAGAAAATTTTTTTTATCATTTTTTTAAAAAAAAGCAAAGGGGGTAGTCCATTGTTTTTTTTGGCGAAAAATATTTTTTTTCCACTATCTTCAAAAAACCAAATTTAAATTAAAGCCAATGCGGTTCTCTATTCAACGCAGTAGAAATCAAGTCGATATCTAAAAAAGTATGCAAGTTATGACCAAAAAGATAAGTAGTTCTACTACTGCCTATTTCCGGCCACTTTTTAGTAGAACTATTTACGTTTTTGGTCATAACTTGAAAAGTTTTCAATATATCGACTTGATTTCTTTTGCGTTGGATAGCTAACCGTATTGGCCTTAACTACAAATTTTTTTTAATGGATAGTGGAAGAAAATTTTTTTTATCATTTTTTAAAAAAAAGCAAAGGGGGTAGTCCATTGTTTTTTTTGGCGAAAAATATTTTTTTTCCACTATCTTCAAAAAACTACATTTGAATTAAAGCCAATGCGGTTCTCTATTCAACGCAGTAGAAATCAAGTCGATATCTAGAAAAGTAAGCAAGTTATGACCAAAAAGGTAAGTAGTTATACTACTGCCTATTTCCGGCCACTTTTTAGTAGAACTATTTACGTTTTTGGTCATAACTTGAAAAGTTTTCAATATATCGACTTGATTTCTTTTGCGTTGGATAGCTAACCGTATTGGCCTTAACTACAAATTTTTTTTTAATGGATAGTGGAAGAAAATTTTTTTTATCATTTTTTAAAAAAAAGCAAAGGGGGTAGTCCATTGTTTTTTTTGGCGAAAAATATTTTTTTTCCACTATCTTCAAAAAACTAAATTTGAATTAAAGCCAATGCGGTTTTCTATTCAACGCAGTAGAAGTCAAGTCGATATCTAGAAAAGTAAGCAAGTTATGACCAAAAAGGTAAGTAGTTATACTACTGCCTATTTCCGGCCACTTTTTAGTAGAACTATTTACGTTTTTGTCCATAACTAGAAAAGTTTTCAATATATCGACTTGATTTCTTCTGCGTTGGATAGCTAACCGTATTGGCCTTAACCACAAATTTTTTTTTAATGGATAGTGGAAGAAAATTTTTTTTATCATTTTTTTATAAAAAGCAAAGGGGGTAGTCCATTGTTTTTTTTGGCGAAAATAATTTTTTTTTTCAGTATCTTCAAAAAACTAAAATTGAATTAAAGCCAATGCGGTTCTCTATTCAACGCAGTAGAAAACAAGTCGATATCTAGAAAAGTAAGCAAGTTATGACCAAAAAGGTAAGTAGCTATACTACTGCCTATTTCCGGCCACTTTTTAGTAGAAATATTTACGTTTTTAGCCATACCTTGAAAAGTTTTCAATATATCGACTTGATTTCTTTTGCGTGGGATAGCTAACCGTATTGGCCTTAACTACAAATTTTTTTTTAATGGATAGTGGAAGAAAATTTTTTTTATCATTTTTTAAAAAAAAGCACAGGGGGTAGTCCATTGTTTTTTTTTGAGAAAAATATTTTTTTTCCACTATCTTCAAAAAACTAAATTTGAATTAAAGCCAATGCGGTTCTCTATTCAACGCAGTAGAAAACAAGTCGATATCTAGAAAAGTAAGCAAGTTATGACCAAAAAGGTAAGTAGTTATACTACTGCCTATTTCCGGCCACTTTTTAGTAGAACTATTTACGTTTTTGTCCATAACTAGAAAAGTTTTCAATATATCGACTTGTTTTTTTTTGCGTTGGATAGCTAAAAGTATTGGCCTTCACTTGAAATTTTTTTTCAATGGATAGTGGAAGAAAATTTTTTTTATCATTTTTTAAAAAAAAGCAAAGGGGGTAGTCCATTGTTTTTTTTGGCGAAAAAAAATTTTTTTTCCACTATCTTCAAAAAACTAAATTTGAATTAAAGCCAATGCGGTTCTCTATTCAACGCAGTAGAAATCAAGTCGATATCTAGAAAAGTAACCAAGTTATGACCAAAAAGGTAAGTAGTTATACTACTGCCTATTTCCGGCCACTTTTAAGTAGAACTATTTACGTTTTTGGTCATAACTTGAAAAGTTTTCAATATATCGACTTGATTTCTTTTGCGTTGGATAGCTAACCGTATTGGCCTTAACTACAAATTTTTTTTAATGGATAGTGGAAGAAAATTTTTTTTATAATTTTTTAAAAATAAGCAAAGGGGGTAGTCCATTGTTTTTTTTTTTGGCGAAAAATATCTTTTTTCCACTATCTTCAAAAAAAAAAATTTGAATTAAAGCTAATGCGGTTCTCTATTCAACGCAGTAGAAATCAAGTCGATATCTAGAAAAGTAAGCAAGTTATGACCAAAAAGGTAAGTAGTTATACTACTGCCTATTTCCGGCCACTTTTTAGTAGAAAAGTTTTCAATATATCGACTTGATTTCTTTTGCGTTGGATAGCTAACCGTATTGGCCTTAACTACAAATTTTTTTTCAATTAATAGTGGAAAAAATCTTTTTTTTATCATTTTTAAAAAAAAAGCACAGGGGGTAGTCCATTGTTTTTTTTTGAGAAAAATATTTTTTTTCCACTATCTTCAAAAAACTAAATTTGAATTAAAGCCAATGCGGTTCTCTATTCAACGCAGTAGAAATCAAGTCGATATCTAGAAAAGTAAGCAAGTTATGACCAAAAAGGTAAGTAGTTATACTACTGCCTATTTCCGGCCACTTTTTAGTAGAACTATTTACGTTTTTGGCCATAACTTGAAAAGTTTTCAATATATCGACTTGATTTCTTTTGCGTTGGATAGCTAACCGTATTGGCCTTAACTACAAATTTTTTTTTAATGGATAGTGGAAGAAAATTTTTTTTATCATTTTTTAAAAAAAAGCAAAGGGGGTAGTCCATTGTTTTTTTTGGCGAAAAATATTTTTTTTCCACTATCTTCAAAAAACTAAATTTGAATTAAAGCCAATGCGGTTCTCTATTCAACGCAGTAGAAGTCAAGTCGATATCTAGAAAAAAAAGCAAGTTATGACCAAAAAGGTAAGTAGTTATACTACTGCCTATTTCCGCCCACTTTTTAGTAGAACTATTTACGTTTTTGTCCATAACTAGAAAAGTTTTCAATATATCGACTTGATTTCTTCTGCGTTGGATAGCTAACCGTATTGGCCTTAACCACAAATTTTTTTTTAATGGATAGTGGAAGAAAATTTTTTTTATCATTTTTTTAAAAAAAGCAAAGGGGGTAGTCCATTGTTTTTTTTGGCGAAAATAATTTTTTTTTTCAGTATCTTCAAAAAACTAAATTTGAATTAAAGCCAATGCGGTTCTCTATTCAACGCAGTAGAAATCAAGTCGATATCTAGAAAAGTAAGCAAGTTATGACCAAAAAGGTAAGTAGCTATACTACTGCCTATTTCCGGCCACTTTTTAGTAGAACTATTTACGTTTTTAGCCATACCTTGAAAAGTTTTCAATATATCGACTTGATTTCTTTTGCGTTGGATAGCTAACCGTATTGGCGTTAACTACAAATTTTTTTTTAATGGATAGTGGAAGAAAATTTTTTTTATCATTTTTTAAAAAAAAGCAAAGGGGGTAGTCCATTGTTTTTTTTGGCGAAAAATATTTTTTTTCCACTATCTTCAAAAAACTAAATTTGAATTAAAGCCAATGCGGTTCTCTATTCAACGTAGTAGAAAACAAGTCGATATCTAGAAAAGTAAGCAAGTTATGACCAAAAAGGTAAGTAGTTATACTACTGCCTATTTCCGGCCACTTTTTAGTAGAACTATTTACGTTTTTGTCCATAACTAGAAAAGTTTTCAATATATCGATTTGTTTTTTTTTGCGTTGGATAGCTAAAAGTATTGGCCTTAACTTGAAATTTTTTTTCAATGGATAGTGGAAGAAAATTTTTTTTATCATTTTTTAAAAAAAAGCAAAGGGGGTAGTCCATTGTTTTTTTTTTGGCGAAAAATATTTTTTTTCCTTTATCTTCAAAAAACTAAATTTGAATTAAAGCCAATCCGGTTCTCTATTCAACGCAGTAGAAATCAAGTCGATATCTAGAAAAGTAAGCAAGTTATGACCAAAAAGGTAAGTAGTTATACTACTGCCTATTTCCGGCCACTTTTTAGTAGAACTATTTACGTTTTTGGCCATAACTTGAAAAGTTTTCAATGTATCGACTTGATTTCCTTTGCGTTGGATAGCTAACCGTATTGGCCTTAACTACAAATTTTTTTTTAATGGATAGTGGAAGAAAATTTTTTTTATCATTTTTTAAAAAAAAGCACAGGGGGTAGTCCATTGTTTTTTTTTTGAGAAAAATATTTTTTTTCCACTATCTTCAAAAAACTAAATTTGAATTAAAGCCAATGCGGTTCTCTATTCAACGCAGTAGAAATCAAGTCGATATCTAGAAAAGTAAGCAAGTTATGACCAAAAAGGTAAGTAGTTATACTACTGCCTATTTCTGGCCACTTTTTAGTAGAACTATTTACGTTTTTGGCCATAACTTGAAAAGTTTTCAATGTATCGACTTGATTTCTTTTGCGTTGGATAGCTAAAAGTATTGGCCTTAACTAGAAATTTTTTTTCAATGGATAGTGGAAGAAAATTTTTTTTATCATTTTTTAAAAAAAAGCAAAGGGGGTAGTCCATTGTTTTTTTTGGCGAAAAATATTTTTTTTCCACTATCTTCAAAAAACTAAATTTGAATTAAAGCCAATGCGGTTCTCTATTCAACGCAGTAGAAGTCAAGTCGATATCTAGAAAAGTAAGCAAGTTATGACCAAAAAGGTAAGTAGTTCTACTACTGCCTATTTCCGGCCACTTTTTAGTAGAAAAGTTTTCAATATATCGACTTGATTTCTTTTGCGTTGGATAGCTAACCGTATTGGCCTTAACTACAAATTTTTTTTTAATGGATAGTGGAAGAAAATTTTTTTTATCATTTTTTAAAAAAAAGCACAGGGGGTAGTCCATTGTTTTTTTTTGAGAAAAATATTTTTTTTCCACTATCTTCAAAAAACTAAATTTGAATTAAAGCCAATGCGGTTCTCTATTCAACGCAGTAGAAATCAAGTCGATATCTAGAAAAGTAAGCAAGTTATGACCAAAAAGGTAAGTAGTTATACTACTGCCTATTTCCGGCCACTTTTTAGTAGAACTATTTACGTTTTTGGCCATAACTTGAAAAGTTTTCAATATATCGACTTGATTTCTTTTGCGTTGGATAGCTAACCGTATTGGCCTTAACTACAAATTTTTTTTAATGGATAGTGGAAGAAAATTTTTTTTATCATTTTTTAAAAAAAAGCACAGGGGGTAGTCCATTGTTTTTTTTTTGAGAAAAATATTTTTTTTCCACTATCTTCAAAAAACTAAATTTGAATTAAAGCCAATGCGGTTCTCTATTCAACGCAGTAGAAATCAAGTCGATATCTAGAAAAGTAAGCAAGTTATGACCAAAAAGGTAAGTAGTTATACTACTGCCTATTTCCGGCCACTTTTTAGTAGAACTATTTACGTTTTTGGCCATAACTTGAAAAGTTTTCAATATATCGACTTGATTTCTTTTGCGTTGGATAGCTAACCGTATTGGCCTTAACTACAAATTTTTTTTAATGGATAGTGGAAGAAAATTTTTTTTATCATTTTTTAAGAAAAAGCAAAGGGGGTAGTCCATTGTTTTTTTTGGCGAAAAATATTTTTTTTCCACTATCTTCAAAAAACTAAATTTGAATTAAAGCCAATGCGGTTCTCTATTCAACGCAGTAGAAGTCAAGTCGATATCTAGAAAAGTAAGCAAGTTATGACCAAAAAGGTAAGTAGTTATACTACTGCCTATTTCCGGCCACTTTTTAGTAGAACTATTTACGTTTTTGGTCATAACTTGACAAGTTTTCAATATATCGACTTGATTTCTTTTGCGTTGGATAGCTAACCGTATTGGCCTTAACTACAAATTTTTTTTCAATTAATAGTGGAAGAAATTTTTTTTTATCATTTTTTAAAAAAAAGCAAAGGGGGTAGTCCATTGTTTTTTTTTGGCGAAAAATATTTTTTTTTCCACTATCTTCAAAAAACTAAACTTGAATTAAAACCAATGCGGTTCTCTATTCAACCCAGTAGAAATCAAGTCGATATCTAGAAAAGTAAGCAAGTTATGACCAAAAAGGTAAGTAGTTATACTACTGCCTATTTCCGGCCACTTTTAAGTAGAACTATTTACGTTTTTGGTCATAACTTGAAAAGTTTTCAATATATCGACTTGATTTCTTTTGCGTTGGATAGCTAACCGTATTGGCCTTAACTACAAATTTTTTTTAATGGATAGTGGAAGAAAATTTTTTTTATCATTTTTAAAAAAAAAGCAAAGGGGGTAGTCCATTGTTTTTTTTGGCGAAAAATATTTTTTTTCCACTATCTTCAAAAAACCAAATTTGAATTAAAGCCAATGCGGTTCTCTATTCAACGCAGTAGAAATCAAGTCGATATCTAGAAAATTAAGCAAGTTATGATCAAAAAGGTAAGTAGTTCTACTACTGCCTATTTCCGGCCACTTTTTAGTAGAACTATTTACGTTTTTGGTCATAACTTGACAAGTTTTCAATATATCGACTTGATTTCTTTTGCGTTGGATAGCTAACCGTATTGGCCTTAACTACAAATTTTTTTTCAATTAATAGTGCAAGAAATTTTTTTTTATCATTTTTTAAAAAAAAGCAAAAGGGGGTAGTCCATTGTTTTTTTTTGGCGAAAAATATTTTTTTTCCACTATCTTCAAAAAACTAAATTTGAATTAAAGCCAATGCGGTTCTCTATTCAACCCAGTAGAAATCAAGTCGATATCTAGAAAAGTAAGCAAGTTATGACCAAAAAGGTAAGTAGATATACTACTGCCTATTTCCGGCCACTTTTAAGTAGAACTATTTACGTTTTTGGTCATAACTTGAAAAGTTTTCAATATATCGACTTGATTTCTTTTGCGTTGGATAGCTAACCGTATTGGCCTTAACTACAATTTTTTTTTAATGGATAGTGGAAGAAAATTTTTTTTATCATTTTTTAAAAAAAAGCAAAGGGGGTAGTCCATTGTTTTTTTTGGCGAAAAATATTTTTTTTCCACTATCTTCAAAAAACCAAATTTGAATTAAAGCCAATGCGGTTCTCTATTCAACGCAGTAGAAATCAAGTCGATATCTAGAAAAGTAAGCAAGTTATGATCAAAAAGGTAAGCAGATCTACTACTGCCTCTTTCGGGCCACTTTTTAGTAGAACTATTTACGATTTTGGTCATAACTTGCTAAGTTTTCAATATATCGACTTGATTTCTTTTGCGTTGGATAGCTAACCGTATTGGTCTTAATTAGAAATTTTTTTCTGGTGGATAGTGCAAGAAAATTTTTTTATAATTTTTTCAAAAAAAAGCAATGGGGGTAGTCCATGGTTTTTTTTTTGGAGAAAAATATTTTTTTCGCACTATCTGCAAAAACCAAACTTTAAATTAAAGCCAATACGGTTCTCTATCCAACACAGTAGAAATCAAGTCGATATCTAGAAAATAAAACAAGTTATGACCAAAAAGGTAAGCAGTTCTACTACTGCCTCTTTCCGGCCACTTTTTAGTAGAACTGGTTACCTTTTTGGTCATAACTTGCTAAGTTTTCATTATATCGACTTGATTTCTTTCGCGTTGGATAGCTAACCGTATTGGTCTTAATTATAAATTTTTTTCTGGTGGATAGTGCAAGAAAATTTTTTTATAATTTTTTCAAAAAAAAGCAATGGGGGTAGTCCATGGTTTTTTTTTGGAGAAAAATATTTTTTTCGCACTATCTGCAAAAACCAAACTTTAAATTAAAGCCAATACGGTTCTCTATAAAAAACAGTAGAAATCAAGTCGATATCTAGCAAATAAAACAAGTTATGACCAAAAAGGTAAGCAGTTCTACTACTGCCCCTTTCCGGCCACTTTTTAGTAGAACTGGTTACCTTTTTGGTCATAACTTGCTAAGTTTTCACAATATCGACTTGATTTCTTTTGCGTTGGATAGCTAAAAGTATTGGCCTTAACTTGAAATTTTTTTTCAATGGATAGTGGAAGAAAATTTTTTTTATCATTTTTTAAAAAAAGCAAAGGGGGTAGTCCATTGTTTTTTTTGGCGAAAAATATTTTTTTTCCACTATCTTCAAGAAACTAAATTTGAATTAAAGCCAATGCGGTTCTCTATTCAACGCAGTAGAAGTCAAGTCGATATCTAGAAAAGTAAGGAAGTTATGACCAAAAAGGTAAGTAGTTATACTACTGCCTATTTCCGGCCACTTTTTAGTAGAACTATTTACGTTTTTGGTCATAACTTGACAAGTTTTCAATATATCGACTTGATTTCTTTTGCGTTGGATAGCTAACCGTATTGGCCTTAACTACAAATTTTTTTTCAATTAATAGTGGAAGAAATTTTTTTTTATCATTTTTTAAAAAAAAGCAAAGGGGGTAGTCCATTGTTTTTTTTTGGCGAAAAATATTTTTTTTCCACTATCTTCAAAAAACTAAATTTGAATTAAAGCCAATGCGGTTCTCTATTCAACCCAGTAGAAATCAAGTCGATATCTAGAAAAGTAAGCAAGTTATGACCAAAAAGGTAAGTAGTTATACTACTGCCTATTTCCGGCCACTTTTAAGTAGAACTATTTACGTTTTTGGTCATAACTTGAAAAGTTTTCAATATATCGACTTGATTTCTTTTGCGTTGGATAGCTAACCGTATTGGCCTTAACTACAAATTTTTTTTAATGGATAGTGGAAGAAAATTTTTTTTATCATTTTTAAAAAAAAAGCAAAGGGGGTAGTCCATTGTTTTTTTTGGCGAAAAATATTTTTTTTCCACTATCTTCAAAAAACCAAATTTGAATTAAAGCCAATGCGGTTCTCTATTCAACGCAGTAGAAATCAAGTCGATATCTAGAAAATTAAGCAAGTTATGATCAAAAAGGTAAGTAGTTCTACTACTGCCTATTTCCGGCCACTTTTTAGTAGAACTATTTACGTTTTTGGTCATAACTTGACAAGTTTTCAATATATCGACTTGATTTCTTTTGCGTTGGATAGCTAACCGTATTGGCCTTAACTACAAATTTTTTTTCAATTAATAGTGGAAGAAATTTTTTTTTATCATTTTTTAAAAAAAAGCAAAAGGGGGTAGTCCATTGTTTTTTTTTGGCGAAAAATATTTTTTTTCCACTATCTTCAAAAAACTAAATTTGAATTAAAGCCAATGCGGTTCTCTATTCAACCCAGTAGAAATCAAGTCGATATCTAGAAAAGTAAGCAAGTTATGACCAAAAAGGTAAGTAGATATACTACTGCCTATTTCCGGCCACTTTTAAGTAGAACTATTTACGTTTTTGGTCATAACTTGAAAAGTTTTCAATATATCGACTTGATTTCTTTTGCGTTGGATAGCTAACCGTATTGGCCTTAACTACAATTTTTTTTTAATGGATAGTGGAAGAAAATTTTTTTTATCATTTTTTAAAAAAAAGCAAAGGGGGTAGTCCATTGTTTTTTTTGGCGAAAAATATTTTTTTTCCACTATCTTCAAAAAACCAAATTTGAATTAAAGCCAATGCGGTTCTCTATTCAACGCAGTAGAAATCAAGTCGATATCTAGAAAAGTAAGCAAGTTATGATCAAAAAGGTAAGCAGATCTACTACTGCCTCTTTCGGGCCACTTTTTAGTAGAACTATTTACGATTTTGGTCATAACTTGCTAAGTTTTCAATATATCGACTTGATTTCTTTTGCGTTGGATAGCTAACCGTATTGGTCTTAATTAGAAATTTTTTTCTGGTGGATAGTGCAAGAAAATTTTTTTATAATTTTTTCAAAAAAAAGCAATGGGGGTAGTCCATGGTTTTTTTTTTGGAGAAAAATATTTTTTTCGCACTATCTGCAAACACCAAACTTTAAATTAAAGCCAATACGGTTCTCTATCCAACACAGTAGAAATCAAGTCGATATCTAGAAAATAAAACAAGTTATGACCAAAAAGGTAAGCAGTTCTACTACTGCCTCTTTCCGGCCACTTTTTAGTAGAACTGGTTACCTTTTTGGTCATAACTTGCTAAGTTTTCATTATATCGACTTGATTTCTTTCGCGTTGGATAGCTAACCGTATTGGTCTTAATTATAAATTTTTTTCTGGTGGATAGTGCAAGAAAATTTTTTTATAATTTTTTCAAAAAAAAGCAATGGGGGTAGTCCATGGTTTTTTTTTGGAGAAAAATATTTTTTTCGCACTATCTGCAAAAACCAAACTTTAAATTAAAGCCAATACGGTTCTCTATAAAAAACAGTAGAAATCAAGTCGATATCTAGCAAATAAAACAAGTTATGACCAAAAAGGTAAGCAGTTCTACTACTGCCCCTTTCCGGCCACTTTTTAGTAGAACTGGTTACCTTTTTGGTCATAACTTGCTAAGTTTTCACAATATCGACTTGATTTCTTTTGCGTTGGATAGCTAAAAGTATTGGCCTTAACTTGAAATTTTTTTTCAATGGATAGTGGAAGAAAATTTTTTTTATCATTTTTTAAAAAAAGCAAAGGGGGTAGTCCATTGTTTTTTTTGGCGAAAAATATTTTTTTTCCACTATCTTCAAGAAACTAAATTTGAATTAAAGCCAATGCGGTTCTCTATTCAACGCAGTAGAAGTCAAGTCGATATCTAAAAAAGTAAGGAAGTTATGACCAAAAAGGTAAGTAGTTATACTACTGCCTATTTCCGGCCACTTTTTAGTAGAACTATTTACGTTTTTGGTCATAACTTGACAAGTTTTCAATATATCGACTTGATTTCTTTTGCGTTGGATAGCTAACCGTATTGGCCTTAACTACAAATTTTTTTTCAATTAATAGTGGAAGAAATTTTTTTTTATCATTTTTTAAAAAAAATCAAAGGGGGTAGTCCATTGTTTTTTTTTGGCGAAAAATATTTTTTTTCCACTATCTTCAAAAAACTAAATTTGAATTAAAGCCAATGCGGTTCTCTATTCAACCCAGTAGAAATCAAGTCGATATCTAGAAAAGTAAGCAAGTTATGACCAAAAAGGTAAGTAGTTATACTACTGAATATTTCCGGCCACTTTTAAGTAGAACTATTTACGTTTTTGGTCATAACTTGAAAAGTTTTCAATATATCGACTTGATTTCTTTTGCGTTGGATAGCTAACCGTATTGGCCTTAACTACAAATTTTTTTTAATGGATAGTGGAAGAAAATTTTTTTTATCATTTTTAAAAAAAAAGCAAAGGGGGTAGTCCATTGTTTTTTTTGGCGAAAAATATTTTTTTTCCACTATCTTCAAAAAACCAAATTTGACTTAAAGCCAATGCGGTTCTCTATTCAACGCAGTAGAAATCAAGTCGATATCTAGAAAATTAAGCAAGTTATGATCAAAAAGGTAAGTAGTTCTACTACTGCCTATTTCCGGCCACTTTTTAGTAGAACTATTTACGTTTTTGGTCATAACTTGACAAGTTTTCAATATATCGACTTGATTTCTTTTGCGTTGGATAGCTAACCGTATTGGCCTTAACTACAAATTTTTTTTCAATTAATAGTGGAAGAAATTTTTTTTTATCATTTTTTAAAAAAAATCAAAGGGGGTAGTCCATTGTTTTTTTTTGGCGAAAAATATTTTTTTTCCACTATCTTCAAAAAACTAAATTTGAATTAAAGCCAATGCGGTTCTCTATTCAACCCAGTAGAAATCAAGTCGATATCTAGAAAAGTAAGCAAGTTATGACCAAAAAGGTAAGTAGTTATACTACTGAATATTTCCGGCCACTTTTAAGTAGAACTATTTACGTTTTTGGTCATAACTTGAAAAGTTTTCAATATATCGACTTGATTTCTTTTGCGTTGGATAGCTAACCGTATTGGCCTTAACTACAAATTTTTTTTAATGGATAGTGGAAGAAAATTTTTTTTATCATTTTTAAAAAAAAAGCAAAGGGGGTAGTCCATTGTTTTTTTTGGCGAAAAATATTTTTTTTCCACTATCTTCAAAAAACCAAATTTGACTTAAAGCCAATGCGGTTCTCTATTCAACGCAGTAGAAATCAAGTCGATATCTAGAAAATTAAGCAAGTTATGATCAAAAAGGTAAGTAGTTCTACTACTGCCTATTTCCGGCCACTTTTTAGTAGAACTATTTACGTTTTTGGTCATAACTTGACAAGTTTTCAATATATCGACTTGATTTCTTTTGCGTTGGATAGCTAACCGTATTGGCCTTAACTACAAATTTTTTTTCAATTAATAGTGGAAGAAATTTTTTTTTATCATTTTTTAAAAAAAAGCAAAAGGGGGTAGTCCATTGTTTTTTTTTGGCGAAAAATATTTTTTTTCCACTATCTTCAAAAAACTAAATTTGAATTAAAGCCAATGCGGTTCTCTATTCAACCCAGTAGAAATCAAGTCGATATCTAGAAAAGTAAGCAAGTTATGACCAAAAAGGTAAGTAGATATACTACTGCCTATTTCCGGCCACTTTTAAGTAGAACTATTTACGTTTTTGGTCATAACTTGAAAAGTTTTCAATATATCGACTTGATTTCTTTTGCGTTGGATAGCTAACCGTATTGGCCTTAACTACAATTTTTTTTTAATGGATAGTGGAAGAAAATTTTTTTTATCATTTTTTAAAAAAAAGCAAAGGGGGTAGTCCATTGTTTTTTTTGGCGAAAAATATTTTTTTTCCACTATCTTCAAAAAACCAAATTTGAATTAAAGCCAATGCGGTTCTCTATTCAACGCAGTAGAAATCAAGTCGATATCTAGAAAAGTAAGCAAGTTATGATCAAAAAGGTAAGCAGATCTACTACTGCCTCTTTCGGGCCACTTTTTAGTAGAACTATTTACGATTTTGGTCATAACTTGCTAAGTTTTCAATATATCGACTTGATTTCTTTTGCGTTGGATAGCTAACCGTATTGGTCTTAATTAGAAATTTTTTTCTGGTGGATAGTGCAAGAAAATTTTTTTATAATTTTTTCAAAAAAAAGCAATGGGGGTAGTCCATGGTTTTTTTTTTTGGAGAAAAATATTTTTTTCGCACTATCTGCAAACACCAAACTTTAAATTAAAGCCAATACGGTTCTCTATCCAACACAGTAGAAATCAAGTCGATATCTAGAAAATAAAACAAGTTATGACCAAAAAGGTAAGCAGTTCTACTACTGCCTCTTTCCGGCCACTTTTTAGTAGAACTGGTTACCTTTTTGGTCATAACTTGCTAAGTTTTCATTATATCGACTTGATTTCTTTCGCGTTGGATAGCTAACCGTATTGGTCTTAATTATAAATTTTTTTCTGGTGGATAGTGCAAGAAAATTTTTTTATAATTTTTTCAAAAAAAAGCAATGGGGGTAGTCCATGGTTTTTTTTTGGAGAAAAATATTTTTTTCGCACTATCTGCAAAAACCAAACTTTAAATTAAAGCCAATACGGTTCTCTATAAAAAACAGTAGAAATCAAGTCGATATCTAGCAAATAAAACAAGTTATGACCAAAAAGGTAAGCAGTTCTACTACTGCCCCTTTCCGGCCACTTTTTAGTAGAACTGGTTACCTTTTTGGTCATAACTTGCTAAGTTTTCACAATATCGACTTGATTTCTTTTGCGTTGGATAGCTAAAAGTATTGGCCTTAACTTGAAATTTTTTTTCAATGGATAGTGGAAGAAAATTTTTTTTATCATTTTTTAAAAAAAGCAAAGGGGGTAGTCCATTGTTTTTTTTGGCGAAAAATATTTTTTTTCCACTATCTTCAAGAAACTAAATTTGAATTAAAGCCAATGCGGTTCTCTATTCAACGCAGTAGAAGTCAAGTCGATATCTAAAAAAGTAAGGAAGTTATGACCAAAAAGGTAAGTAGTTATACTACTGCCTATTTCCGGCCACTTTTTAGTAGAACTATTTACGTTTTTGGTCATAACTTGACAAGTTTTCAATATATCGACTTGATTTCTTTTGCGTTGGATAGCTAACCGTATTGGCCTTAACTACAAATTTTTTTTCAATTAATAGTGGAAGAAATTTTTTTTTATCATTTTTTAAAAAAAAAGCAAAGGGGGTAGTCCATTGTTTTTTTTTGGCGAAAAATATTTTTTTTCCACTATCTTCAAAAAACTAAATTTGAATTAAAGCCAATGCGGTTCTCTATTCAACCCAGTAGAAATCAAGTCGATATCTAGAAAAGTAAGCAAGTTATGACCAAAAAGGTAAGTAGTTATACTACTGAATATTTCCGGCCACTTTTAAGTAGAACTATTTACGTTTTTGGTCATAACTTGAAAAGTTTTCAATATATCGACTTGATTTCTTTTGCGTTGGATAGCTAACCGTATTGGCCTTAACTACAAATTTTTTTTAATGGATAGTGGAAGAAAATTTTTTTTATCATTTTTTAAAAAAAAGCAAAGGGGGTAGTCCATTGTTTTTTTTGGCGAAAAATATTTTTTTTCCACTATCTTCAAAAAACCAAATTTGAATTAAAGCCAATGCGGTTCTCTATTCAACGCAGTAGAAATCAAGTCGATATCTAGAAAAGTAAGCAAGTTATGATCAAAAAGGTAAGTAGTTCTACTACTGCCTATTTCCGGCCACTTTTTAGTAGAACTATTTACGTTTTTGGTCATAACTTGACAAGTTTTCAATATATCGACTTGATTTCTTTTGCGTTGGATAGCTAACCGTATTGGCCTTAACTACAAATTTTTTTTCAATTAATAGTGGAAGAAATTTTTTTTTATCATTTTTTAAAAAAAAGCAAAGGGGGTAGTCCATTGTTTTTTTTTGGCGAAAAATATTTTTTTTCCACTATCTTCAAAAAACTAAATTTGAATTAAAGCCAATGCGGTTCTCTATTCAACCCAGTAGAAATCAAGTCGATATCTAGAAAAGTAAGCAAGTTATGACCAAAAAGGTAAGTAGTTATACTACTGCCTATTTCCGGCCACTTTTTAGTAGAAAAGTTTTCAATATATCGACTTGATTTCTTTTGCGTTGGATAGCTAACCGTATTGGCCTTAACTACAAATTTTTTTTCAATTAATAGTGGAAGAAATTTTTTTTTATCATTTTTTAAAAAAAAGCAAAGGGGGTAGTCCATGGTTTTTTTTTTGGAGAAAAATATTTTTTTCGCACTATCTGCAAAAACCAAACTTTAAATTAAAGCCAATACGGTTCTCTATAAAAACAGTAGAAATCAAGTCGATATCTAGCAAATAAAACAAGTTATGACCAAAAAGGTAAGCAGTTCTACTACTGCCTCTTTCCGGCCACTTTTTAGTAGAACTGGTTACCTTTTTGGTCATAACTTGCTAAGTTTTCACTATATCGACTTGATTTCTTTTGCGTTGGATAGCTAACCGTATTGGTCTTAATTAGAAATTTTTTTCTGGTGGATAGTGCAAGAAAATTTTTTTATAATTTTTTCAAAAAAAAGCAATGGGGGTAGTCCATGGTTTTTTTTTGGAGAAAAATATTTTTTTCGCACTATCTGCAAAAACCAAACTTTAAATTAAAGCCAATACGGTTCTCTATCCAACACAGTAGAAATCAAGTCGATATCTAGAAAATAAAACAAGTTATGACCAAAAAGGTAAGCAGTTCTACTACTGCCTCTTTCCGGCCACTTTTTAGTAGAACTGGTTACCTTTTTGGTCATAACTTGCTCAGTTTTCACAATATCGACTTGATTTCTTTTGCGTTGGATAGCTAAAAGTATTGGCCTTAACTTGAAATTTTTTTTCAATGGATAGTGGAAGAAAATTTTTTTTATCATTTTTTAAAAAAAGCAAAGGGGGTAGTCCATTGTTTTTTTTGGCGAAAAATATTTTTTTTCCACTATCTTCAAAAAACCAAATTTGAATTAAAGCTAATGCGGTTCTCTATTCAACGCAGTAGAAATCAAGTCGATATCTAGAAAAGTAAGCAAGTTATGACCAAAAATTTAAGTAGTTATACTACTGCCTATTTCCGGCCACTTTTTAGTAGAACTATTTACGTTTTTGGCCATAACTTGAAAAGTTTTCAATATATCGACTTGATTTCTTTTGCGTTGGATAGCTAACCGTATTGGCCTTAACAACAATTTTTTTTTTAATGGATAGTGGAAGAAAATTTTTTTTATCATTTTTTAAAAAAAAGCAAAGGGGGTATCCATTGTTTTTTTTGGCGAAAAATATTTTTTTACACTATCTTCAAAAAACTAAATTTGAATTAAAGCCAATGCGGTTCTCTATTCAACGCAGTAGAAATCAAGTCGATATCTAGAAAAGTAAGCAAGTTATGACCAAAAAGGTAAGTAGTTCTACTACTACCTATTTCCGGCCACTTTTTAGTAGAAAAGTTTTCAATATATCGACTTGATTTCTTTTGCGTTGGATAGCTAACCGTATTGGCCTTAACTACAAATTTTTTTTCAATGGATAGTGGAAGAAAATTTTTTTTATCATTTTTTAAAAAAAAGCAAAGGGGGTATCCATTGTTTTTTTTGGCGAAAAATATTTTTTTACACTATCTTCAAAAAACTAAATTTGAATTAAAGCCAATGCGGTTCTCTATTCAACGCAGTAGAAATCAAGTCGATATCTAGAAAAGTAAGCAAGTTATGACCAAAAAGGTAATTAGTTCTACTACTACCTATTTCCGGCCACTTTTTAGTAGAAAAGTTTTCAATATATCGACTTGATTTCTTTTGCGTTGGATAGCTAACCGTATTGGCCTTAACTACAAATTTTTTTTTCAATGGATAGTGGAAGAAAATTTTTTTTATCATTTTTTAAAAAAAAGCAAAGGGGGTAGTCCATTGCTTTTTTTGGCGAAAAATATTTTTTTTCCACTATCTTCAAAAATCTAAATTTGAATTAAAGCTAATGCGGTTCTCTATTCAACGCAGTAAAAATCAAGGCGATATCTAGAAAAATAAGCAAGTTATGACCAAAAAGGTAAGTAGTTATACTACTGCCTATTTCCGGCCACTTTTTAGTAGAACTAATTACGTTTTTGGCCATAACTTGAAAAGTTTTCAATATATCGACTTGATTTCTTTTGCGTTGGATAGCTAACCGTATTGGCCTTAACTACAAGTTTTTTTTTAATGGATAGTGGAAGAAAATTTTTTTTATCATTTTTTAAAAAAAAGCAAAGGGGGTAGTCCATTGTTTTTTTTGGCGAAAAATATTTTTTTTCCACTATCTTCAAAAACCTAAATTTGAATTAAAGCCAATGCGGTTCTCTATTCAACGCAGTAGAAATCAAGTCGATATCTAGAAAAGTAAGCAAGTTATGACCAAAAAGGTAAGTAGTTATACTACTGCCTATTTCCGGCCACTTTTTAGTAGAACTATTTACGTTTTTGGCCATAACTTGAAAACTTTTCAATATATCGACTTGATTTCTTTTGCGTTGGATAGCTAACCGTATTGGCCTTAACTACAAATTTTTTTTTAATGGATAGCGCAAGAAAATTTTTTTTATCATTTTTTAAAAAAAAGGAAAGGGGGTAGTCCTTAGTTTTTTTTGGCGAAAAATATTTTTTTTTCAGTATCTTCAAAAAACTAAATTTGAATTAAAGCCAATGCGGTTCTCTATTCAACGCAGTAGAAATCAAGTCGATATCTAGAAAAGTAAGCAAGTTATGACCAAAAAGGTAAGTAGTTATACTACTGCCTATTTCCGGCCACTTTTTAGTAGAACTATTTACGTTTTTGGTCATAACTTGAAAAGTTTTCAATATATCGACTTGATTTCTTTTGCGTTGGATAGCTAACCGTATTGGCCTTAACTACAAATTTTTTTTTAATGGATAGTGGAAGAAAATTTTTTTTATCATTTTTTAAAATAAGCAAAGGGGGTAGTCCATTGTTTTTTTTTGGCGAAAAATATTTTTTTTTCAGTATCTTCAAAAAACTAAATTTGAATTAAAGCCAATGCGGTTCTCTATTCAACGCAGTAGAAATCAAGTCGATATCTAGAAAAGTAAGCAAGTTATGACCAAAAAGGTAAGTAGTTATACTACTGCCTATTTCCGGCCACTTTTTAGTAGAACTATTTACGTTTTTGGTCATAACTTGAAAACTTTTCAATATATCGACTTGATTTCTTTTGCGTTGGATAGCTAACCGTATTGGCCTTAACTACAATTTTTTTTTTAATGGATAGTGGAAGAAAATTTTTTTTATCATTTTTTAAAAAAAAGCAAAGGGGGTAGTCCATTGTTTTTTTTGGCGAAAAATATTTTTTTTCCACTATCTTCAAAAAACTAAATTTGAATTAAAGCCAATGCGGTTCTCTATTCAATGCAGTAGAAGTCAAGTCGATATCTAGAAAAGTAAGCAAGGTATGACCAAAAAGGTAAGTAGTTATACTACTGCCTATTTCCGGCCACTTTTTAGTAGAAAAGTTTTCAATATATCGACTTGATTTCTTTTGCGTTGGATAGCTAACCGTATTGGCCTTAACTACAAATTTTTTTTTAATGGATAGTGGAAGAAAATTTTTTTTATCATTTTTTAAAAAAAAGCAAAGGGGGTAGTCCATTGTTTTTTTTGGCGAAAAATATTTTTTTTCCACTATCTTCAAAAAACTAAATTTGAATTAAAGTTAATGCGGTTCTCTATTCAATGCAGTAGAAGTCAAGTCGATATCTAGAAAAGTAAGCAAGGTATGACCAAAAAGGTAAGTAGTTATACTACTGCCTATTTCCGGCCACTTTTTAGTAGAACTATTTACGTTTTTGGCCATAACTTGAAAACTTTTCAATATATCGACTTGATTTCTTTTGCGTTGGATAGCTAACCGTATTGGCCTTAACTACAAATTTTTTTTTAATGGATAGCGCAAGAAAATTTTTTTTATCATTTTTTAAAAAAAAGGAAAGGGGGTAGTCCTTAGTTTTTTTTGGCGAAAAATATTTTTTTTTCAGTATCTTCAAAAAACTAAATTTGAATTAAAGCCAATGCGGTTCTCTATTCAACGCAGTAGAAATCAAGTCGATATCTAGAAAAGTAAGCAAGTTATGACCAAAAAGGTAAGTAGTTATACTACTGCCTATTTCCGGCCACTTTTTAGTAGAACTATTTACGTTTTTGGTCATAACTTGAAAAGTTTTCAATATATCGACTTGATTTCTTTTGCGTTGGATAGCTAACCGTATTGGCCTTAACTACAAATTTTTTTTTAATGGATAGTGGAAGAAAATTTTTTTTATCATTTTTTAAAATAAGCAAAGGGGGTAGTCCATTGTTTTTTTTTGGCGAAAAATATTTTTTTTTCAGTATCTTCAAAAAACTAAATTTGAATTAAAGCCAATGCGGTTCTCTATTCAACGCAGTAGAAATCAAGTCGATATCTAGAAAAGTAAGCAAGTTATGACCAAAAAGGTAAGTAGTTATACTACTGCCTATTTCCGGCCACTTTTTAGTAGAACTATTTACGTTTTTGGTCATAACTTGAAAACTTTTCAATATATAGACTTGATTTCTTTTGCGTTGGATAGCTAACCGTATTGGCCTTAACTACAATTTTTTTTTTAATGGATAGTGGAAGAAAATTTTTTTTATCATTTTTTAAAAAAAAGCAAAGGGGGTAGTCCATTGTTTTTTTTGGCGAAAAATATTTTTTTTCCACTATCTTCAAAAAACTAAATTTGAATTAAAGCCAATGCGGTTCTCTATTCAATGCAGTAGAAGTCAAGTCGATATCTAGAAAAGTAAGCAAGGTATGACCAAAAAGGTAAGTAGTTATACTACTGCCTATTTCCGGCCACTTTTTAGTAGAAAAGTTTTCAATATATCGACTTGATTTCTTTTGCGTTGGATAGCTAACCGTATTGGCCTTAACTACAAATTTTTTTTTAATGGATAGTGGAAGAAAATTTTTTTTATCATTTTTTAAAAAAAAGCAAAGGGGGTAGTCCATTGTTTTTTTTGGCGAAAAATATTTTTTTTCCACTATCTTCAAAAAACTAAATTTGAATTAAAGTTAATGCGGTTCTCTATTCAATGCAGTAGAAGTCAAGTCGATATCTAGAAAAGTAAGCAAGGTATGACCAAAAAGGTAAGTAGTTATACTACTGCCTATTTCCGGCCACTTTTTAGTAGAAAAGTTTTCAATATATCGACTTGATTTCTTTTGCGTTGGATAGCTAACCGTATTGGCCTTAACTAAAAATTTTTTTTTTAATGGATAGTGGAAGAAAATTTTTTTTATCATTTTTTAAAAAAAAGCAAAGGGGGTAGTCCATTGTTTTTTTTTGGCGAAAAATATTTTTTTTTTCAGTATCTTCAAAAAACTAAATTTGAATTAAAGCCAATGCGGTTCTCTATTCAACGCAGTAGAAATCAAGTCGATATCTATAAAAGTAAGCAAGTTATGACCAAAAAGGTAAGTAGTTCTACTACTGCCTATTTCCGGCCACTTTTTAGTAGAACTATTTACGTTTTTGGCCATAACTTGAAAAGTTTTCAATATATCGACTTGATTTCTTTTGCGTTGGATAGCTAACCGTATTGGCCTTGACTACAAATTTTTTTTTAATGGATAGTGGAAGAAAATTTTTTTTATCATTTTTTAAAAAAAAACAAAGGGGGTAGTCCATTGCTTTTTTTGGCGAAAAATATTTTTTTTCCACTATCTTCAAAAATCTAAATTTGAATTAAAGCCAATGCGGTTCTCTATTCAACGCAGTAAAAATCAAGGCGATATCTAGAAAAGTAAGCAAGTTATGACCAAAAAGGTAAGTAGTTATACTACTGCCTATTTCCGGCCACTTTTTAGTAGAACTATTTACGTTTTTGGCCATAACTTGAAAACTTTTCAATATATCGACTTGATTTCTTTTGCGTTGGATAGCTAACCGTATTGGCCTTAACTACAAATTTTTTTTTAATGGATAGTGCAAGAAAATTTTTTTTATCATTTTTTAAAAAAAAGCAAAGGGGGTAGGTAGTCCATTGTTTTTTTTGGCGAAAAATATTTTTTTTTCAGTATCTTCAAAAAACTAAATTTGAATTAAAGCCAATGCGGTTCTCTATTCAACGCAGTAGAAATCAAGTCGATATCTAGAAAAGTAAGCAAGTTATGACCAAAAAGGTAAGTAGTTATACTACTGCCTATTTCCGGCCACTTTTTAGTAGAACTATTTACGTTTTTTGCCATAACTTGAAAAGTTTTCTATATATCGACTTGATTTCTTTTGCGTTGGATAGCTAACCGTATTGGCCTTAACTACAAATTTTTTTTTAATGGATAGTGGAAGAAAATTTTTTTTATCATTTTTTAAAAAAAAACAAAGGGGGTAGTCCATTGTTTTTTTTGGCGAAAAATATTTTTTTTCCACTATCTTCAAAAAACTAAATTTGAATTAAAGCCAATACGGTTCTCTATTCAACGCAGTAGAAATCAAGTCGATAACTAGAAAAGTAAGCAAGTTATGACCAAAAAGGTAAGTAGTTATACTACTGCCTATTTCCGGCCACTTTTTAGTAGAACTATTTACGTTTTTGGCCATAACTTGAAAACTTTTCAATATATCGACTTGATTTCTTTTGCGTTGGATAGCTAACCGTATTGGCCTTAACTGCAAAATTTTTTTTAATGGATAGTGGAAGAAAATTTTTTTTATCATTTTTTAAAAAAAAGCAAAGGGGGTAGTCCATTGTTTTTTTTGGCGAAAAATATTTTTTTTCCACTATCTTCAAAAAACTAAATTTGAATTAAAGCCAATGCGGTTCTCTATTCAACGCAGTAGAAATCAAGTCGATATCTAGAAAAGTAAGCAAGTTATGATCAAAAAGGTAAGTAGTTATACTACTGCCTATTTCCGGCCACTTTTTAGTAGAACTATTTACGTTTTTGGCCATAACTTGAAAAGTTTTCAATATATCGACTTGATTTCTGTTGCGTTGGATAGCTAACCGTATTGGCTTTAACTAAAAATTTTTTTTTAATGGATAGTGGAAGAAAATTTTTTTTATCATTTTTAAAAAAAAAGCAAAGGGGGTAGTCCATTGTTTTTTTTGGCGAAAAATTTATTTTTTCCACTATCTTCAAAAAACTAAATTTGAATTAAAGCCAATGCGGTTCTCTATTCAACGCAGTAGAAATCAAGTCGATATCTAGAAAAGTAAGCAAGTTATGACCAAAAAGGTAAGTAGTTATACTACTGCCTATTTCCGGCCACTTTTTAGTAGAACTATTTACGTTTTTGGCCATAACTTGAAAAGGTTTCAATATATCGACTTGATTTCTGTTGCGTTGGATAGCTAACCGTATTGCCTTTAACTAAAAATTTTTTTTTAATGGATAGTGGAAGAAAATTTTTTTTATCATTTTTAAAAAAAAAGCAAAGAGGGTAGTCCATTGTTTTTTTTGGCGAAAAATTTTTTTTTTCCACTATCTTCAAAAAACTAAATTTGAATTAAAGCCAATGCGGTTCTCTATTCAACGCAGTAGAAATCAAGTCGATATCTAGAAAAGTAAGCAAGTTATGACCAAAAAGGTAAGTAGTTATACTACTGCCTATTTCCGGCCACTTTTTAGTAGAACTATTTACGTTTTTCGCCATAACTTGAAAAGTTTTCAATATATCGACTTGATTTCTTTTGCGTTGGATAGCTAACCGTATTGGCCTTAACTACAAATTTTTTTTAATGGATAGTGGAAGAAAATTTTTTTTATCATTTTTTAAAAAAAAGCAAAGGGGGTAGTCCATTGTTTTTTTTGGCGAAAAATATTTTTTTTCCACTATCTTCAAAAAACTAAATTTGGATTAAAGCCAATGCGGTTCTCTATTCAACGCAGTAGAAATCAAGTCGATATCTAGAAAAGTAAGCAAGTTATGATCAAAAAGGTAAGTAGTTATACTACTGCCTATTTCCGGCCACTTTTTAGTAGAACTATTTACGTTTTTGGCCATAACTTGAAAAGTTTTCAATACATCGACTTGATTTCTTTTGCGTTGGATAGCTTACCGTATTGGCCTTAACTACAAATTTTTTTTCAATGGATAGTGGAAGAAAATTTTTTTTATCATTTTTTAAAAAAAAGCAAAGGGGGTAGTCCATTGTTTTTTTTTGCGAAAAATATTTTTTTTCCACTATCTTCAAAAAACCAAATTTGAATTAAAGCCAATGTGGTTCTCTATTCAAAGCAGTAGAAATCAAGTCGATATCTAGAAAAGTAAGCAAGTTATGACCAAAAAGGTAAGTAGTTATACTACTGCCTATTTCCGGCCACTTTTTAGTAGAACTATTTACGTTTTTGGCCATAACTTGAAAACTTTTCAATATATCGACTTGATTTCTTTTGCGTTGGATAGCTAACCGTATTGGCCTTAACTGCAAATTTTTTTTTAATGGATAGTGCAAGAAAATTTTTTTTATCATTTTTTAAAAAAAAGCAAAGGGGGTAGTCCATTGTTTTTTTTGGCGAAAAATATTTTTTTTTCAGTATCTTCAAAAAACTAAATTTGAATTAAAGCCAATGCGGTTCTCTATTCAACGCAGCAGAAATCAAGTCGATATCTAGAAAAGTAAGCAAGTTATGACCAAAAAGGTAAGTAGTTATACTACTGCCTATTTCCGGCCACTTTTTAGTAGAACTATTTACGTTTTTGGTCATAACTTGAAAAGTTTTCAATATATCGACTTGATTTCTTTTGCGTTGGATAGCTAACCGTATTGGCCTTAACTACAAATTTTTTTTTAATGGATAGTGGAAGAAAATTTTTTTTATCATTTTTTAAAAAAAGCAAAGGGGGTAGTCCATTGTTTTTTTTGGCGAAAAATATTTTTTTTCCACTATCTTCAAAAAACTAAATTTGAATTAAAGCCAATGTGGTTCTCTATTCAAAGCAGTAGAAATCAAGTCGATATCTAGAAAAGTAAGCAAGTTATGACCAAAAAGGTAAGTAGTTATACTACTGCCTATTTCCGGCCACTTTTTAGTAGAACTATTTACGTTTTTGGCCATAACTTGAAAAGTTTTCAATATATCGACTTGATTTCTTTTGCGTTGGATAGCTAACCGTATTGGCCTTAACTAAAAATTTTTTTTTAATGGATAGTGGAAGAAAATTTTTTTTATAATTTTTTAAAAAAAAGCAAAGGGGGTAGTCCATTGTTTTTTTTGGCGAAAAATATTTTTTTTCCACTATCTTCAAAAAACTAAATTTGAATTAAAGCCAATGCGGTTCTCTATTCAACGCAGTAGAAATCAAGTCGATATCTAGAAAAGTAAGCAAGTTATGATCAAAAAGGTAAGTAGTTATACTACTGCCTATTTCCGGCCCCTTTTTAGTAGAACTATTTACGTTTTTGGTCATAACTTGAAAAG
This sequence comes from Thelaira solivaga, assembly GCA_947397855.1. Taxonomy (NCBI): domain Eukaryota; kingdom Metazoa; phylum Arthropoda; class Insecta; order Diptera; family Tachinidae; genus Thelaira; species Thelaira solivaga. The sequence continues at coordinate 36,140,266 of OX377611.1, read as the reverse complement.
TTTTCAATATATCGACTTGATTTCTTTTGCGTTGGATAGCTAACCGTATTGGCCTTAACTACAAATTTTTTTTTAATGGATAGTGGAAGAAAATTTTTTTTATCATTTTTTAAAAAAAAGCAAAGGGGGTTGTCCATTGTTTTTTTTGGCGAAAAATATCTTTTTTCCACTATCTTCAAAAAACTAAATTTGAATTAAAGCCAATACGGTTCTCTATTCAACGCAGTAGAAATCAAGTCGATATCTAGAAAAGTAAGCAAGTTATGACCAAAAAGGTAAGTAGTTATACTACTGCCTATTTCCGGCCACTTTTTAGTAGAACTATTTACGTTTTTGGCCATAACTTGAAAACTTTTCAATATATCGACTTGATTTCTTTTGCGTTGGATAGCTAACCGTATTGGCCTTAACTACAAATTTTTTTTTAATGGATAGTGGAAGAAAATTTTTTTTATCATTTTTTAAAAAAAAAGCAAAGGTGGTAGTCCATTGTTTTTTTTGGCGAAAAATATTTTTTTTCCACTATCTTCAAAAAACTAAATTTGAATTAAAGCCAATGCGGTTCTCTATTCAACGCAGTAGAAATCAAGGCGATATCTAGAAAAGTAAGCAAGGTATGACCAAAAAGGTAAGTAGTTATACTACTGCCTATTTCCGGCCACTTTTTAGTAGAACTATTTACGTTTTTGGCCATAACTTGAAAAGTTTTCAATATATCGACTTGATTTCTTTTGCGTGGGATAGCTAACCGTATTGGCCTTAACTACAAATTTTTTTTTAATGGATAGTGGAAGAAAATTTTTTTTATCATTTTTTAAAAAAAAAGCAAAGGTGGCAGTCCATTGTTTTTTTTGGCGAAAAATATTTTTTTTCCACTATCTTCAAAAAACTAAATTTGAATTAAAGCCAATACGGTTCTCTATTCAACGCAGTAGAAATCAAGTCGATAACTAGAAAAGTAAGCAAGTTATGACCAAAAAGGTAAGTAGTTATACTACTGCCTATTTCCGGCCACTTTTTAGTAGAACTATTTACGTTTTTGGTCATAACTTGAAAAGTTTTCAATATATCGACTTGATTTCTTTTGCGTTGGATAGCTAACCGTATTGGCCTTAACTACAAATTTTTTTTTAATGGATAGTGGAAGAAAATTTTTTTTATCATTTTTTAAAAAAAGCAAAGGGGGTAGTCCATTGTTTTTTTTGGCGAAAAATATTTTTTTTCCACTATCTTCAAAAAACTAAATTTGAATTAAAGCCAATGTGGTTCTCTATTCAAAGCAGTAGAAATCAAGTCGATATCTAGAAAAGTAAGCAAGTTATGACCAAAAAGGTAAGTAGTTATACTACTGCCTATTTCCGGCCACTTTTTAGTAGAACTATTTACGTTTTTGGCCATAACTTGAAAAGTTTTCAATATATCGACTTGATTTCTTTTGCGTTGGATAGCTAACCGTATTGGCCTTAACTAAAAATTTTTTTTTAATGGATAGTGGAAGAAAATTTTTTTTATCATTTTTTAAAAAAAAGCAAAGGGGGTAGTCCATTGTTTTTTTTGGCGAAAAATATTTTTTTTCCACTATCTTCAAAAAACTAAATTTGAATTAAAGCCAATGCGGTTCTCTATTCAACGCAGTAGAAATCAAGTCGATATCTAGAAAAGTAAGCAAGTTATGATCAAAAAGGTAAGTAGTTATACTACTGCCTATTTCCGGCCACTTTTTAGTAGAACTATTTACGTTTTTGGTCATAACTTGAAAAGTTTTCAATATATCGACTTGATTTCTTTTGCGTTGGATAGCTAACCGTATTGGCCTTAACTGCAAATTTTTTTTTAATGGATAGTGCAAGAAAATTTTTTTTATCATTTTTAAAAAAAAAGCAAAGGGGGTAGTCCATTGTTTTTTTGGCGAAAAATATTTTTTTTTCAGTATCTTCAAAAAACTAAATTTGAATTAAAGCCAATGCGGTTCTCTATTCAACGCAGCAGAAATCAAGTCGATATCTAGAAAAGTAAGCAAGGTATGACCAAAAAGGTAAGTAGTTATACTACTGCCTATTTCCGGCCACTTTTTAGTAGAACTATTTACGTTTTTGGCCATAACTTGAAAAGTTTTCAATATATCGACTTGATTTCTTTTGCGTGGGATAGCTTACCGTATTGGCCTTAACTACAAATTTTTTTTTAATGGATAGTGGAAGAAAATTTTTTTTATCATTTTTTAAAAAAAAAGCAAAGGTGGTAGTCCATTGTTTTTTTTGGCGAAAAATATTTTTTTTCCACTATCTTCAAAAAACTAAATTTGAATTAAAGCCAATGCGGTTCTCTATTCAACGCAGTAGAAATCAAGGCGATATCTAGAAAAGTAGGCAAGGTATGACCAAAAAGGTAAGTAGTTATACTACTGCCTATTTCCGGCCACTTTTTAGTAGAACTATTTACGTTTTTGGCCATAACTTGAAAAGTTTTCAATATATCGACTTGATTTCTTTTGCGTGGGATAGCTAACCGTATTGGCCTTAACTACAAATTTTTTTTAATGGATAGTGGAAGAAAATTTTTTTTATCATTTTTAAAAAAAAAAAGCAAAGGTGGCAGTCCATTGTTTTTTTTGGCGAAAAATATTTTTTTCCACTATCTTCAAAAAACTAAATTTGAATTAAAGCCAATACGGTTCTCTATTCAACGCAGTAGAAATCAAGTCGATAACTAGAAAAGTAAGCAAGTTATGACCAAAAAGGTAAGTAGTTATACTACTGCCTATTTCCGGCCACTTTTTAGTAGAACTATTTACGTTTTTGGTCATAACTTGAAAAGTTTTCAATATATCGACTTGATTTCTTTTGCGTTGGATAGCTAACCGTATTGGCCTTAACTACAAATTTTTTTTTAATGGATAGTGGAAGAAAATTTTTTTTATCATTTTTTAAAAAAAGCAAAGGGGGTAGTCCATTGTTTTTTTTGGCGAAAAATATTTTTTTTCCACTATCTTCAAAAAACTAAATTTGAATTAAAGCCAATGTGGTTCTCTATTCAAAGCAGTAGAAATCAAGTCGATATCTAGAAAAGTAAGCAAGTTATGACCAAAAAGGTAAGTAGTTATACTACTGCCTATTTCCGGCCACTTTTTAGTAGAACTATTTACGTTTTTGGCCATAACTTGAAAAGTTTTCAATATATCGACTTGATTTCTTTTGCGTTGGATAGCTAACCGTATTGGCCTTAACTAAAAATTTTTTTTTAATGGATAGTGGAAGAAAATTTTTTTTATCATTTTTTAAAAAAAAGCAAAGGGGGTAGTCCATTGTTTTTTTTGGCGAAAAATATTTTTTTTCCACTATTTTCAAAAAACTAAATTTGAATTAAAGCCAATGCGGTTCTCTATTCAACGCAGTAGAAATCAAGTCGATATCTAGAAAAGTAAGCAAGTTATGATCAAAAAGGTAAGTAGTTATACTACTGCCTATTTCCGGCCACTTTTTAGTAGAACTATTTACGTTTTTGGTCATAACTTGAAAAGTTTTCAATATATCGACTTGATTTCTTTTGCGTTGGATAGCTAACCGTATTGGCCTTAACTACAAATTTTTTTTCAATGGATAGTGGAAGAATATTTTTTTTATCATTTTTTAAAAAAAAGCAAAGGGGGTAGTCCATTGTTTTTTTTGGCGAAAAATATCTTTTTTCCACTATCTTCAAAAAACTAAATTTGAATTAAAGCCAATACGGTTCTCTATTCAACGCAGTAGAAATCAAGTCGATATCTAGAAAAGTAAGCAAGTTATGACCAAAAAGGTAAGTAGTTATACTACTGCCTATTTCCGGCCACTTTTTAGTAGAACTATTTACGTTTTTGGCCATAACTTGAAAACTTTTCAATATATCGACTTGATTTCTTTTGCGTTGGATAGCTAACCGTATTGGCCTTAACTACAAATTTTTTTTTAATGGATAGTGGAAGAAAATTTTTTTTATCATTTTTTAAAAAAAAAGCAAAGGTGGTAGTCCATTGTTTTTTTTGGCGAAAAATATTTTTTTTCCACTATCTTCAAAAAACTAAATTTGAATTAAAGCCAATACGGTTCTCTATTCAACGCAGTAGAAATCAAGTCGATAACTAGAAAAGTAAGCAAGTTATGACCAAAAAGGTAAGTAGTTATACTACTGCCTATTTCCGGCCACTTTTTAGTAGAACTATTTACGTTTTTGGTCATAACTTGAAAAGTTTTCAATATATCGACTTGATTTCTTTTGCGTTGGATAGCTAACCGTATTGGCCTTAACTACAAATTTTTTTTTAATAGATAGTGGAAGAAATATTTTTTTATCATTTTTTAAAAAAAAACAAAGGGGGTAGTCCATTGCTTTTTTTGGCGAAAAATATTTTTTTTCCACTATCTTCAAAAAACTAAATTTGAATTAAAGCCAATGCTGTTCTCTATTCAACGCAGTAAAAATCAAGGCGATATCTAGAAAAGTAAGCAAGTTATGATCAAAAAGGTAAGTAGTTATACTACTTCCTATTTCCGGCCACTTTTTAGTAGAACTATTTACATTTTTGGCCATAACTTGAAAAGTTTTCAATATATCGACTTGATTTCTTTTGCGTTGGATAGCTAACCGTATTGGCCTTAACTACAATTTTTTTTTTAATAGATAGTGGAAGAAAATTTTTTTTATCATTTTTTAAAAAAAAGCAAAGGGGGTAGTCCATTGCTTTTTTTGGCGAAAAATATTTTTTTTCCACTATCTTCAAAAAACTAAATTTGAATTAAAGCCAATGCGGTTCTCTATTCAACGCAGTAGAAATCAAGTCGATATCTAGAAAAGTAAGAAAGTTATGACCAAAAAGGTAAGTAGTTATACTACTGCCTATTTCCGGCCACTTTTTAGTAGAACTATTTACGTTTTTGGCCATAACTTGAAAAGTTTTCAATATATCGACTTGATTTCTTTTGCGTTGGATAGCTAACCGTATTGGCCTTAACTACAAATTTTTTTTTAATGGATAGTGGAAGAAAATTTTTTTTATCATTGTTTAAAAAAAAGCAAAGGGGGTAGTCCATTGTTTTTTTTTTGGCGAAAAATATTTTTTTTCCACTATCTTCAAAAAACTAAATTTGAATTAAAGCCAATGCGGTTCTCTATTCAACGCAGTAGAAATCAAGTCGATATCTAAAAAAGTAAGCAAGTTATGACCAAAAAGGTAAGTAGTTATACTACTACCTATTTCCGGCCACTTTTTAGTAGAACTATTTACGTTTTTGGCCATAACTTGAAAAGTTTTCAATATATCGACTTGATTTCTTTTGCGTTGGATAGCTAACCGTATTGGCCTTAACTACAAATTTTTTTTTAATGGATAGTGGAAGAAAATTTTTTTTATCATTTTTTAAAAAAAAGCAAAGGGGGTAGTCCATTGTTTTTTTTGGCGAAAAATATTTTTTTTCCACTATCTTCAAAAAACTAAATTTGAATTAAAGCCAATGCGGTTCTCTATTCAACGCAGTAGAAATCAAGTCGATATCTAGAAAAGTAAGCAAGTTATGATCAAAAAGGTAAGTAGTTATACTACTGCCTATTTCCGGCCACTTTTTAGTAGAACTATTTACGTTTTTGGCCATAACTTGAAAAGTTTTCAATACATCGACTTGATTTCTTTTGCGTTGGATAGCTTACCGTATTGGCCTTAACTACAAATTTTTTTTCAATGGATAGTGGAAGAAAATTTTTTTTATCATTTTTTAAAAAAAAGCAAAGGGGGTAGTCCATTGTTTTTTTTGGCGAAAAATATTTTTTTTCCACTATCTTCAAAAAACTAAATTTGAATTAAAGCCAATGCGGTTCTCTATTCAACACAGTAGAAATCAAGTCGATATCTAGAAAAGTAAGCAAGTTATGACCAAAAAGGTAAGTAGTTATACTACTGCCTATTTCCGGCCACTTTTTAGTAGAACTATTTACGTTTTTGGCCATAACTTGAAAAGTTTTCAATATAACGATTTGTTTTATTTTGTGTTGGATAGCTAACCGTATTGGAGTTAAATAAAAAATTTTTTTTAATGGATAGTGGAAGAAAATTTTTTTTATCATTTTTTAAAAAAAGGCAAAGGGGGTAGTCCATTGTTTTTTTTGGCGAAAAATATTTTTTTCCACTATCTTCAAAAAACTAAATTTTAATTAAAGCCAATGCGGTTCTCTATTCAACGCAGTAGAAATCAAGTCGATATCTAGAAAAGTAAGCAAGTTATGACCAAAAAGGTAAGTAGTTATACTACTGCCTATTTCCGGCCACTTTTTAGTAGAACTATTTACGTTTTTGGCCATAACTTGAAAAGTTTTCAATATAACGATTTGTTTTATTTTGTGTTGGATAGCTAACCGTATTGGAGTTAAATAAAAAATTTTTTTTAATGGATAGTGGAAGAAAATTTTTTTTATCATTTTTTAAAAAAAAGCAAAGGGGGTAGTCCATTGTTTTTTTTGGCGAAAAATATTTTTTTTCCACTATCTTCAAAAAACTAAATTTGAATTAAAGCCAATGCGGTTCTCTATTCAACGCAGTAGAAATCAAGTCGATATCTAGAAAAGTAAGCAAGTTATGACCAAAAAGGTAAGTAGTTATACTACTGCCTATTTCCGGCCACTTTTTAGTAGAACTATTTACGTTTTTGGCCATAACTTGAAAAGTTTTCAATATATCGACTTGATTTCTTTTGCGTTGGATAGCTAACCGTATTGGTCTTAACTAAAAATTTTTTTTTAATGGATAGTGGAAGAAAATTTTTTTTATCATTTTTTAAAAAAAAGCAAAGGGGGTAGTCCATTGTTTTTTTTGGCGAAAAATATTTTTTTTCCACTATCTTCAAAAAACTAAATTTGAATTAAAGCCAATGCGGTTCTCTATTCAACGCAGTAGAAATCAAGTCGATATCTAGAAAAGTAAGCAAGTTATGACCAAAAAGGTAAGTAGTTATACTACTGCCTATTTCCGGCCACTTTTTAGTAGAACTATTTACGTTTTTGGCCATAACTTGAAAACTTTTCAATATATCGACTTGATTTCTTTTGCGTTGGATAGCTAACCGTATTGGCCTTAACTACAAATTTTTTTTTAATGGATAGTGGAAGAAAATTTTTTTTATCATTTTTTAAAAAAAAAGCAAAGGTGGTAGTCCATTGTTTTTTTTGGCGAAAAATATTTTTTTTCCACTATCTTCAAAAAACTAAATTTGAATTAAAGCCAATGCGGTTCTCTATTCAACGCAGTAGAAATCAAGGCGATATCTAGAAAAGTAAGCAAGGTATGACCAAAAAGGTAAGTAGTTATACTACTGCCTATTTCCGGCCACTTTTTAGTAGAACTATTTACGTTTTTGGCCATAACTTGAAAAGTTTTCAATATATCGACTTGATTTCTTTTGCGTGGGATAGCTAACCGTATTGGCCTTAACTACAAATTTTTTTTAATGGATAGTGGAAGAAAATTTTTTTTATCATTTTTTAAAAAAAAAGCAAAGGTGGCAGTCCATTGTTTTTTTTGGCGAAAAATATTTTTTTTCCACTATCTTCAAAAAACTAAATTTGAATTAAAGCCAATGCGGTTCTCTATTCAACGCAGTAGAAATCAAGGCGATATCTAGAAAAGTAAGCAAGGTATGACCAAAAAGGTAAGTAGTTATACTACTGCCTATTTCCGGCCACTTTTTAGTAGAACTATTTACGTTTTTGGCCATAACTTGAAAAGTTTTCAATATATCGACTTGATTTCTTTTGCGTTGGATAGCTAACCGTATTGGCCTTAACTACAAATTTTTTTTTAATGGATAGTGGAAGAAAATTTTTTTTATCATTTTTTAAAAAAAAGCAAAGGGGGTAGTCCATTGTTTTTTTTGGCGAAAAATATCTTTTTTCCACTATCTTCAAAAAACTAAATTTGAATTAAAGCCAATACGGTTCTCTATTCAACGCAGTAGAAATCAAGTCGATATCTAGAAAAGTAAGCAAGTTATGACCAAAAAGGTAAGTAGTTATACTACTGCCTATTTCCGGCCACTTTTTAGTAGAACTATTTACGTTTTTGGCCATAACTTGAAAACTTTTCAATATATCGACTTGATTTCTTTTGCGTTGGATAGCTAACCGTATTGGCCTTAACTACAAATTTTTTTTTAATGGATAGTGGAAGAAAATTTTTTTTATCATTTTTTAAAAAAAAAGCAAAGGTGGTAGTCCATTGTTTTTTTTGGCGAAAAATATTTTTTTTCCACTATCTTCAAAAAACTAAATTTGAATTAAAGCCAATACGGTTCTCTATTCAACGCAGTAGAAATCAAGTCGATAACTAGAAAAGTAAGCAAGTTATGACCAAAAAGGTAAGTAGTTATACTACTGCCTATTTCCGGCCACTTTTTAGTAGAACTATTTACGTTTTTGGTCATAACTTGAAAAGTTTTCAATATATCGACTTGATTTCTTTTGCGTTGGATAGCTAACCGTATTGGCCTTAACTACAAATTTTTTTTTAATAGATAGTGGAAGAAAATTTTTTTTATCATTTTTTAAAAAAAAACAAAGGGGGTAGTCCATTGCTTTTTTTGGCGAAAAATATTTTTTTTCCACTATCTTCAAAAAACTAAATTTGAATTAAAGCCAATGCTGTTCTCTATTCAACGCAGTAAAAATCAAGGCGATATCTAGAAAAGTAAGCAAGTTATGATCAAAAAGGTAAGTAGTTATACTACTTCCTATTTCCGGCCACTTTTTAGTAGAACTATTTACATTTTTGGCCATAACTTGAAAAGTTTTCAATATATCGACTTGATTTCTTTTGCGTTGGATAGCTAACCGTATTGGCCTTAACTACAATTTTTTTTTTAATAGATAGTGGAAGAAAATTTTTTTTATCATTTTTTAAAAAAAAGCAAAGGGGGTAGTCCATTGCTTTTTTTGGCGAAAAATATTTTTTTTCCACTATCTTCAAAAAACTAAATTTGAATTAAAGCCAATGCGGTTCTCTATTCAACGCAGTAGAAATCAAGTCGATATCTAGAAAAGTAAGAAAGTTATGACCAAAAAGGTAAGTAGTTATACTACTGCCTATTTCCGGCCACTTTTTAGTAGAACTATTTACGTTTTTGGCCATAACTTGAAAAGTTTTCAATATATCGACTTGATTTCTTTTGCGTTGAATAGCTAACCGTATTGGCCTTAACTACAAATTTTTTTTAATGGATAGTGGAAGAAAATTTTTTTTATCATTTTTAAAAAAAAAGCAAAGGGGGTGGTAGTCCATTGTTTTTTTTGGCGAAAAATATTTTTTTTCCACTATCTTCAAAAAACTAAATTTGAATTAAAGCCAATGCGGTTCTCTATTCAACGCAGTAGAAATCAAGTCGATATCTAGAAAAGTAAGCAAGTTATGACCAAAAAGGTAAGTAGTTATACTACTGCCTATTTCCGGCCACTTTTTAGTAGAACTATTTACGTTTTTGGCCATAACTTGAAAAGTTTTCAATATATCGACTTGATTTCTTTTGCGTTGGATAGCTAACCGTATTGGCCTTAACTACAAATTTTTTTTTAATGGATAGTGGAAGAAAATTTTTTTTATCATTGTTTAAAAAAAAGCAAAGGGGGTAGTCCATTGTTTTTTTTTTGGCGAAAAATATTTTTTTTCCACTATCTTCAAAAAACTAAATTTGAATTAAAGCCAATGCGGTTCTCTATTCAACGCAGTAGAAATCAAGTCGATATCTAAAAAAGTAAGCAAGTTATGACCAAAAAGGTAAGTAGTTATACTACTACCTATTTCCGGCCACTTTTTAGTAGAACTATTTACGTTTTTGGCCATAACTTGAAAAGTTTTCAATATATCGACTTGATTTCTTTTGCGTTGGATAGCTAACCGTATTGGCCTTAACTACAAATTTTTTTTTAATGGATAGTGGAAGAAAATTTTTTTTATCATTTTTTAAAAAAAAGCAAAGGGGGTAGTCCATTGTTTTTTTTGGCGAAAAATATTTTTTTTCCACTATCTTCAAAAAACTAAATTTGAATTAAAGCCAATGCGGTTCTCTATTCAACGCAGTAGAAATCAAGTCGATATCTAGAAAAGTAAGCAAGTTATGATCAAAAAGGTAAGTAGTTATACTACTGCCTATTTCCGGCCACTTTTTAGTAGAACTATTTACGTTTTTGGCCATAACTTGAAAAGTTTTCAATACATCGACTTGATTTCTTTTGCGTTGGATAGCTTACCGTATTGGCCTTAACTAAAAATTTTTTTTCAATGGATAGTGGAAGAAAATTTTTTTTATCATTTTTTAAAAAAAAGCAAAGGGGGTAGTCCATTGTTTTTTTTTGGCGAAAAATATCTTTTTTCCACTATCTTCAAAAAACTAAATTTGAATTAAAGCCAATGCGGTTCTCTATTCAACACAGTAGAAATCAAGTCGATATCTAGAAAAGTAAGCAAGTTATGACCAAAAAGGTAAGTAGTTATACTACTGCCTATTTCCGGCCACTTTTTAGTAGAACTATTTACGTTTTTGGCCATAACTTGAAAAGTTTTCAATATAACGATTTGTTTTATTTTGTGTTGGATAGCTAACCGTATTGGAGTTAAATAAAAAATTTTTTTTAATGGATAGTGGAAGAAAATTTTTTTTATCATTTTTTAAAAAAAGGCAAAGGGGGTAGTCCATTGTTTTTTTTGGCGAAAAATATTTTTTTCCACTATCTTCAAAAAACTAAATTTTAATTAAAGCCAATGCGGTTCTCTATTCAACGCAGTAGAAATCAAGTCGATATCTAGAAAAGTAAGCAAGTTATGACCAAAAAGGTAAGTAGTTATACTACTGCCTATTTCCGGCCACTTTTTAGTAGAACTATTTACGTTTTTGGCCATAACTTGAAAAGTTTTCAATATAACGATTTGTTTTATTTTGTGTTGGATAGCTAACCGTATTGGAGTTAAATAAAAAATTTTTTTTAATGGATAGTGGAAGAAAATTTTTTTTATCATTTTTTAAAAAAAAGCAAAGGGGGTAGTCCATTGTTTTTTTTGGCGAAAAATATTTTTTTTCCACTATCTTCAAAAAACTAAATTTGAATTAAAGCCAATGCGGTTCTCTATTCAACGCAGTAGAAATCAAGTCGATATCTAGAAAAGTAAGCAAGTTATGACCAAAAAGGTAAGTAGTTATACTACTGCCTATTTCCGGCCACTTTTTAGTAGAACTATTTACGTTTTTGGCCATAACTTGAAAAGTTTTCAATATATCGACTTGATTTCTTTTGCGTTGGATGGCTAACCGTATTGGCCTTAACTACAAATTTTTTTTTAATGGATAGTGGAAGAAAATTTTTTTTATCATTTTTTAAAAAAAAGCACAGGGGGTAGTCCATTGTTTTTTTTTTGCGAAAAATATCTTTTTTCCACTATCTTCAAAAAACTAAATTTGAATTAAAGCCAATGCGGTTCTCTATTCAACGCAGTAGAAATCGAGTCGATATCTAGAAAAGTACGCAAGTTATGACCAAAAAGGTAAGTAGTTATACTACTGCCTATTTCCGGCCACTTTTTAGTAGAACTATTTACGTTTTTGGCCATAACTTGAAAAGTTTTCAATATATCGACTTGATTTCTTTTGCGTTGGATAGCTAACCGTATTGGCCTTAACTACAAATTTTTTTTTAATGGATAGTGGAAGAAAATTTTTTTTATCATTTTTTAAAAAAAAGCAAAGGGGGTAGTCCATTGTTTTTTTTGGCGAAAAATATTTTTTTTCCACTATCTTCAAAAAACTAAATTTGAATTAAAGCCAATGCGGTTCTCTATTCAACGCAGTAGAAATCAAGTCGATATCTAGAAAAGTAAGCAAGTTATGACCAAAAAGGTAAGTAGTTATACTACTGCCTATTTCCGGCCACTTTTTAGTAGAACTATTTACGTTTTTGGCCATAACTTGAAAAGTTTTCAATATATCGACTTGATTTCTTTTGCGTTGGATAGGTAACCGTATTGGCCTTACCTACAACTGTTTTTTTATTGGATAGTGGAAGAAAATTTTTTTTTATCATTTTTTAAAAAAAAGCAAAGGGGGTAGACCATTGTTTTTTTTTGGCGAAAAATTTTTTTTTCCACTATCTTCAAAAAACTAAACTTGAATTAAAGCCAATCCGGTTCTCTATTCAACGCAGTAGAAATCAAGTCGATATCTAGAAAAGTAAGCAAGTTATGACCAAAAAGGTAAGTAGTTATACTACTGCCTATTTCCGGCCACTTTTTAGTAGAACTATTTACGTTTTTGGTCATAACTTGAAAAGTTTTCAATATATCGACTTGATTTCTTTTGCGTTGGATAGCTAACCGTATTGGCCTTAACTACAAATTTTTTTTTAATAGATAGTGGAAGAAAATTTTTTTTATCATTTTTTAAAAAAAAACAAAGGGGGTAGTCCATTGCTTTTTTTGGCGAAAAATATTTTTTTTTCCACTATCTTCAAAAAACTAAATTTGAATTAAAGCCAATGCTGTTCTCTATTCAACGCAGTAGAAATCAAGTCGATATCTAGAAAAGTAAGAAAGTTATGACCAAAAAGGTAAGTAGTTATACTACTGCCTATTTCCGGCCACTTTTTAGTAGAACTATTTACGTTTTTGGCCATAACTTGAAAAGTTTTCAATATATCGACTTGATTTCTTTTGCGTTGGATAGCTTACCGTATTGGCCTTAACTACAAATTTTTTTTCAATGGATAGTGGAAGAAAATTTTTTTTATCATTTTTTAAAAAAAAGCAAAGGGGGTAGTCCATTGTTTTTTTTGGCGAAAAATATTTTTTTTCCACTATCTTCAAAAAACCAAATTTGAATTAAAGCCAATGCGGTTCTCTATTCAACGCAGTAGAAATCAAGTCGATATCTAGAAAAGTAAGCAAGTTATGACCAAAAAGGTAAGTAGTTATACTACTGCCTATTTCCGGCCACTTTTTAGTAGAACTATTTACGTTTTTGGCCATAACTTGAAAAGTTTTCAATATATCGACTTGATTTCTGTTGCGTTGGATAGCTAACCGTATTAGCCTTAACTACAATATTTTTTTTTAATGGATAGTGGAAGAAAATTTTTTTTATCATTTTTTAAAAAAAAGCAAAGGGGGTAGTCCATTGTTTTTTTTGGCGAAAAATATTTTTTTTCCACTATCTTCAAAAAACTAAATTTGAATTAAAGCCAATGCGGTTATCTATTCAACGCAGTAGAAATCAAGTCGATATCTAGAAAAGTAAGCAAGTTATGATCAAAAAGGTAAGTAGTTATACTACTGCCTATTTCCGGCCACTTTTTAGTAGAACTATTTACGTTTTTGGTCATAACTTGAAAAGTTTTCAATATATCGACTTGATTTCTTTTGCGTTGGATAGCTAACCGTATTGGCCTTAACTACAAATTTTTTTTTAATGGATAGTGGAAGAAAATTTTTTTATCATTTTTTAAAAAAAAGCAAAGGGGGTAGTCCATTGTTTTTTTTGGCGAAAAATATCTTTTTTCCACTATCTTCAAAAAACTAAATTTGAATTAAAGCCAATACGGTTCTCTATTCAACGCAGTAGAAATCAAGTCGATATCTAGAAAAGTAAGCAAGTTATGACCAAAAAGGTAAGTAGTTATACTACTGCCTATTTCCGGCCACTTTTTAGTAGAACTATTTACGTTTTTGGCCATAACTTGAAAACTTTTCAATATATCGACTTGATTTCTTTTGCGTTGGATAGCTAACCGTATTGGCCTTAACTACAAATTTTTTTTTAATGGATAGTGGAAGAAAATTTTTTTTATCATTTTTTAAAAAAAAAGCAAAGGTGGTAGTCCATTGTTTTTTTTGGCGAAAAATATTTTTTTTCCACTATCTTCAAAAAACTAAATTTGAATTAAAGCCAATACGGTTCTCTATTCAACGCAGTAGAAATCAAGTCGATAACTAGAAAAGTAAGCAAGTTATGACCAAAAAGGTAAGTAGTTATACTACTGCCTATTTCCGGCCACTTTTTAGTAGAACTATTTACGTTTTTGGCCATAACTTGAAAACTTTTCAATATATCGACTTGATTTCTTTTGCGTTGGATAGCTAACCGTATTGGCCTTAACTGCAAATTTTTTTTTAATGGATAGTGCAAGAAAATTTTTTTTATCATTTTTTAAAAAAAAGCAAAGGGGGTAGTCCATTGTTTTTTTTGGCGAAAAATATTTTTTTTTCAGTATCTTCAAAAAACTAAATTTGAATTAAAGCCAATGCGGTTCTCTATTCAACGCAGTAGAAATCAAGTCGATATCTAGAAAAGTAAGCAAGTTATGACCAAAAAGGTAAGTAGTTATACTACTGCCTATTTCCGGCCACTTTTTAGTAGAACTATTTACGTTTTTGGTCATAACTTGAAAAGTTTTCAATATATCGACTTGATTTCTTTTGCGTTGGATAGCTAACCGTATTGGCCTTAACTAAAAATTTTTTTTTAATGGATAGTGGAAGAAAATTTTTTTTATCATTTTTTAAAAAAAGCAAAGGGGGTAGTCCATTGTTTTTTTTGGCGAAAAATATTTTTTTTCCACTATCTTCAAAAAACTAAATTTGAATTAAAGCCAATGTGGTTCTCTATTCAAAGCAGTAGAAATCAAGTCGATATCTAGAAAAGTAAGCAAGTTATGACCAAAAAGGTAAGTAGTTATACTACTGCCTATTTCCGGCCACTTTTTAGTAGAACTATTTACGTTTTTGGCCATAACTTGAAAAGTTTTCAATATATCGACTTGATTTCTTTTGCGTTGGATAGCTAACCGTATTGGCCTTAACTAAAAATATTTTTTTAATGGATAGTGGAAGAAAATTTTTTTTATCATTTTTTAAAAAAAAGCAAAGGGGGTAGTCCATTGTTTTTTTTTGGCGAAAAATATTTTTTTCCACTATCTTCAAAAAACTAAATTTGAATTAAAGCCAATGCGGTTCTCTATTCAACGCAGTAGAAATCAAGTCGATATCTAGAAAAGTAAGCAAGTTATGATCAAAAAGGTAAGTAGTTATACTACTGCCTATTTCCGGCCACTTTTTAGTAGAACTATTTACGTTTTTGGTCATAACTTGAAAAGTTTTCAATATATCGACTTGATTTCTTTTGCGTTGGATAGCTAACCGTATTGGCCTTAACTACAAATTTTTTTTTAATGGATAGTGGAAGAAAATTTTTTTTATCATTTTTTAAAAAAAAGCAAAGGGGGTTGTCCATTGTTTTTTTTGGCGAAAAATATCTTTTTTCCACTATCTTCAAAAAACTAAATTTGAATTAAAGCCAATACGGTTCTCTATTCAACGCAGTAGAAATCAAGTCGATATCTAGAAAAGTAAGCAAGTTATGACCAAAAAGGTAAGTAGTTATACTACTGCCTATTTCCGGCCACTTTTTAGTAGAACTATTTACGTTTTTGGCCATAACTTGAAAACTTTTCAATATATCGACTTGATTTCTTTTGCGTTGGATAGCTAACCGTATTGGCCTTAACTACAAATTTTTTTTTAATGGATAGTGGAAGAAAATTTTTTTATCATTTTTTAAAAAAAAGCAAAGGGGGTAGTCCATTGTTTTTTTTGGCGAAAAATATCTTTTTTCCACTATCTTCAAAAAACTAAATTTGAATTAAAGCCAATACGGTTCTCTATTCAACGCAGTAGAAATCAAGTCGATATCTAGAAAAGTAAGCAAGTTATGACCAAAAAGGTAAGTAGTTATACCACTGCCTATTTCCGGCCACTTTTTAGTAGAACTATTTACGTTTTTGGCCATAACTTGAAAACTTTTCAATATATCGACTTGATTTCTTTTGCGTTGGATAGCTAACCGTATTGGCCTTAACTACAAATTTTTTTTTAATGGATAGTGGAAGAAAATTTTTTTTATCATTTTTTAAAAAAAAAGCAAAGGTGGTAGTCCATTGTTTTTTTTGGCGAAAAATATTTTTTTTCCACTATCTTCAAAAAACTAAATTTGAATTAAAGCCAATACGGTTCTCTATTCAACGCAGTAGAAATCAAGTCGATAACTAGAAAAGTAAGCAAGTTATGACCAAAAAGGTAAGTAGTTATACTACTGCCTATTTCCGGCCACTTTTTAGTAGAACTATTTACGTTTTTGGCCATAACTTGAAAACTTTTCAATATATCGACTTGATTTCTTTTGCGTTGGATAGCTAACCGTATTGGCCTTAACTGCAAATTTTGTTTTAATGGATAGTGCAAGAAAATTTTTTTTATCATTTTTTAAAAAAAAGCAAAGGGGGTAGTCCATTGTTTTTTTTGGCGAAAAATATTTTTTTTTCAGTATCTTCAAAAAACTAAATTTGAATTAAAGCCAATGCGGTTCTCTATTCAACGCAGTAGAAATCAAGTCGATATCTAGAAAAGTAAGCAAGTTATGACCAAAAAGGTAAGTAGTTATACTACTGCCTATTTCCGGCCACTTTTTAGTAGAACTATTTACGTTTTTGGTCATAACTTGAAAAGTTTTCAATATATCGACTTGATTTCTTTTGCGTTGGATAGCTAACCGTATTGGCCTTAACTAAAAATTTTTTTTTAATGGATAGTGGAAGAAAATTTTTTTTATCATTTTTTAAAAAAAGCAAAGGGGGTAGTCCATTGTTTTTTTTGGCGAAAAATATTTTTTTTCCACTATCTTCAAAAAACTAAATTTGAATTAAAGCCAATGTGGTTCTCTATTCAAAGCAGTAGAAATCAAGTCGATATCTAGAAAAGTAAGCAAGTTATGACCAAAAAGGTAAGTAGTTATACTACTGCCTATTTCCGGCCACTTTTTAGTAGAACTATTTACGTTTTTGGCCATAACTTGAAAAGTTTTCAATATATCGACTTGATTTCTTTTGCGTTGGATAGCTAACCGTATTGGCCTTAACTAAAAATTTTTTTTTAATGGATAGTGGAAGAAAATTTTTTTTATCATTTTTTAAAAAAAAGCAAAGGGGGTAGTCCATTGTTTTTTTTTGGCGAAAAATATTTTTTTCCACTATCTTCAAAAAACTAAATTTGAATTAAAGCCAATGCGGTTCTCTATTCAACGCAGTAGAAATCAAGTCGATATCTAGAAAAGTAAGCAAGTTATGATCAAAAAGGTAAGTAGTTATACTACTGCCTATTTCCGGCCACTTTTTAGTAGAACTATTTACGTTTTTGGTCATAACTTGAAAAGTTTTCAATATATCGACTTGATTTCTTTTGCGTTGGATAGCTAACCGTATTGGCCTTAACTACAAATTTTTTTTTAATGGATAGTGGAAGAAAATTTTTTTTATCATTTTTTAAAAAAAAGCAAAGGGGGTTGTCCATTGTTTTTTTTGGCGAAAAATATCTTTTTTCCACTATCTTCAAAAAACTAAATTTGAATTAAAGCCAATACGGTTCTCTATTCAACGCAGTAGAAATCAAGTCGATATCTAGAAAAGTAAGCAAGTTATGACCAAAAAGGTAAGTAGTTATACTACTGCCTATTTCCGGCCACTTTTTAGTAGAACTATTTACGTTTTTGGCCATAACTTGAAAACTTTTCAATATATCGACTTGATTTCTTTTGCGTTGGATAGCTAACCGTATTGGCCTTAACTACAAATTTTTTTTTAATGGATAGTGGAAGAAAATTTTTTTTATCATTTTTTAAAAAAAAAGCAAAGGTGGTAGTCCATTGTTTTTTTTGGCGAAAAATATTTTTTTTCCACTATCTTCAAAAAACTAAATTTGAATTAAAGCCAATGCGGTTCTCTATTCAACGCAGTAGAAATCAAGGCGATATCTAGAAAAGTAAGCAAGGTATGACCAAAAAGGTTAGTAGTTATACTACTGCCTATTTCCGGCCACTTTTTAGTAGAACTATTTACGTTTTTGGCCATAACTTGAAAAGTTTTCAATATATCGACTTGATTTCTTTTGCGTGGGATAGCTAACCGTATTGGCCTTAACTACAAATTTTTTTTTAATGGATAGTGGAAGAAAATTTTTTTTATCATTTTTTAAAAAAAAAGCAAAGGTGGCAGTCCATTGTTTTTTTTGGCGAAAAATATTTTTTTTCCACTATCTTCAAAAAACTAAATTTGAATTAAAGCCAATACGGTTCTCTATTCAACGCAGTAGAAATCAAGTCGATAACTAGAAAAGTAAGCAAGTTATGACCAAAAAGGTAAGTAGTTATACTACTGCCTATTTCCGGCCACTTTTTAGTAGAACTATTTACGTTTTTGGTCATAACTTGAAAAGTTTTCAATATATCGACTTGATTTCTTTTGCGTTGGATAGCTAACCGTATTGGCCTTAACTACAAATTTTTTTTTAATGGATAGTGGAAGAAAATTTTTTTTATCATTTTTTAAAAAAAGCAAAGGGGGTAGTCCATTGTTTTTTTTGGCGAAAAATATTTTTTTTCCACTATCTTCAAAAAACTAAATTTGAATTAAAGCCAATGTGGCTCTCTATTCAAAGCAGTAGAAATCAAGTCGATATCTAGAAAAGTAAGCAAGTTATGACCAAAAAGGTAAGTAGTTATACTACTGCCTATTTCCGGCCACTTTTTAGTAGAACTATTTACGTTTTTGGCCATAACTTGAAAAGTTTTCAATATATCGACTTGATTTCTTTTGCGTTGGATAGCTAACCGTATTGGCCTTAACTACAAATTTTTTTTTAATGGATAGTGGAAGAAAATTTTTTTTATCATTTTTTAAAAAAAAGCAAAGGGGGTAGTCCATTGTTTTTTTTGGCGAAAAATATTTTTTTTCCACTATTTTCAAAAAACTAAATTTGAATTAAAGCCAATGCGGTTCTCTATTCAACGCAGTAGAAATCAAGTCGATATCTAGAAAAGTAAGCAAGTTATGATCAAAAAGGTAAGTAGTTATACTACTGCCTATTTCCGGCCACTTTTTAGTAGAACTATTTACGTTTTTGGTCATAACTTGAAAAGTTTTCAATATATCGACTTGATTTCTTTTGCGTTGGATAGCTAACCGTATTGGCCTTAACTACAAATTTTTTTTCAATGGATAGTGGAAGAAAATTTTTTTTATCATTTTTTAAAAAAAAGCAAAGGGGGTAGTCCATTGTTTTTTTTGGCGAAAAATATCTTTTTTCCACTATCTTCAAAAAACTAAATTTGAATTAAAGCCAATACGGTTCTCTATTCAACGCAGTAGAAATCAAGTCGATATCTAGAAAAGTAAGCAAGTTATGACCAAAAAGGTAAGTAGTTATACTACTGCCTATTTCCGGCCACTTTTTAGTAGAACTATTTACGTTTTTGGCCATAACTTGAAAACTTTTCAATATATCGACTTGATTTCTTTTGCGTTGGATAGCTAACCGTATTGGCCTTAACTACAAATTTTTTTTTAATGGATAGTGGAAGAAAATTTTTTTTATCATTTTTTAAAAAAAAAGCAAAGGTGGTAGTCCATTGTTTTTTTTGGCGAAAAATATTTTTTTTCCACTATCTTCAAAAAACTAAATTTGAATTAAAGCCAATACGGTTCTCTATTCAACGCAGTAGAAATCAAGTCGATAACTAGAAAAGTAAGCAAGTTATGACCAAAAAGGTAAGTAGTTATACTACTGCCTATTTCCGGCCACTTTTTAGTAGAACTATTTACGTTTTTGGTCATAACTTGAAAAGTTTTCAATATATCGACTTGATTTCTTTTGCGTTGGATAGCTAACCGTATTGGCCTTAACTACAAATTTTTTTTAATAGATAGTGGAAGAAAATTTTTTTTATCATTTTTTAAAAAAAAACAAAGGGGGTAGTCCATTGCTTTTTTTGGCGAAAAATATTTTTTTTCCACTATCTTCAAAAAACTAAATTTGAATTAAAGCCAATGCTGTTCTCTATTCAACGCAGTAAAAATCAAGGCGATATCTAGAAAAGTAAGCAAGTTATGACCAAAAAGGTAAGTAGTTATACTACTTCCTATTTCCGGCCACTTTTTAGTAGAACTATTTACATTTTTGGCCATAACTTGAAAAGTTTTCAATATATCGACTTGATTTCTTTTGCGTTGGATAGCTAACCGTATTGGCCTTAACTACAATTTTTTTTTAATAGATAGTGGAAGAAAATTTTTTTTATCATTTTTTAAAAAAAAGCAAAGGGGGTAGTCCATTGCTTTTTTTGGCGAAAAATATTTTTTTTCCACTATCTTCAAAAAACTAAATTTGAATTAAAGCCAATGCGGTTCTCTATTCAACGCAGTAGAAATCAAGTCGATATCTAGAAAAGTAAGCAAGTTATGACCAAAAAGGTAAGTAGTTATACTACTGCCTATTTCCGGCCACTTTTTAGTAGAACTATTTACGTTTTTGGCCATAACTTGAAAAGTTTTCAATATATCGACTTGATTTCTTTTGCGTTGGATAGCTAACCGTATTGGCCTTAACTACAAATTTTTTTTTAATGGATAGTGGAAGAAAATTTTTTTTATCATTGTTTAAAAAAAAGCAAAGGGGGTAGTCCATTGTTTTTTTTTTGGCGAAATATATTTTTTTTCCACTATCTTCAAAAAACTAAATTTGAATTAAAGCCAATGCGGTTCTCTATTCAACGCAGTAGAAATCAAGTCGATATCTAAAAAAGTAAGCAAGTTATGACCAAAAAGGTAAGTAGTTATACTACTACCTATTTCCGGCCACTTTTTAGTAGAACTATTTACGTTTTTGGCCATAACTTGAAAAGTTTTCAATATATCGACTTGATTTCTTTTGCGTTGGATAGCTAACCGTATTGGCCTTAACTACAAATTTTCTTTTTAATGGATAGTGGAAGAAAATTTTTTTTATCATTTTTTAAAAAAAAGCAAAGGGGGTAGTCCATTGTTTTTTTTGGCGAAAAATATTTTTTTTCCACTATCTTCAAAAAACTAAATTTGAATTAAAGCCAATGTGGTTCTCTATTCAACGCAGTAGAAATCAAGTCGATATCTAGAAAAGTAAGCAAGTTATGATCAAAAAGGTAAGTAGTTATACTACTGCCTATTTCCGGCCACTTTTTAGTAGAACTATTTACGTTTTTGGCCATAACTTGAAAAGTTTTCAATACATCGACTTGATTTCTTTTGCGTTGGATAGCTTACCGTATTGGCCTTAACTACAAATTTTTTTTCAATGGATAGTGGAAGAAAATTTTTTTTATCATTTTTTAAAAAAAAGCAAAGGGGGTAGTCCATTGTTTTTTTTGGCGAAAAATATTTTTTTTCCACTATCTTCAAAAAACTAAATTTGAATTAAAGCCAATGCGGTTCTCTATTCAACGCAGTAGAAATCAAGTCGATATCTAGAAAAGTAAGCAAGTTATGATCAAAAAGGTAAGTAGTTATACTACTGCCTATTTCCGGCCACTTTTTAGTAGAACTATTTACGTTTTTGGCCATAACTTGAAAAGTTTTCAATATATCGACTTGATTTCTGTTGCGTTGGATAGCTAACCGTATTGGCCTTAACTAAAAATTTTTTTTAATGGATAGTGGAAGAAAATTTTTTTTATCATTTTTAAAAAAAAAGCAAAGGGGCTAGTCCATTGTTTTTTTTGGCGAAAAATTTTTTTTTTCCACTATCTTCAAAAAACTAAATTTGAATTAAAGCCAATACGGTTCTCTATTCAACGCAGTAGAAATCAAGTCGATATCTAGAAAAGTAAGCAAGTTATGACCAAAAAGGTAAGTAGTTATAAATACAGGGTGGGCCAAAAGACACCAAGGGGTGTAAAAGTTTAATAACTTTTTTGTTTATTAACTTTTTTTTATTTTTTCTTTCAGATTATATAATATACAAAATGGAAATTTTTTTACACTAAGTATGAAAAATGATGTCTCTTAAATGACCACCTTTTTCAGCTTCGCACTGATGGGCTCTTTTTAGAGCATTTTCCATAACATCGTTCGAATTTCTGCAACAATGTTTGCCTTGAGTTCAAGAATTGTCTCTGGCTTGTTGACATACACTCGCTCCTTCAAAAAACCCCAAAGAAAATAGTCGGGTGCTGTCAAATCTGGCGATCGCGCTGGCCAAATAATTTCCGAATTTCGAGAAATTATTCGCTCTCCAAAAATTTGACTTAAAAGTGCCATTGTGTCTCGGGCGGTATGGGCAGTGGCTCCGTCCTGTTGAAACCACATACCAGGTCTGTTTTCAAGAGCAGGACGTAAACAATTTTCTATCATAAAACGATACCGCTCTCCATTTACGGTTACAGCACTTCCATCTTCATTCTCGAAGAAGTAGGGCCCAATGACATTTTCAGATGTGATCCCACACCATACTGTACACCTGATGGGGTGCAATTGGCGTTGATGAATGGCTCTTGGATTTTGAGAACCCCAGAACCTACAGTTCTGCTTGTTAACAAAGCCATTCAAATGAAAATGAGCGTTAAAATAATTGATCTCTGGTTTAAATAATAAAATTCTATTGTTCTGGTTCTCTGTTCAGTTGTAAACCTCTCCATTATAAATTCTCCAAGTGTTGTCTATATAATCTGAAAGAAAAAATAAAAAAAAATTAATAAACAAAAAAGTTATTAAACTTTTACACCCCTTGGTTTCTTTTGGCCCACCTTGTACTACTGCCTATTTCCGGCCACTTTTTAGTAGAAATATTTACGTTTTTGGCCATAACTTGAAGAGTTTTCAATATAACGACTTGATTTCATTTGCGTTGGATAGCTAACCGTATTGGCCTTAATTACAAATTTTTTTTTTAGTGGATAGTGGAAGAAAATTTTTTTTATCATTTTTTAAAAAAAAGCAAAGGGGGTAGTCCATTGTTTTTTTTTGCGAAAAATATTTTTTTTCCACTATCTTCAAAAAACCAAATTTGAATTAAACCCAATACGGTTCTCTATTCAACGCAGTAGAAATCAAGTCGATATCTAGAAAAGTAAGCAAGTTATGACCAAAAAGGTAAGTAGTTATACTACTGCCTATTTCCGGCCACTTTTTAGTAGAACTATTTACGTTTTTGGCCATAACTTGAAAAGTTTTCAATATATGAACTTGGTTTCCTTTGCGTTGGATAGCTAACCGTATTGGCCTTAACTAAAAATTTTTTTTTAATGGATAGTGGAAGAAAATTTTTTTTATCATTTTTTAAAAAAAAGCCAAGGGGGTAGTCCATTGTTTTTTTTGGCGAAAAATATTTTTTTTCCACTATCTTCAAAAAACCAAATTTTAATTAAAGCCAATGCGGTTCTCTATTCAACGCAGTAGAAATCAAGTCGATATCTAGAAAAGTAAGCAAGTTATGACCAAAAAGGTAAGTAGTTATACTACTGCCTATTTCCGGCAACTTTTTAGTAGAACTATTTACGTTTTTTATCATAACTTGAAAAGTTTTCAATACATCGACTTGATTTCTTTTGAGTTGGATAGCTAACCGTCTTGGCCTTAACTACAAATTTTTTTTAATGGATAGAGGAAGAAAATTTTTTTTATCATTTTTTAAAAAAAAGCAAAGGGGGTAGTCCATTGTTTTTTTTTGGCGAAAAATATTTTTTTTCCACTATCTTCAAAAAACCAAATTTGAATTAAACCCAATACGGTTCTCTATTCAACGCAGTAGAAATCAAGTCGATATCTAGAAAAGTAAGCAAGTTATGACCAAAAAGGTAAGTAGTTATACTACTGCCTATTTCCGGCCACTTTTTAGTAGAACTATTTACGTTTTTGGCCATAACTTGAAAAGTTTTCAATGTATCGACTTGATTTCCTTTGCGTTGGATAGCTAACCGTATTGGCCTTAACTACAAATTTTTTTTTTTTGATAGTGGAAGAAAATTTTTTTTATCATTTTTTAAAAAAAAGCAAAGGGGGTAGTCCATTGTTTTTCTTTGGCGAAAAATATTTTTTTTCCACTATCTTCAAAAAACCAAATTTTAATTAAAGGCAATCCGGTTCTCTATTCAACGCAGTAGAAATCAAGTCGATATCTAGAAAAGTAAGCAAGTTATGACCAAAAAGGTAAGTAGTTATACTACTGCCTATTTCCGGCCACTTTTTAGTAGAACTATTTACGTTTTTGGCCATAACTTGAAAAGTTTTCAATGTATCGACTTGATTTCCTTTGCGTTGGATAGCTAACCGTATTGGCCTTAACTACAACTTTTTTTTATTGGATAGTGGAAGAACATTTTTTTATCATTTTTTAAAAAAAAGCAAGGGGGGGGTAGTCCATTGTTTTTTTTTTGGCGAAAAATATTTTTTTTCCACTATCTTCAAAAAATCAAATTTTAATTAAAGCCAATCCGGTTCTCTATTCAACTCAGTAGAAATCAAGTCGATATCTAGAAAAGTAAGCAAGTTATGACCAAAAAGGTAAGTAGTTATACTACTGCCTATTTCCGGCCACTTTTTAGTAGAACTATTTACGTTGTTGGTCATAACTTGAAAAGTTTTCAATGTATCGACTTGATTTCCTTTGCGTTGGATAGCTAACCGTATTGGCCTTAACTAAAAATTTTTTTTTATTGGATAGTAGAAGAACATTTTTTTTATCATTTTTTAAAAAAAAGCAAGGGGGGTAGTCCATTGTTTTTTTTGGCGAAAAATATTTTTTTCCACTATCTTCAAAAAACCAAATTTCAATTAAAGCCAATCCGGTTCTCTATTCAACGCAGTAGAAATCAAGTCGATATCTAGAAAAGTAAGCAAGTTATGACCAAAAAGGTAAGTAGTTATACTACTGCCTATTTCCGGCCACTTTTTAGTAGAACTATTTACGTTTTTGGCCATAACTTGAAAAGTTTTCAATATATCGACTTGATTTCTTTTGCGTTGGATAGGTAACCGTATTGGCCTTACCTACAACTTTTTTTTTTAATGGATAGTGGAAGAAAATTTTTTTTATCATTTTTTAAAAAAAGCAAAGGGGGTAGTCCATTGTTTTTTTTGGCGAAAAATATTTTTTTTCCACTATCTTCAAAAAACTAAATTTGAATTAAAGCGAATGCGGTTCTCTATTCAACGCAGTAGAAATCAAGTCGATATCTAGAAAAGTAAGCAAGTTATGACCAAAAAGGTAAGTAGTTATACTACTGCCTATTTCCGGCCACTTTTTAGTAGAACTATTTACGTTTTTGGCCATAACTTGAAAAGTTTTCAATATAACGATTTGATTTCTTTTGCGTTGGATAGCTAACCGTATTGGAGTTAAATAAAAAATTTTTTTTAATGGATAGTGGAAGAAAATTTTTTTTATCATTTTTTAAAAAAGGCAAAGGGGGTAGTCCATTGTTTTTTTTGGCGAAAAATATTTTTTTTCCACTATCTTCAAAAAACTAAATTTGAATTAAAGCCAATGCGGTTCTCTATTCAACGCAGTAGAAATCAAGTCGATATCTAGAAAAGTAAGCAAGTTATGACCAAAAAGGTAAGTAGTTATACTACTGCCTATTTCCGGCCACTTTTTAGTAGAACTATTTACGTTTTTGGCCATAACTTGAAAAGTTTTCAATATAACGATTTGATTTCTTTTGCGTTGGATAGCTAACCGTATTGGTCTTAACTACAAATTTTTTTTTAATGGATAGTGGAAGAAAATTTTTTTTATCATTTTTTAAAAAAAGCAAAGGGGGTAGTCCATTGTTTTTTTTTGGCGAAAAATATTTTTTTTCCACTATCTTCAAAAAACTAAATTTGAATTAAAGCCAATGCGGTTCTCTATTCAACGCAGTAGAAATCAAGTCGATATCTAGAAAAGTAAGCAAGTTATGACCAAAAAGGTAAGTAGTTATACTACTGCCTATTTCCGGCCACTTTTTAGTAGAACTATTTACGTTTTTGGCCATAACTTGAAAAGTTTTCAATATAACGATTTGTTTTATTTTGTGTTGGATAGCTAACCGTATTGGAGTTAAATTAAAAATTTTTTTTTAATGGATAGTGGAAGAAAATTTTTTTTATCATTTTTTAAAAAAAGGCAAAGGGGGTAGTCCATTGTTTTTTTTGGCGAAAAATATTTTTTTCCACTATCTTCAAAAAACTAAATTTTAATTAAAGCCAATGCGGTTCTCTATTCAACGCAGTAGAAATCAAGTCGATATCTAGAAAAGTAAGCAAGTTATGACCAAAAAGGTAAGTAGTTATACTACTGCCTATTTCCGGCCACTTTTTAGTAGAACTATTTACGTTTTTGGCCATAACTTGAAAAGTTTTCAATATAACGATTTGTTTTATTTTGTGTTGGATAGCTAACCGTATTGGAGTTAAATAAAAAATTTTTTTTAATGGATAGTGGAAGAAAATTTTTTTTATCATTTTTTAAAAAAAAGCAAAGGGGGTAGTCCATTGTTTTTTTTGGCGAAAAATATTTTTTTTCACTATCTTCAAAAAACTAAATTTGAATTAAAGCCAATGCGGTTCTCTATTCAACGCAGTAGAAATCAATTCGATATCTAGAAAAGTAAGTAAGTTATGACCAAAAAGGTAAGTAGTTATACTACTGCTTATTTCCGGCCACTTTTTAATAGAACTATTTACGTTTTTGGCAATAACTTGAAAAGTTTTCAATATAACGATTTGATTTCTTTTGCGTTGGATAGCTAACAGTACTGGTCTTAACTAAAAATTTTTTTTTAATGGATAGTGGAAGAAAATTTTTTTTATCATTTTTTAAAAAAAGCAAAGGGGGTAGTCCATTGTTTTTTTTGGCGAAAAATATTTTTTTTCCACTATCTTCAAAAAACTAAATTTTAATTAAAGCCAATGCGGTTCTCTATTCAACGCAGTAGAAATCAAGTCGATATCTAGAAAAGTAAGCAAGTTATGACCAAAAAGGTAAGTAGTTATACTACTGCCTATTTCCGGCAACTTTTTAGTAGAACTATTTACGTTTTTTATCATAACTTGAAAAGTTTTCAATACATCGACTTGATTTCTTTTGAGTTGGATAGCTAACCGTCTTGGCCTTAACTACAAATTTTTTTTAATGGATAGAGGAAGAAAATTTTTTTATCATGTTTTAAAAAAAAGCAAAGGGGGTAGTCCATTGTTTTTTTTTTTGCGAAAAATATTTTTTTTCCACTATCTTCAAAAAACCAAATTTGAATTAAACCCAATACGGTTCTCTATTCAACGCAGTAGAAATCAAGTCGATATCTAGAAAAGTAAGCAAGTTATGACCAAAAAGGTAAGTAGTTATACTACTGCCTATTTCCGGCCACTTTTTAGTAGAACTATTTACGTTTTTGGCCATAACTTGAAAAGTTTTCAATGTATCGACTTGATTTCCTTTGCGTTGGATAGCTAACCGTATTGGCCTTAACTACAAATTTTTTTTTTTTGATAGTGGAAGAAAATTTTTTTTATCATTTTTTAAAAAAAAGCAAAGGGGGTAGTCCATTGTTTTTCTTTGGCGAAAAATATTTTTTTTCCACTATCTTCAAAAAACCAAATTTTAATTAAAGCCAATCCGGTTCTCTATTCAACGCAGTAGAAATCAAGTCGATATCTAGAAAAGTAAGCAAGTTATGACCAAAAAGGTAAGTAGTTATACTACTGCCTATTTCCGGCCACTTTTTAGTAGAACTATTTACGTTTTTGGCCATAACTTGAAAAGTTTTCAATGTATCGACTTGATTTCCTTTGCGTTGGATAGCTAACCGTATTGGCCTTAACTACAACTTTTTTTTATTGGATAGTGGAAGAACATTTTTTTATCATTTTTTAAAAAAAAGCAAGGGGGGGGTAGTCCATTGTTTTTTTTTTGGCGAAAAATATTTTTTTTCCACTATCTTCAAAAAATCAAATTTTAATTAAAGCCAATCCGGTTCTCTATTCAACTCAGTAGAAATCAAGTCGATATCTAGAAAAGTAAGCAAGTTATGACCAAAAAGGTAAGTAGTTATACTACTGCCTATTTCCGGCCACTTTTTAGTAGAACTATTTACGTTGTTGGTCATAACTTGAAAAGTTTTCAATGTATCGACTTGATTTCCTTTGCGTTGGATAGCTAACCGTATTGGCCTTAACTAAAAATTTTTTTTTATTGGATAGTAGAAGAAAATTTTTTTTATCATTTTTTAAAAAAAAGCAAGGGGGGTAGTCCATTGTTTTTTTTGGCGAAAAATATTTTTTTCCACTATCTTCAAAAAACCAAATTTGAATTAAAGCCAATCCGGTTCTCTATTCAACGCAGTAGAAATCAAGTCGATATCTAGAAAAGTAAGCAAGTTATGACCAAAAAGGTAAGTAGTTATACTACTGCCTATTTCCGGCCACTTTTTAGTAGAACTATTTACGTTTTTGGCCATAACTTGAAAAGTTTTCAATATATCGACTTGATTTCTTTTGCGTTGGATAGGTAACCGTATTGGCCTTACCTACAACTTTTTTTTTTAATGGATAGTGGAAGAAAATTTTTTTTATCATTTTTTAAAAAAAGCAAAGGGGGTAGTCCATTGTTTTTTTTGGCGAAAAATATTTTTTTTCCACTATCTTCAAAAAACTAAATTTGAATTAAAGCGAATGCGGTTCTCTATTCAACGCAGTAGAAATCAAGTCGATATCTAGAAAAGTAAGCAAGTTATGACCAAAAAGGTAAGTAGTTATACTACTGCCTATTTCCGGCCACTTTTTAGTAGAACTATTTACGTTTTTGGCCATAACTTGAAAAGTTTTCAATATAACGATTTGTTTTATTTTGTGTTGGATAGCTAACCGTATTGGAGTTAAATAAAAAATTTTTTTTAATGGATAGTGGAAGAAAATTTTTTTTATCATTTTTTAAAAAAGGCAAAGGGGGTAGTCCATTGTTTTTTTTGGCGAAAAATATTTTTTTTCCACTATCTTCAAAAAACTAAATTTGAATTAAAGCCAATGCGGTTCTCTATTCAACGCAGTAGAAATCAAGTCGATATCTAGAAAAGTAAGCAAGTTATGACCAAAAAGGTAAGTAGTTATACTACTGCCTATTTCCGGCCACTTTTTAGTAGAACTATTTACGTTTTTGGCCATAACTTGAAAAGTTTTCAATATAACGATTTGATTTCTTTTGCGTTGGATAGCTAACCGTATTGGTCTTAACTACAAATTTTTTTTTAATGGATAGTGGAAGAAAATTTTTTTTATCATTTTTTAAAAAAAAGCAAAGGGGGTAGTCCATTGTTTTTTTTGGCGAAAAATATTTTTTTTCCACTATCTTCAAAAAACTAAATTTGAATTAAAGCCAATGCGGTTCTCTATTCAACGCAGTAGAAATCAAGTCGATATCTAGAAAAGTAAGCAAGTTATGACCAAAAAGGTAAGTAGTTATACTACTGCCTATTTCCGGCCACTTTTTAGTAGAACTATT
Organism: Thelaira solivaga; assembly: GCA_947397855.1. Taxonomy (NCBI): domain Eukaryota; kingdom Metazoa; phylum Arthropoda; class Insecta; order Diptera; family Tachinidae; genus Thelaira; species Thelaira solivaga. Next base: position 36,110,880 of record OX377611.1, on the reverse strand, counting down.
TACGTTTTTGGCCATAACTTGAAAAGTTTTCAATATAACGATTTGTTTTATTTTGTGTTGGATAGCTAACCGTATTGGAGTTAAATTAAAAATTTTTTTTTAATGGATAGTGGAAGAAAATTTTTTTTATCATTTTTTAAAAAAAGGCAAAGGGGGTAGTCCATTGTTTTTTTTGGCGAAAAATATTTTTTTCCACTATCTTCAAAAAACTAAATTTTAATTAAAGCCAATGCGGTTCTCTATTCAACGCAGTAGAAATCAAGTCGATATCTAGAAAAGTAAGCAAGTTATGACCAAAAAGGTAAGTAGTTATACTACTGCCTATTTCCGGCCACTTTTTAGTAGAACTATTTACGTTTTTGGCCATAACTTGAAAAGTTTTCAATATAACGATTTGTTTTATTTTGTGTTGGATAGCTAACCGTATTGGAGTTAAATAAAAAATTTTTTTTAATGGATAGTGGAAGAAAATTTTTTTTATCATTTTTTAAAAAAAAGCAAAGGGGGTAGTCCATTGTTTTTTTTGGCGAAAAATATTTTTTTTCACTATCTTCAAAAAACTAAATTTGAATTAAAGCCAATGCGGTTCTCTATTCAACGCAGTAGAAATCAATTCGATATCTAGAAAAGTAAGTAAGTTATGACCAAAAAGGTAAGTAGTTATACTACTGCTTATTTCCGGCCACTTTTTAATAGAACTATTTACGTTTTTGGCAATAACTTGAAAAGTTTTCAATATAACGATTTGATTTCTTTTGCGTTGGATAGCTAACAGTATTGGTCTTAACTAAAAATTTTTTTTTAATGGATAGTGGAAGAAAATTTTTTTTATCATTTTTTAAAAAAAGCAAAGGGGGTAGTCCATTGTTTTTTTTGGCGAAAAATATTTTTTTTCCACTATCTTCAAAAAACTAAATTTGAATTAAAGCCAAAGCGGTTTTCTATTCAACGCAGTAGAAATCAAGTCGATATCTAGAAAAGTAAGCAAGTTATGACCAAAAAGGTAAGTAGTTATACTACTCCCTATTTCCGGCCACTTTTTAGTAGAACTATTTACGTTTTTGGCCATAACTTGAAAAGTTTTCAATATAACGATTTGTTTTATTTTGTGTTGGATAGCTAACCGTATTGGAGTTAAATTAAAAAATTTTTTTTAATGGATAGTGGAAGAAAATTTTTTTTATCATTTTTTAAAAAAAAGCACAGGGGGTAGTCCATTGTTTTTTTTTTGCGAAAAATATCTTTTTTCCACTATCTTCAAAAAACTAAATTTGAATTAAAGCCAATGCGGTTCTCTATTCAACGCAGTAGAAATCGAGTCGATATCTAGAAAAGTAAGCAAGTTATGACCAAAAAGGTAAGTAGTTATACTACTGCCTATTTCCGGCCACTTTTTAGTAGAACTATTTACGTTTTTGGCCATAACTTGAAAAGTTTTCAATATATCGACTTGATTTCTTTTGCGTTGGATAGCTAACCGTATTGGCCTTAACTACAAATTTTTTTTTAATGGATAGTGGAAGAAAATTTTTTTTATCATTTTTTAAAAAAAAGCAAAGGGGGTAGTCCATTGTTTTTTTTGGCGAAAAATATTTTTTTTCCACTATCTTCAAAAAACTAAATTTGAATTAAAGCCAATGCGGTTCTCTATTCAACGCAGTAGAAATCGAGTCGATATCTAGAAAAGTAAGCAAGTTATGACCAAAAAGGTAAGTAGTTATACTACTGCCTATTTCCGGCCACTTTTTAGTAGAACTATTTACGTTTTTGGCCATAACTTGAAAAGTTTTCAATGTATCGACTTGATTTCCTTTGCGTTGGATAGCTAACCGTATTGGCCTTAACTACAACTTTTTTTATTGGATAGTGGAAGAACATTTTTTTATCATTTTTTAAAAAAAAGCAAAGGGGGTAGTCCATTGTTTTTTTTGGCGAAAAATATTTTTTTTCCACTATCTTCAAAAAACTAAATTTGAATTAAAGCGAATGCGGTTCTCTATTCAACGCAGTAGAAATCAAGTCGATATCTAGAAAAGTAAGCAAGTTATGACCAAAAAGGTAAGTAGTTATACTACTGCTTATTTCCGGCCACTTTTTAATAGAACTATTTACGTTTTTGGCAATAACTTGAAAAGTTTTCAATATAACGATTTGATTTCTTTTGCGTTGGATAGCTAACAGTATTGGTCTTAACTACAAATTTTTTTTTAATGGATAGTGAAAATTTTTTTTATCATTTTTTAAAAAAAAGCACAGGGGGTAGTCCATGGTTTTTTTTTTGCGAAAAATATCTTTTTTCCACTATCTTCAAAAAACTAAATTTGAATTAAAGCCAATGCGGTTCTCTATTCAACGCAGTAGAAATCGAGTCGATATCTAGAAAAGTAAGCAAGTTATGACCAAAAAGGTAAGTAGTTATACTACTGCCTATTTCCGGCCACTTTTTAGTAGAACTATTTACGTTTTTGGCCATAACTTGAAAAGTTTTCAATATATCGACTTGATTTCCTTTGCGTTGGATAGCTAACCGTATTGGCCTTAACTACAATTTTTTTTTAATGGATAGTGGAAGAACATTTTTTTATCATTTTTTAAAAAAAAGCAAAGGGGGTAGTCCATTGTTTTTTTTGGCGAAAAATATTTTTTTTCCACTATCTTCAAAAAACTAAATTTGAATTAAAGCGAATGCGGTTCTCTATTCAACGCAGTAGAAATCGAGTCGATATCTAGAAAAGTAAGCAAGTTATGACCAAAAAGGTAAGTAGTTATACTACTGCCTATTTCCGGCCACTTTTTAGTAGAACTATTTACGTTTTTGGCCATAACTTGAAAAGTTTTCAATATATCGACTTGATTTCTTTTGCGTTGGATAGGTAACCGTATTGGCCTTACCTACAACTTTTTTTTCAATGGATAGTGGAAGAAAATTTTTTTTATCATTTTTTAAAAAAAGCAAAGGGGGTAGTCCATTGTTTTTTTTGGCGAAAAATATTTTTTTTCCACTATCTTCAAAAAACTAAATTTGAATTAAAGCCAATGCGGTTATCTATTCAACGCAGTAGAAATCAAGTCGATATCTAGAAAAGTAAGCAAGTTATGACCAAAAAGGTAAGTAGTTATACTACTGCCTATTTCCGGCCACTTTTTAGTAGAACTATTTACGTTTTTGGCCATAACTTGAAAAGTTTTCAATATAACGATTTGATTTCTTTTGCGTTGGATAGCTAACCGTATTGGTCTTAACTAAAAATTTTTTTTTAATGGATAGTGGAAGAAAATTTTTTTTATCATTTTTTAAAAAAGCAAAGGGGGTAGTCCATTGTTTTTTTTGGCGAAAAATATTTTTTTCCACTATCTTCAAAAAACTAAATTTTAATTAAAGCCAATGCGGTTCTCTATTCAACGCAGTAGAAATCAAGTCGATATCTAGAAAAGTAAGCAAGTTATGACCAAAAAGGTAAGTAGTTATACTACTGCCTATTTCCGGCCACTTTTTAGTAGAACTATTTACGTTTTTGGCCATAACTTGAAAAGTTTTCAATATAACGATTTGTTTTATTTTGTGTTGGATAGCTAACCGTATTGGAGTTAAATAAAAAATTTTTTTTAATGGATAGTGGAAGAAAATTTTTTTTATCATTTTTTAAAAAAAAGCAAAGGGGGTAGTCCATTGTTTTTTTTGGCGAAAAATATTTTTTTTCACTATCTTCAAAAAACTAAATTTGAATTAAAGCCAATGCGGTTCTCTATTCCACGCAGTAGAAATCAATTCGATATCTAGAAAAGTAAGTAAGTTATGACCAAAAAGGTAAGTAGTTATACTACTGCTTATTTCCGGCCACTTTTTAATAGAACTATTTACGTTTTTGGCAATAACTTGAAAAGTTTTCAATATAACGATTTGATTTCTTTTGCGTTGGATAGCTAACAGTATTGGTCTTAACTAAAAATTTTTTTTTAATGGATAGTGGAAGAAAATTTTTTTTATCATTTTTTAAAAAAAGCAAAGGGGGTAGTCCATTGTTTTTTTTGGCGAAAAATATTTTTTTTCCACTATCTTCAAAAAACTAAATTTGAATTAAAGCCAATGCGGTTCTCTATTCAACGCAGTAGAAATCAAGTCGATATCTAGAAAAGTAAGCAAGTTATGACCAAAAAGGTAAGTAGTTATACTACTCCCTATTTCCGGCCACTTTTTAGTAGAACTATTTACGTTTTTGGCCATAACTTGAAAAGTTTTCAATATAACGATTTGTTTTATTTTGTGTTGGATAGCTAACCGTATTGGAGTTAAATTAAAAAATTTTGTTTAATGGATAGTGGAAGAAAATTTTTTTTATCATTTTTTAAAAAAAAGCACAGGGGGTAGTCCATTGTTTTTTTTTTGCGAAAAATATCTTTTTTCCACTATCTTCAAAAAACTAAATTTGAATTAAAGCCAATGCGGTTCTCTATTCAACGCAGTAGAAATCGAGTCGATATCTAGAAAAGTAAGCAAGTTATGACCAAAAAGGTAAGTAGTTATACTACTGCCTATTTCCGGCCACTTTTTAGTAGAACTATTTACGTTTTTGGCCATAACTTGAAAAGTTTTCAATATATCGACTTGATTTCTTTTGCGTTGGATAGCTAACCGTATTGGCCTTAACTACAAATTTTTTTTTAATGGATAGTGGAAGAAAATTTTTTTTATCATTTTTTAAAAAAAAGCAAAGGGGGTAGTCCATTGTTTTTTTTTGGCGAAAAATATTTTTTTTTTCAGTATCTTCAAAAAACTAAATTTGAATTAAAGCCAATGCGGTTCTCTATTCAACGCAGTAGAAATCAAGTCGATATCTAGAAAAGTAAGCAAGTTATGACCAAAAAGGTAAGTAGTTATACTACTGCCTATTTCCGGCCACTTTTTAGTAGAACTATTTACGTTTTTGGCCATAACTTGAAAAGTTTTCAATATATCGACTTGATTTCTTTTGCGTTGGATAGGTAACCGTATTGGCCTTACCTACAACTTTTTTTTCAATGGATAGTGGAAGAAAATTTTTTTTATCATTTTTTAAAAAAAGCAAAGGGGGTAGTCCATTGTTTTTTTTGGCGAAAAATATTTTTTTTCCACTATCTTCAAAAAACTAAATTTGAATTAAAGCGAATGCGGTTCTCTATTCAACGCAGTAGAAATCAAGTCGATATCTAGAAAAGTAAGCAAGTTATGACCAAAAAGGTAAGTAGTTATACTACTGCTTATTTCCGGCCACTTTTTAATAGAACTATTTACGTTTTTGGCAATAACTTGAAAAGTTTTCAATATAACGATTTGATTTCTTTTGCGTTGGATAGCTAACAGTATTGGTCTTAACTACAAATTTTTTTTTAATGGATAGTGAAAATTTTTTTTATCATTTTTTAAAAAAAAGCACAGGGGGTAGTCCATGGTTTTTTTTTTGCGAAAAATATCTTTTTTCCACTATCTTCAAAAAACTAAATTTGAATTAAAGCCAATGCGGTTCTCTATTCAACGCAGTAGAAATCGAGTCGATATCTAGAAAAGTAAGCAAGTTATGACCAAAAAGGTAAGTAGTTATACTACTGCCTATTTCCGGCCACTTTTTAGTAGAACTATTTACGTTTTTGGCCATAACTTGAAAAGTTTTCAATATATCGACTTGATTTCTTTTGCGTTGGCTAGCTAACCGTAATGGCCTTAACCACAAATTTTTTTTTATGGATAGTGGAAGAAAATTTTTTTTATAATTTTTTAAAAAAAAGCACAGGGGGTAGTCCATTGTTTTTTTTGGCGAAAAATATTTTTTTTCCACTATCTTCAAAAAACTAAATTTGAATTAAAGCGAATGCGGTTCTCTATTCAACGCAGTAGAAATCAAGTCGATATCTAGAAAAGTAAGCAAGTTATGACCAAAAAGGTAAGTAGTTATACTACTGCCTATTTCCGGCCACTTTTTAGTAGAACTATTTACGTTTTTGGCCATAACTTGAAAAGTTTTCAATATAACGATTTGATTTCTTTTGCGTTGGATAGCTAACAGTATTGGTCTTAACTACAAATTTTTTTTTAATGGATAGTGGAAGAAAATTTTTTTTATCATTTTTTAAAAAAAGCAAAGGGGGTAGTCCATTGTTTTTTTTGGCGAGAAATATTTTTTTTCCACTATCTTCAAAAAACTAAATTTGAATTAAAGCCAATGCGGTTATCTATTCAACGCAGTAGAAATCAAGTCGATATCTAGAAAAGTAAGCAAGTTATGACCAAAAAGGTAAGTAGTTATACTACTGCCTATTTCCGGCCACTTTTTAGTAGAACTATTTACGTTTTTGGCCATAACTTGAAAAGTTTTCAATATAACTATTTGTTTTATTTTGTGTTGGATAGCTAACCGTATTGGAGTTAAATTAAAAATTTTTTTTCAATGGATAGTGGAAGAAAATTTTTTTTATCATTTTTTAAAAAAAGCAAAGGGGGTAGTCCACTTTTTTTTTGGCGAAAAATATTTTTTTTCCACTATCTTCAAAAAACTAAATTTGAATTAAAGCGAATGCGGTTCTCTATTCAACGCAGTAGAAATCAAGTCGATATCTAGAAAAGTAAGCAAGTTATGACCAAAAAGGTAAGTAGTTATACTACTGCCTATTTCCGGCCACTTTTTAGTAGAACTATTTACGTTTTTGGCCATAACTTGAAAAGTTTTCAATATATCGACTTGATTTCTTTTGCGTTGGCTAGCTAACCGTATTGGCCTTAACCACAAATTTTTTTTTATGGATAGTGGAAGAAAATTTTTTTTATAATTTTTTAAAAAAAGCACAGGGGGTAGTCCATTGTTTTTTTTGGCGAAAAATATTTTTTTTCCACTATCTTCAAAAAACTAAATTTGATTTAAAGCCAATGCGGTTCTCTATTCAACGCAGTAGAAATCAAGTCGATATCTAGAAAAGTAAGCAAGTTATGACCAAAAAGGTAAGTAGTTATACTACTGCTTATTTCCGGCCACTTTTTAATAGAACTATTTACGTTTTTGGTCATAACTTGAAAAGTTTTCAATATATCGACTTGATTTCTTTTGCGTTGGATAGGTAACCGTATTGGCCTTACCTACAACTTTTTTTTCAATGGATAGTGGAAGAAAATTTTTTTTATCATTTTTTAAAAAAGCAAAGGGGGTAGTCCATTGTTTTTTTTGGCGAAAAATATTTTTTTTCCACTATCTTCAAAAAACTAAATTTGAATTAAAGCGAATGCGGTTCTCTATTCAACGCAGTAGAAATCAAGTCGATATCTAGAAAAGTAAGCAAGTTATGACCAAAAAGGTAAGTAGTTATACTACTGCTTATTTCCGGCCACTTTTTAATAGAACTATTTACGTTTTTGGTCATAACTTGAAAAGTTTTCAATATAACGATTTGATTTCTTTTGCGTTGGATAGCTAACCGTATTGGTCTTAACTACAAATTTTTTTTTAATGGATAGTGGAAGAAAATTTTTTTTATCATTTTTTTAAAAAAAAGCAAAGGGGGTAGTCCATTGTTTTTTTTGGCGAAAAATATTTTTTTTCCACTATCTTCAAAAAACTAAATTTGAATTAAAGCCAATGCGGTTATCTATTCAACGCAGTAGAAATCAAGTCGATATCTAGAAAAGTAAGCAAGTTATGACCAAAAAGGTAAGTAGTTATACTACTGCCTATTTCCGGCCACTTTTTAGTAGAACTATTTACGTTTTTGGCCATAACTTGAAAAGTTTTCAATATAACGATTTGTTTTATTTTGTGTTGGATAGCTAACCGTATTGGAGTTAAATAAAAAATTTTTTTTAATGGATAGTGGAAGAAAATTTTTTTTTATCATTTTTTAAAAAAAAGCAAAGGGGGTAGTCCATTGTTTTTTTTTGGCGAAAAATATTTTTTTTCCACTATCTTCAAAAAACTAAATTTGAATTAAAGCCAATGCGGTTCTCTATTCAACGCAGTAGAAATCAAGTCGATATCTAGAAAAGTAAGCAAGTTATGACCAAAAAGGTAAGTAGTTATACTACTGCCTATTTCCGGCCACTTTTTAGTAGAACTATTTACGTTTTTGGCCATAACTTGAAAAGTTTTCAATATAACGATTTGATTTCTTTTGCGTTGGATAGCTAACCGTATTGGTCTTAACTGCAAATTTTTTTTTAATGGATAGTGGAAGAAAATTTTTTTTATCATTTTTTAAAAAAAGCAAAGGGGGTAGTCCATTGTTTTTTTTGGCGAAAAATATTTTTTTTCCACTATCTTCAAAAAACTAAATTTGAATTAAAGCCAATGCGGTTCTCTATTCAACGCAGTAGAAATCAAGTCGATATCTAGAAAAGTAAGCAAGTTATGACCAAAAAGGTAAGTAGTTATACTACTGCCTATTTCCGGCCACTTTTTAGTAGAACTATTTACGTTTTTGGCCATAACTTGAAAAGTTTTCAATATATGGACTTGATTTCTTTTGCGTTGGATAGCTAACCGTATTGGCCTTAACTACAAATTTTTTTTTAATGGATAGTGGAAGAAAATTTTTTTTATCATTTTTTAAAAAAAAGCAAAGGGGGTAGTCCATTGTTTTTTTTGGCGAAAAATATTTTTTTTCCACTATCTTCAAAAAACTAAATTTGAATTAAAGCCAATGCGGTTCTCTATTCAACGCAGTAGAAATCAAGTCGATATCTACAAAAGTAAGCAAGTTATGACCAAAAAGGGAAGTAGTTATACTACTGCCTATTTCCGGCCACTTTTTAGTAGAACTATTTACGTTTTTGGCCATAACTTGAAAAGTTTTCAATATATCGACTTGATTTCTTTTGCGTTGGATAGGTAACCGTATTGGCCTTACCTACAACTGTTTTTTTAATGGATAGTGGAAGAAAATTTTTTTTTATCATTTTTTAAAAAAAAGCAAAGGGGGTAGACCATTGTTTTTTTTTGGCGAAAAAATTTTTTTTTCCACTATCTTCAAAAAACTAAACTTGAATTAAAACCAATGCGGTTCTCTATTCAACGCAGTAGAAATCAAGTCGATATCTAGAAAAGTAAGCAAGTTATGACCGAAAAGGTAAGTAGTTATACTACTGCCTATTTCCGGCCACTTTTTAGTAGAACTATTTACGTTTTTGGCCATACCTTGAAAAGTTTTTAATATATCGACTTGATTTCTTTTGCGTTGGATAGGTAACCGTATTGGCCTTACCTACAACTTTTTTTTCAATGGATAGTGGAAGAAAATTTTTTTTATCATTTTTTAAAAAAAGCAAAGGGGGTAGTCCATTGTTTTTTTTGGCGAAAAATATTTTTTTTCCACTATCTTCAAAAAACTAAATTTGAATTAAAGCGAATGCGGTTCTCTATTCAACGCAGTAGAAATCAAGTCGATATCTAGAAAAGTAAGCAAGTTATGACCAAAAAGGTAAGTAGTTATACTACTGCTTATTTCCGGCCACTTATTAATAGAACTATTTACGTTTTTGGCAATAACTTGAAAAGTTTTCAATATAACGATTTGATTTCTTTTGCGTTGGATAGCTAACAGTATTGGTCTTAACTAAAAATTTTTTTTTAATGGATAGTGAAAATTTTTTTTATCATTTTTTAAAAAAAAGCACAGGGGGTAGTCCATTGTTTTTTTTTTGCGAAAAATATCTTTTTTCCACTATCTTCAAAAAACTAAATTTGAATTAAAGCCAATGCGGTTCTCTATTCAACGCAGTAGAAATCGAGTCGATATCTAGAAAAGTAAGCAAGTTATGACCAAAAAGGTAAGTAGTTATACTACTGCCTATTTCCGGCCACTTTTTAGTAGAACTATTTACGTTTTTGGCCATAACTTGAAAAGTTTTCAATATATCGACTTGATTTCTTTTGCGTTGGATAGGTAACCGTATTGGCCTTACCTACAACTTTTTTTTCAATGGATAGTGGAAGAAAATTTTTTTTATCATTTTTTAAAAAAAGCAAAGGGGGTAGTCCACTTTTTTTTTGGCGAAAAATATTTTTTTTCCACTATCTTCAAAAAACTAAATTTGAATTAAAGCGAATGCGGTTCTCTATTCAACGCAGTAGAAATCAAGTCGATATCTAGAAAAGTAAGCAAGTTATGACCAAAAAGGTAAGTAGTTATACTACTGCCTATTTCCGGGCACTTTTTAGTAGAACTATTTACGTTTTTGGCCATAACTGGAAAAGTTTTCAATATATCGACTTGATTTCTTTTGCGTTGGATAGCTAGCCGTATTGGAGTTAAATTAAAAATTTTTTTTCAATGGATAGTGGAAGAAAATTTTTTTTATCATTTTTTAAAAAAAGCAAAGGGGGTAGTCCACTTTTTTTTTGGCGAAAAATATTTTTTTTCCACTATCTTCAAAAAACTAAATTTGAATTAAAGCGAATGCGGTTCTCTATTCAACGCAGTAGAAATCAAGTCGATATCTAGAAAAGTAAGCAAGTTATGACCAAAAAGGTAAGTAGTTATACTACTGCCTATTTCCGGCCACTTTTTAGTAGAACTATTTACGTTTTTGGCCATAACTTGAAAAGTTTTCAATATAACGATTTGATTTCTTTTGCGTTGGATAGCTAACCGTATTGGTCTTAACTAAAAATTTTTTTTTAATGGATAGTGGAAGAAAATTTTTTTTATCATTTTTTAAAAAAAGCAAAGGGGGTAGTCCATTGTTTTTTTTGGCGAAAAATATTTTTTTTCCACTATCTTCAAAAAACTAAATTTGAATTAAAGCCAATGCGGTTCTCTATTCAACGCAGTAGAAATCAAGTCGATATCTAGAAAAGTAAGCAAGTTATGACCAAAAAGGTAAGTAGTTATACTACTGCCTATTTCCGGCCACTTTTTAGTAGAACTATTTACGTTTTTGGCCATAACTTGAAAAGTTTTCAATATAACGATTTGATTTCTTTTGCGTTGGATAGCTAACCGTATTGGTCTTAACTACAAATTTTTTTTTAATGGATAGTGGAAGAAAATTTTTTTTATCATTTTTTAAAAAAAGCAAAGGGGGTAGTCCATTGTTTTTTTTGGCGAAAAATATTTTTTTTCCACTATCTTCAAAAAACTAAATTTGAATTAAAGCCAATGCGGTTCTCTATTCAACGCAGTAGAAATCAAGTCGATATCTAGAAAAGTAAGCAAGTTATGACCAAAAAGGTAAGTAGTTATACTACTGCCTATTTCCGGCCACTTTTTAGTAGAACTATTTACGTTTTTGGCCATAACTTGAAAAGTTTTCAATATAACGATTTGTTTTATTTTGTGTTGGATAGCTAACCGTATTGGAGTTAAATAAAAAAATTTTTTTAATGGATAGTGGAAGAAAATTTTTTTTATCATTTTTTAAAAAAAAGCAAAGGGGGTAGTCCATTGTTTTTTTTGGCGAAAAATATTTTTTTTCCACTATCTTCAAAAAACTAAATTTGAATTAAAGCCAATGCGGTTCTCTATTCAACGCAGTAGAAATCAAGTCGATATCTAGAAAAGTAAGCAAGTTATGACCAAAAAGGTAAGTAGTTATACTACTGCCTATTTCCGGCCACTTTTTAGTAGAACTATTTACGTTTTTGGCCATAACTTGAAAAGTTTTCAATATATCGACTTGATTTCTTTTGCGTTGGATAGGTAACCGTATTGGCCTTACCTACAACTTTTTTTTCAATGGATAGTGGAAGAAAATTTTTTTTATCATTTTTTAAAAAAAGCAAAGGGGGTAGTCCACTTTTTTTTTGGCGAAAAATATTTTTTTTCCACTATCTTCAAAAAACTAAATTTGAATTAAAGCGAATGCGGTTCTCTATTCAACGCAGTAGAAATCAAGTCGATATCTAGAAAAGTAAGCAAGTTATGACCAAAAAGGTAAGTAGTTATACTACTGCTTATTTCCGGCCACTTTTTAATAGAACTATTTACGTTTTTGGCAATAACTTGAAAAGTTTTCAATATAACGATTTGATTTCTTTTGCGTTGGATAGCTAACAGTATTGATCTTAACTACAAATTTTTTTTTAATGGATAGTGGAAGAAAATTTTTTTTATCATTTTTTAAAAAAAGCAAAGGGGGTAGTCCATTGTTTTTTTTGGCGAAAAATATTTTTTTTCCACTATCTTCAAAAAACTAAATTTGAATTAAAGCCAATGCGGTTATCTATTCAACGCAGTAGAAATCAAGTCGATATCTAGAAAAGTAAGCAAGTTATGACCAAAAAGGTAAGTAGTTATACTACTGCCTATTTCCGGCCACTTTTTAGTAGAACTATTTACGTTTTTGGCCATAACTTGAAAAGTTTTCAATATAACGATTTGTTTTATTTTGTGTTGGATAGCTAACCGTATTGGAGTTAAATAAAAAATTTTTTTTAATGGATAGTGGAAGAAAATTTTTTTTTATCATTTTTTAAAAAAAAGCAAAGGGGGTAGTCCATTGTTTTTTTTGGCGAAAAATATTTTTTTTCCACTATCTTCAAAAAACTAAATTTGAATTAAAGCCAATGCGGTTCTCTATTCAACGCAGTAGAAATCAAGTCGATATCTAGAAAAGTAAGCAAGTTATGACCAAAAAGGTAAGTAGTTATACTACTGCCTATTTCCGGCCACTTTTTAGTAGAACTATTTACGTTTTTGGCCATAACTTGAAAAGTTTTCAATATAACGATTTGTTTTATTTTGTGTTGGATAGCTAACCGTATTGGAGTTAAATTAAAAAATTTTTTTTAATGGATAGTGGAAGAAAATTTTTTTTATCATTTTTTAAAAAAAAGCAAAGGGGGTAGACCATTGTTTTTTTTGGCGAAAAAATTGTTTTTTCCACTATCTTCAAAAAACTAAACTTGAATTAAAACCAATGCGGTTCTCTATTCAACGCAGTAGAAATCAAGTCGATATCTAGAAAAGTAAGCAAGTTATGATCAAAAAGGTAAGTAGTTCTACTACTGCCTATTTCCGGCCACTTTTTAGTAGAACTATTTACGTTCTTGGCCATAACTTGAAAAGTTTTCAATATATCGACTTGATTTCTTTTGCGTTGGATGGCTAACCGTATTGGCCTTAACTACAAATTTTTTTTAATGGATAGTGGAAGAAAATTTTTTTTATCATTTTTTAAAAAAAAGCACAGGGGGTTGTCCATTGTTTTTTTTTTTTGCGAAAAATATCTTTTTTCCACTATCTTCAAAAAACTAAATTTGAATTAAAGCCAATGCGGTTCTCTATTCAACGCAGTAGAAATCAAGTCGATATCTAGAAAAGTAAGCAAGTTATGACCAAAAAGGTAAGTAGTTATACTACTGCCTATTTCCGGCCACTTTTTACTAGAACTATTTACGTTTTTGGCCATAACTTGAAAAGTTTTCAATATATCGACTTGATTTCTTTTGCGTTGGATAGCTAACCGTATTGGCCTTACCTACAACTTTTTTTTCAATGGATAGTGGAGGAAAATTTTTTTTATCATTTTTTAAAAAAAGCAAAGGGGGTAGTCCATTGTTTTTTTTGGCGAAAAATATTTTTTTTCCACTATCTTCAAAAAACTAAATTTGAATTAAAGCGAATGCGGTTCTCTATTCAACGCAGTAGAAATCCAGTCGATATCTAGAAAAGTAAGCAAGTTATGACCAAAAAGGTAAGTAGTTATACTACTGCTTATTTCCGGCCACTTTTTAATAGAACTATTTACGTTTTTGGCAATAACTTGAAAAGTTTTCAATATAACGATTTGATTTCTTTTGCGTTGGATAGCTAACAGTATTGGTCTTAACTACAAATTTTTTTTTAATGGATAGTGGAAGAAAATTTTTTTTATCATTTTTTAAAAAAAGCAAAGGGGGTAGTCCATTGTTTTTTTTTGGCGAAAAATATTTTTTTTCCACTATCTTCAAAAAACTAAATTTGAATTAAAGCCAATGCGGTTATCTATTCAACGCAGTAGAAATCAAGTCGATATCTAGAAAAGTAAGCAAGTTATGACCAAAAAGGTAAGTAGTTATACTACTGCCTATTTCCGGCCACTTTTTAGTAGAACTATTTACGTTTTTGGCCATAACTTGAAAAGTTTTCAATATAACGATTTGTTTTATTTTGTGTTGGATAGCTAACCGTATTGGAGTTAAATAAAAAATTTTTTTTAATGGATAGTGGAAGAAAATTTTTTTTTATCATTTTTTAAAAAAAAGCAAAGGGGGTAGTCCATTGTTTTTTTTGGCGAAAAATATTTTTTTTCCACTATCTTCAAAAAACTAAATTTGAATTAAAGCCAATGCGGTTCTCTATTCAACGCAGTAGAAATCAAGTCGATATCTAGAAAAGTAAGCAAGTTATGACCAAAAAGGTAAGTAGTTATACTACTGCCTATTTCCGGCCACTTTTTAGTAGAACTATTTACGTTTTTGGCCATAACTTGAAAAGTTTTCAATATAACGATTTGATTTCTTTTGCGTTGGATAGCTAACCGTATTGGTCTTAACTACAAATTTTTTTTTAATGGATAGTGGAAGAAAATTTTTTTTATCATTTTTTAAAAAAAGCAAAGGGGGTAGTCCATTGTTTTTTTTGGCGAAAAATATTTTTTTTCCACTATCTTCAAAAAACTAAATTTGAATTAAAGCCAATGCGGTTCTCTATTCAACGCAGTAGAAATCAAGTCGATATCTAGAAAAGTAAGCAAGTTATGACCAAAAAGGTAAGTAGTTATACTACTGCCTATTTCCGGCCACTTTTTAGTAGAACTATTTACGTTTTTGGCCATAACTTGAAAAGTTTTCAATATAACGATTTGTTTTATTTTGTGTTGGATAGCTAACCGTATTGGAGTTAAATAAAAAAATTTTTTTAATGGATAGTGGAAGAAAATTTTTTTTATCATTTTTTAAAAAAAAGCAAAGGGGGTAGTCCATTGTTTTTTTTGGCGAAAAATATTTTTTTTCCACTATCTTCAAAAAACTAAATTTGAATTAAAGCCAATGCGGTTCTCTATTCAACGCAGTAGAAATCAAGTCGATATCTAGAAAAGTAAGCAAGTTATGACCAAAAAGGTAAGTAGTTATACTACTGCCTATTTCCGGCCACTTTTTAGTAGAACTATTTACGTTTTTGGCCATAACTTGAAAAGTTTTCAATATATCGACTTGATTTCTTTTGCGTTGGATAGGTAACCGTATTGGCCTTACCTACAACTTTTTTTTCAATGGATAGTGGAAGAAAATTTTTTTTATCATTTTTTAAAAAAAGCAAAGGGGGTAGTCCACTTTTTTTTTGGCGAAAAATATTTTTTTTCCACTATCTTCAAAAAACTAAATTTGAATTAAAGCGAATGCGGTTCTCTATTCAACGCAGTAGAAATCAAGTCGATATCTAGAAAAGTAAGCAAGTTATGACCAAAAAGGTAAGTAGTTATACTACTGCCTATTTCCGGCCACTTTTTAGTAGAACTATTTACGTTTTTGGCCATAACTTGAAAAGTTTTCAATATAACTATTTGTTTTATTTTGTGTTGGATAGCTAACCGTATTGGAGTTAAATTAAAAATTTTTTTTCAATGGATAGTGGAAGAAAATTTTTTTTATCATTTTTTAAAAAAAGCAAAGGGGGTAGTCCACTTTTTTTTTGGCGAAAAATATTTTTTTTCCACTATCTTCAAAAAACTAAATTTGAATTAAAGCGAATGCGGTTCTCTATTCAACGCAGTAGAAATCAAGTCGATATCTAGAAAAGTAAGCAAGTTATGACCAAAAAGGTAAGTAGTTATACTACTGCTTATTTCCGGCCACTTTTTAATAGAACTATTTACGTTTTTGGCAATAACTTGAAAAGTTTTCAATATAACGATTTGATTTCTTTTGCGTTGGATAGCTAACAGTATTGGTCTTAACTACAAATTTTTTTTTAATGGATAGTGGAAGAAAATTTTTTTTATCATTTTTTAAAAAAAGCAAAGGGGGTAGTCCATTGTTTTTTTTGGCGAAAAATATTTTTTTTCCACTATCTTCAAAAAACTAAATTTGAATTAAAGCCAATGCGGTTCTCTATTCAACGCAGTAGAAATCAAGTCGATATCTAGAAAAGTAAGCAAGTTATGACCAAAAAGGTAAGTAGTTATACTACTGCCTATTTCCGGCCACTTTTTAGTAGAACTATTTACGTTTTTGGCCATAACTTGAAAAGTTTTCAATATAACGATTTGTTTTATTTTGTGTTGGATAGCTAACCGTATTGGAGTTAAATAAAAAATTTTTTTTAATGGATAGTGGAAGAAAATTTTTTTTTATCATTTTTTAAAAAAAAGCAAAGGGGGTAGTCCGTTGTTTTTTTTGGCGAAAAATATTTTTTTTCCACTATCTTCAAAAAACTAAATTTGAATTAAAGCCAATGCGGTTCTCTATTCAACGCAGTAGAAATCAAGTCGATATCTAGAAAAGTAAGCAAGTTATGACCAAAAAGGTAAGTAGTTATACTACTGCCTATTTCCGGCCACTTTTTAGTAGAACTATTTACGTTTTTGGCCATAACTTGAAAAGTTTTCAATATAACGATTTGTTTTATTTTGTGTTGGATAGCTAACCGTATTGGAGTTAAATTAAAAAATTTTGTTTAATGGATAGTGGAAGAAAATTTTTTTTATCATTTTTTAAAAAAAAGCAAAGGGGGTAGACCATTGTTTTTTTTGGCGAAAAAATTGTTTTTTCCACTATCTTCAAAAAACTAAACTTGAATTAAAACCAATGCGGTTCTCTATTCAACGCAGTAGAAATCAAGTCGATATCTAGAAAAGTAAGCAAGTTATGATCAAAAAGGTAAGTAGTTCTACTACTGCCTATTTCCGGCCACTTTTTAGTAGAACTATTTACGTTTTTGGCCATAACTTGAAAAGTTTTCAATATATCGACTTGATTTCTTTTGCGTTGGATTGCTAACCGTATTGGCCTTAACTACAAATTTTTTTTTAATGGATAGTGGAAGAAAATTTTTTTTATCATTTTTTAAAAAAAAGCACAGGGGGTTGTCCATTGTTTTTTTTTTTTGCGAAAAATATCTTTTTTCCACTATCTTCAAAAAACTAAATTTGAATTAAAGCCAATGCGGTTCTCTATTCAACGCAGTAGAAATCGAGTCGATATCTAGAAAAGTAAGCAAGTTATGACCAAAAAGGTAAGTAGTTATACTACTGCCTATTTCCGGCCACTTTTTAGTAGAACTATTTACGTTTTTGGCCATAACTTGAAAAGTTTTCAATATAACGATTTGTTTTATTTTGTGTTGGATAGCTAACCGTATTGGAGTTAAATTAAAATTTTTTTTTTAATGGATAGTGGAAGAAAATTTTTTTTATAATTTTTTAAAAAAAGCAAAGGGGGTAGTCCATTGTTTTTTTTGGCGAAAAATATTTTTTTTCCACTATCTTCAAAAAACTAAATTTTAATTAAAGCCAATGCGGTTCTCTATTCAACGCAGTAGAAATCGAGTCGATATCTAGAAAAGTAAGCAAGTTATGACCAAAAAGGTAAGTAGTTATACTACTGCCTATTTCCGGCCACTTTTTAGTAGAACTATTTACGTTTTTGGCCATAACTTGAAAAGTTTTCAATATAACGATTTGTTTTATTTTGTGTTGGATAGCTAACCGTATTGGAGTTAAATAAAAAATTTTTTTTAATGGATAGTGGAAGAAAATTTTTTTTATCATTTTTTAAAAAAAGGCAAAGGGGGTAGTCCATTGTTTTTTTTGGCGAAAAATATTTTTTTCCACTATCTTCAAAAAACTAAATTTGAATTAAAGCCAATGCGGTTCTCTATTCAACGCAGTAGAAATCAAGTCGATATCTAGAAAAGTAAGCAAGTTATGACCAAAAAGGTAAGTAGTTATACTACTGCCTATTTCCGGCCACTTTTTAGTAGAACTATTTACGTTTTTGGCCATAACTTGAAAAGTTTTCAATATAACGATTTGTTTTATTTTGTGTTGGATAGCTAACCGTATTGGAGTTAAATAAAAAATTTTTTTTAATGGATAGTGGAAGAAAATTTTTTTTATCATTTTTTAAAAAAAAGCAAAGGGGGTAGTCCATTGTTTTTTTTGGCGAAAAATATTTTTTTTCACTATCTTCAAAAAACTAAATTTGAATTAAAGCCAATGCGGTTCTCTATTCAACGCAGTAGAAATCAATTCGATATCTAGAAAAGTAAGTAAGTTATGACCAAAAAGGTAAGTAGTTATACTACTGCTTATTTCCGGCCACTTTTTAATAGAACTATTTACGTTTTTGGCAATAACTTGAAAAGTTTTCAATATAACGATTTGATTTCTTTTGCGTTGGATAGCTAACAGTATTGGTCTTAACTAAAAATTTTTTTTTAATGGATAGTGGAAGAAAATTTTTTTTATCATTTTTTAAAAAAAGCAAAGGGGGTAGTCCATTGTTTTTTTTGGCGAAAAATATTTTTTTTCCACTATCTTCAAAAAACTAAATTTGAATTAAAGCCAATGCGGTTCTCTATTCAACGCAGTAGAAATCAAGTCGATATCTAGAAAAGTAAGCAAGTTATGACCAAAAAGGTAAGTAGTTATACTACTGCCTATTTCCGGCCACTTTTTAGTAGAACTATTTACGTTTTTGGCCATAACTTGAAAAGTTTTCAATATAACGATTTGTTTTATTTTGTGTTGGATAGCTAACCGTATTGGAGTTAAATTAAAAAATTTTTTTTAATGGATAGTGGAAGAAAATTTTTTTTATCATTTTTTAAAAAAAAGCAAAGGGGGTAGACCATTGTTTTTTTTGGCGAAAAAATTGTTTTTTCCACTATCTTCAAAAAACTAAACTTGAATTAAAACCAATGCGGTTCTCTATTCAACGCAGTAGAAATCAAGTCGATATCTAGAAAAGTAAGCAAGTTATGATCAAAAAGGTAAGTAGTTCTACTACTGCCTATTTCCGGCCACTTTTTAGTAGAACTATTTACGTTTTTGGCCATAACTTGAAAAGTTTTCAATATATCGACTTGATTTCTTTTGCGTTGGATGGCTAACCGTATTGGCCTTAACTACAAATTTTTTTTTAATGGATAGTGGAAGAAAATTTTTTTATCATTTTTTAAAAAAAAGCACAGGGGGTAGTCCATTGTTTTTTTTTTGCGAAAAATATCTTTTTTCCACTATCTTCAAAAAACTAAATTTGAATTAAAGCCAATGCGGTTCTCTATTCAACGCAGTAGAAATCGAGTCGATATCTAGAAAAGTAAGCAAGTTATGACCAAAAAAGTAAGTAGTTTTACTACTGCCTATTTCCGGCCACTTTTTAGTAGAACTATTTACGTTTTTGGCCATAACTTGAAAAGTTTTCAATATATCGACTTGATTTCTTTTGCGTTGGATAGCTAACCGTATTGGCCTTAACTAAAAATTTTTTTTTAATGGATAGTGGAAGAAAATTTTTTTTTATCATTTTTAAAAAAAAAGCAAAGGGGGTAGTCCATTGTTTTTTTTGGCGAAAAATATTTGTTTTCCACTATCTTCAAAAAACTAAATTTGAATTAAAGCCAATGCGGTTCTCTATTCAACGCAGTAGAAATCAAGTCGATATCTAGAAAAGTAAGCAAGTTATGACCAAAAAGGTAAGTAGTTCTACTACTGCCTATTTCCGGCCACTTTTTAGTAGAACTATTTACGTTTTTGGCCATAACTTGAAAAGTTTTCAATATATCGACTTGATTTCTTTTGCGTTGGCTAGCTAACCGTATTGGCCTTAACCAAAAATTTTTTTTTATGGATAGTGGAAGAAAATTTTTTTTATAATTTTTTAAAAAAAAGCACAGGGGGTAGTCCATTGTTTTTTTTGGCGAAAAATATTTTTTTTCCACTATCTTCAAAAAACTAAATTTGAATTAAAGCCAATGCGGTTATCTATTCAACGCAGTAGAAATCAAGTCGATATCTAGAAAAGTAAGCAAGTTATGACCAAAAAGGTAAGTAGTTATACTACTGCCTATTTCCGGCCACTTTTTAGTAGAACTATTTACGTTTTTGGCCATAACTTGAAAAGTTTTCAATATAACGATTTGTTTTATTTTGTGTTGGATAGCTAACCGTATTGGAGTTAAATAAAAAATTTTTTTTAATGGATAGTGGAAGAAAATTTTTTTTTATCATTTTTTAAAAAAAAGCAAAGGGGGTAGTCCATTGTTTTTTTTGGCGAAAAATATTTTTTTTCCACTATCTTCAAAAAACTAAATTTGAATTAAAGCCAATGCGGTTCTCTATTCAACGCAGTAGAAATCAAGTCGATATCTAGAAAAGTAAGCAAGTTATGACCAAAAAGGTAAGTAGTTATACTACTGCCTATTTCCGGCCACTTTTTAGTAGAACTATTTACGTTTTTGGCCATAACTTGAAAAGTTTTCAATATATCGACTTGATTTCTTTTGCGTTGGATAGGTAACCGTATTGGCCTTACCTATAACTTTTTTTTCAATGGATAGTGGAAGAAAATTTTTTTTATCATTTTTTAAAAAAAGCAAAGGGGGTAGTCCATTGTTTTTTTTGGCGAAAAATATTTTTTTTCCACTATCTTCAAAAAACTAAATTTGAATTAAAGCGAATGCGGTTCTCTATTCAACGCAGTAGAAATCAAGTCGATATCTAGAAAAGTAAGCAAGTTATGACCAAAAAGGTAAGTAGTTATACTACTGCTTATTTCCGGCCACTTTTTAATAGAACTATTTACGTTTTTGGCAATAACTTGAAAAGTTTTCAATATAACGATTTGATTTCTTTTGCGTTGGATAGCTAACAGTATTGGTCTTAACTACAAATTTTTTTTTAATGGATAGTGGAAGAAAATTTTTTTTATCATTTTTTAAAAAAAGCAAAGGGGGTAGTCCATTGTTTTTTTGGCGAAAAATATTTTTTTTCCACTATCTTCAAAAAACTAAATTTGAATTAAAGCCAATGCGGTTATCTATTCAACGCAGTAGAAATCAAGTCGATATCTAGAAAAGTAAGCAAGTTATGACCAAAAAGGTAAGTAGTTATACTACTGCCTATTTCCGGCCACTTTTTAGTAGAACTATTTACGTTTTTGGCCATAACTTGAAAAGTTTTCAATATAACGATTTGTTTTATTTTGTGTTGGATAGCTAACCGTATTGGAGTTAAATAAAAAAATTTTTTTAATGGATAGTGGAAGAAAATTTTTTTTATCATTTTTTAAAAAAAAGCAAAGGGGGTAGTCCATTGTTTTTTTTGGCGAAAAATATTTTTTTTCACTATCTTCAAAAAACTAAATTTGAATTAAAGCCAATGCGGTTCTCTATTCAACGCAGTAGAAATCAATTCGATATCTAGAAAAGTAAGTAAGTTATGACCAAAAAGGTAAGTAGTTATACTACTGCTTATTTCCGGCCACTTTTTAATAGAACTATTTACGTTTTTGGCAATAACTTGAAAAGTTTTCAATATAACGATTTGATTTCTTTTGCGTTGGATAGCTAACAGTATTGGTCTTAACTACAAATTTTTTTTTAATGGATAGTGGAAGAAAATTTTTTTTATCATTTTTTAAAAAAAAGCAAAGGGGGTAGTCCATTGTTTTTTTTGGCGAAAAATATTTTTTTTCACTATCTTCAAAAAACTAAATTTGAATTAAAGCCAATGCGGTTCTCTATTCAACGCAGTAGAAATCAAGTCGATATCTAGAAAAGTAAGCAAGTTATGACCAAAAAGGTAAGTAGTTATACTACTGCCTATTTCCGGCCACTTTTTAGTAGAACTATTTACGTTTTTGGCCATAACTTGAAAAGTTTTCAATATAACGATTTGTTTTATTTTGTGTTGGATAGCTAACCGTATTGGAGTTAAATTAAAAATTTTTTTTTAATGGATAGTGGAAGAAAATTTTTTTTATCATTTTTTAAAAAAAAGCAAAGGGGGTAGACCATTGTTTTTTTTGGTGAAAAAATTTTTTTTTCCACTATCTTCAAAAAACTAAACTTGAATTAAAACCAATGCGGTTCTCTATTCAACGCAGTAGAAATCAAGTCGATATCTAGAAAAGTAAGCAAGTTATGACCAAAAAGGTAAGTAGTTATACTACTGCCTATTTCCGGCCACTTTTTAGTAGAACTATTTACGTTTTTGGCCATAACTTGAAAAGTTTTCAATATAACGATTTGTTTTATTTTGTGTTGGATAGCTAACCGTATTGGAGTTAAATAAAAAATTTTTTTTAATGGATAGTGGAAGAAAATTTTTTTTATCATTTTTTAAAAAAAGACAAAGGGGGTAGTCCATTGTTTTTTTTGGCGAAAAATATTTTTTTTCACTATCTTCAAAAAACTAAATTTGAATTAAAGCCAATGCGGTTCTCTATTCAACGCAGTAGAAATCAATTCGATATCTAGAAAAGTAAGTAAGTTATGACCAAAAAGGTAAGTAGTTATACTACTGCTTATTTCCGGCCACTTTTTAATAGAACTATTTACGTTTTTGGCAATAACTTGAAAAGTTTTCAATATAACGATTTGATTTCTTTTGCGTTGGATAGCTAACAGTATTGGTCTTAACTAAAAATTTTTTTTTAATGGATAGTGGAAGAAAATTTTTTTTATCATTTTTTAAAAAAAGCAAAGGGGGTAGTCCATTGTTTTTTTTGGCGAAAAATATTTTTTTTCCACTATCTTCAAAAAACTAAATTTGAATTAAAGCCAATGCGGTTCTCTATTCAACGCAGTAGAAATCAAGTCGATATCTAGAAAAGTAAGCAAGTTATGACCAAAAAGGTAAGTAGTTATACTACTGCCTATTTCCGGCCACTTTTTAGTAGAACTATTTACGTTTTTGGCCATAACTTGAAAAGTTTTCAATATAACGATTTGTTTTATTTTGTGTTGGATAGCTAACCGTATTGGAGTTAAATTAAAAAATTTTTTTTAATGGATAGTGGAAGAAAATTTTTTTTATCATTTTTAAAAAAAAAGCAAAGGGGGTAGACCATTGTTTTTTTTGGCGAAAAAATTTTTTTTTCCACTATCTTCAAAAAACTAAACTTGAATTAAAACCAATGCGGTTCTCTATTCAACGCAGTAGAAATCAAGTCGATATCTAGAAAAGTAAGCAAGTTATGATCAAAAAGGTAAGTAGTTATACTACTGCTTATTTCCGGCCACTTTTTAGTAGAACTATTTACGTTTTTTGCCATAACTTGAAAAGTTTTCGATATAACGATTTGATTTCTTTTGCGTTGGATAGCTAACCGTATTGGTCTTAACTAAAAATTTTTTTTTAATGGATAGTGGAAGAAAATTGTTTTTATCATTTTTTAAAAAAAGCAAAGGGGGTAGTCCATTGTTTTTTTTGGCGAAAAATATTTTTTTTTCCACTATCTTCAAAAAACTAAATTTGAATTAAAGCCAATGCGGTTCTCTATTGAACGCAGTAGAAATCAAGTCGATATCTAGAAAAGTAAGCAAGTTATGACCAAAAAGGTAAGTAGTTATACTACTGCCTATTTCCGGCCACTTTTCAGTAGAACTATTTACGTTTTTGGCCATAACTTGAAAAGTTTTCAATATATCGACTTGATTTCTTTTGCGTTGGATAGCTAACCGTATTGGCCTTAACTACAAATTTTTTTTTAATGGATAGTGGAAGAAAATTTTTTTTATCATTTTTTAAAAAAAAGCAAAGGGGGTAGTCCATTGTTTTTTTTTGCGAAAAATATCTTTTTTCCACTATCTTCAAAAAACTAAATTTGAATTAAAGCCAATGCGGTTCTCTATTCAACGCAGTAGAAATCAAGTCGATATCTAGAAAAGTAAGCAAGTTATGACCAAAAAGGTAAGTAGTTATACTACTGCCTATTTCCGGCCACTTTTTAGTAGAACTATTTACGTTTTTGGCCATAACTTGAAAAGTTTTCAATATATCGACTTGATTTCTTTAGCGTTGGATAGCTAACCGTATTGGCCTTAACTACAAATTTTTTTTTAATGGATAGTGGAAGAAAATTTTTTTTATCATTTTTTAAAAAAAAGCACAGGGGGTAGTCCATTGTTTTTTTTTTGAGAAAAATATCTTTTTTCCACTATCTTCAAAAAACTAAATTTGAATTAAAGCCAATGCGGTTCTCTATTCAACGCAGTAGAAATCAAGTCGATATCTAGAAAAAAAAGCAAGTTATGACCATAAAAGTAAGTAGTTATACTACTGCTTATTTCCGGCCACTTTTTAGCAGAACTATTTACGTTTTTTGCCATAACTTGAAAAGTTTTCAATATAACGATTTGATTTCTTTTGCGTTGGATAGCTAACCGTATTGGTCTTAACTAAAAATTTTTTTTTAATGGATAGTGGAAGAAAATTTTTTTTATCATTTTTTAAAAAAAGCAAAGGGGGTAGTCCATTGTTTTTTTTGGCGAAAAATATTTTTTTTCCACTATCTTCAAAAAACTAAATTTGAATTAAAGCCAATGCGGTTCTCTATTAAACGCAGTAGAAATCAAGTCGATATCTAGAAAAGTAAGCAAGTTATGACCAAAAAGGTAAGTAGTTATACTACTGCTTATTTCCGGCCACTTTTTAGTAGAACTATTTACGTTTTTTGCCATAACTTGAAAAGTTTTCGATATAACGATTTGATTTCTTTTGCGTTGGATAGCTAACCGTATTGGTCTTAACTAAAAATTTTTTTTTAATGGATAGTGGAAGAAAATTGTTTTTATCATTTTTTAAAAAAAGCAAAGGGGGTAGTCCATTGTTTTTTTTGGCGAAAAATATTTTTTTTTCCACTATCTTCAAAAAACTAAATTTGAATTAAAGCCAATGCGGTTCTCTATTGAACGCAGTAGAAATCAAGTCGATATCTAGAAAAGTAAGCAAGTTATGACCAAAAAGGTAAGTAGTTATACTACTGCCTATTTCCGGCCACTTTTCAGTAGAACTATTTACGTTTTTGGCCATAACTTGAAAAGTTTTCAATATATCGACTTGATTTCTTTTGCGTTGGATAGCTAACCGTATTGGCCTTAACTACAAATTTTTTTTTAATGGATAGTGGAAGAAAATTTTTTTTATAATTTTTAAAAAAAAGCAA
Source organism: Thelaira solivaga (assembly GCA_947397855.1). NCBI lineage: Eukaryota > Metazoa > Arthropoda > Insecta > Diptera > Tachinidae > Thelaira > Thelaira solivaga. The sequence goes on along the minus strand of OX377611.1, from coordinate 36,085,771 downwards.
AGGGGGTAGTCCATTGTTTTTTTTTGCGAAAAATATCTTTTTTCCACTATCTTCAAAAAACTAAATTTGAATTAAAGCCAATGCGGTTCTCTATTCAACGCAGTAGAAATCAAGTCGATATCTAAAAAAGTAAGCAAGTTATGACCAAAAAGGTAAGTAGTTATACTACTGCCTATTTCCGGCCACTTTTTAGTAGAACTATTTACGTTTTTGGCCATAACTTGAAAAGTTTTCAATATATCGACTTGATTTCTTTAGCGTTGGATAGCTAACCGTATTGGCCTTAACTACAAATTTTTTTTTAATGGATAGTGGAAGAAAATTTTTTTTATCATTTTTTAAAAAAAAGCACAGGGGGTAGTCCATTGTTTTTTTTTTGCGAAAAATATCTTTTTTCCACTATCTTCAAAAAACTAAATTTGAATTAAAGCCAATGCGGTTCTCTATTCAACGCAGTAGAAACCAAGTCGATATCTAGAAAAGTAAGCAAGTTATGACCAAAAAGGTAAGTAGTTATACTACTGCCTATTTCCGGCCACTTTTTAGTAGAACTATTTACGTTTTTTGCCATAACTTGAGAAGTTTTCAATATATCGACTTGATTTCTTTTGCGTTGGATAGCTAACCGTATTGGTCTTAACTACAAATTTTTTTTTTAATGGATAGTGGAAGAAAATTTTTTTTATCATTTTTTAAAAAAAAGCAAAGGGGGTAGTCCATTGTTTTTTTTGGTGAAAAATATTTTTTTTCCACTATCTTCAAAAAGCTAAAATTGGATTAAAGCCAATGCGGTTCTCTATTCAACGCAGTAGAAATCAAGTCGATATCTAGAAAAGTAAGCAAGTTATGACCAAAAAGGTAAGTAGTTATACTACTGCCTATTTCCGGCCACTTTTTAGTAGAACTATTTACGTTTTTGGCCATAACTTGAAAAGTTTTCAATATATCGACTTGATTTCTTTTGCGTTGGATAGCTAACCGTATTGGCCTTAACTAAAAATTTTTTTTTAATCGATAGTGGAAGAAAATTTTTTTTATCATTTTTAAAAAAAAAGCACAGGGGGTAGTCCATTGTTTTTTTTTGCGAAAAATATCTTTTTTCCACTATCTTCAAAAAACTAAATTTGAATTAAAGCTAATGCGGTTCTCTATTCAACGCAGTAGAAATCAAGTCGATATCTAGAAAAGTAAGCAAGTTATGACCAAAAAGGTAAGTAGTTATACTACTGCCTATTTCCGGCCACTTTTTAGTAGAACTATTTACGTTTTTTGCCATAACTTGAAAAGTTTTCAATATATCGACTTGATTTCTTTTGCGTTGGATAGCTAACCGTATTGGCCTTAACTACAAATTTTTTTTTAATGGATAGTGGAAGAAAATTTTTTTTATCATTTTTTAAAAAAAAGCAAAGGGGGTAGTCCATTGTTTTTTTGGCGAAAAATATTTTTTTTCCACTATCTTCAAAAAACTAAAATTGAATTAAAGCCAATGCGGTTCTCTATTCAACGCAGTAGAAATCAAGTCGATATCTAGAAAAGTAAGCAAGTTATGACCAAAAAGGTAAGTAGTTATACTACTGCCTATTTCCGGCCACTTTTTAGTAGAACTATTTACGTTTTTGGTCATAACTTGAAAAGTTTTCAATATATCGACTTGATTTCTTTTGCGTTGGATAGCTAACCGTATTGGCCTTAACTACAAATTTGTTTTTAATATATAGTGGAAGAAAATTTTTTTTATCATTTTTTAAAAAAAAGCACAGGGGGTAGTCCATTGTTTTTTTTTTGCGAAAAATATCTTTTTTCCACTATCTTCAAAAAACTAAATTTGAATTAAAGCCAATGCGGTTCTCTATTCAACGCAGTAGAAATCAAGTCGATATCTAGAAAAGTAAGCAAGTTATGACCAAAAAGGTAAGTAGTTATACTACTGCCTATTTCCGGCCACTTTTTAGTAGAACTATTTACGTTTTTGGCCATAACTTGAAAAGTTTTCAATATATCGACTTGATTTCTTTTGCGTTGGATAGCTAACCGTATTGGCCTTAACTAAAAATTTTTTTTAATGGATAGTGGAAGAAAATTTTTTTTATCATTTTTTAAAAAAAAGCACAGGGGGTAGTCCATTGTTTTTTTTTGCGAAAAATATCTTTTTTCCACTATCTTCAAAAAACTAAATTTGAATTAAAGCCAATGCGGTTCTCTATTCAACGCAGTAGAAATCAAGTCGATATCTAGAAAAGTAAGCAAGTTATGACCAAAAAGGTAAGTAGTTATACTACTGCCTATTTCCGGCCACTTTTTAGTAGAACTATTTACGTTTTTTGCCATAACTTGAAAAGTTTTCAATATATCGACTTGATTTCTTTTGCGTTGGATAGCTAACCGTATTGGCCTTAACTACAAATTTTTTTTTAATGGATAGTGGAAGAAAATTTTTTTTATCATTTTTTAAAAAAAAGCAAAGGGGGTAGTCCATTGTTTTTTTTGGCGAAAAATATTTTTTTTCCACTATCTTCAAAAAACTAAAATTGAATTAAAGCCAATGCGGTTCTCTATTCAACGCAGTAGAAATCAAGTCGATATCTAGAAAAGTAAGCAAGTTATGACCAAAAAGGTAAGTAGTTATACTACTGCCTATTTCCGGCCACTTTTTAGTAGAACTATTTACGTTTTTGGCCATAACTTGAAAAGTTTTCAATATATCGACTTGATTTCTTTTGCGTTGGATAGCTAACTGTATTGGCCTTAACTAAAAATTTTTTTTAATGGATAGTGGAAGAAAATTTTTTTTATCATTTTTTAAAAAAAAGCACAGGGGGTAGTCCATTGTTTTTTTTTGCGAAAAATATCTTTTTTTCACTATCTTCAAAAAACTAAATTTGAATTAAAGCCAATGCGGTTCTCTATTGAACGCAGTAGAAATTAAGTCGATATCTAAAAAAGTAAGCAAGTTATGACCAAAAAGGTAAGTAGTTATACTACTGCCTATTTCCGGCCACTTTTCAGTAGAACTATTTACGTTTTTGGCCATAACTTGAAAAGTTTTCAATATATCGACTTGATTTCTTTTGCGTTGGATAGCTAACCGTATTGGCCTTAACTACAAATTTTTTTTTAATGGATAGTGGAAGAAAATTTTTTTTATCATTTTTTAAAAAAAAGCACAGGGGGTAGTCCATTGTTTTTTTTTGCGAAAAATATCTTTTTTCCACTATCTTCAAAAAACTAAATTTGAATTAAAGCCAATGCGGTTCTCTATTCAACGCAGTAGAAATCAAGTCGATATCTAGAAAAGTAAGCAAGTTATGACCAAAAAGGTAAGTAGTTATACTACTGCTTATTTCCGGCCACTTTTTAGTAGAACTATTTACGTTTTTTGCCATAACTTGAAAAGTTTTCGATATAACGATTTGATTTCTTTTGCGTTGGATAGCTAACCGTATTGGTCTTAACTAAAAATTTTTTTTTAATGGATAGTGGAAGAAAATTGTTTTTATCATTTTTTAAAAAAAGCAAAGGGGGTAGTCCATTGTTTTTTTTGGCGAAAAATATTTTTTTTTCCACTATCTTCAAAAAACTAAATTTGAATTAAAGCCAATGCGGTTCTCTATTGAACGCAGTAGAAATCAAGTCGATATCTAGAAAAGTAAGCAAGTTATGACCAAAAAGGTAAGTAGTTATACTACTGCCTATTTCCGGCCACTTTTCAGTAGAACTATTTACGTTTTTGGCCATAACTTGAAAAGTTTTCAATATATCGACTTGATTTCTTTTGCGTTGGATAGCTAACCGTATTGGCCTTAACTACAAATTTTTTTTTAATGGATAGTGGAAGAAAATTTTTTTTATCATTTTTTAAAAAAAAGCAAAGGGGGTAGTCCATTGTTTTTTTTTGCGAAAAATATCTTTTTTCCACTATCTTCAAAAAACTAAATTTGAATTAAAGCCAATGCGGTTCTCTATTCAACGCAGTAGAAATCAAGTCGATATCTAAAAAAGTAAGCAAGTTATGACCAAAAAGGTAAGTAGTTATACTACTGCCTATTTCCGGCCACTTTTTAGTAGAACTATTTACGTTTTTGGCCATAACTTGAAAAGTTTTCAATATATCGACTTGATTTCTTTTGCGTTGGATAGCTAACCGTATTGGCCTTAACTACAAATTTTTTTTTAATGGATAGTGGAAGAAAATTTTTTTTATCATTTTTTAAAAAAAAGCACAGGGGGTAGTCCATTGTTTTTTTTTGCGAAAAATATCTTTTTTCCACTATCTTCAAAAAACTAAATTTGAATTAAAGCCAATGCGGTTCTCTATTCAACGCAGTAGAAATCAAGTCGATATCTAGAAAAGTAAGCAAGTTATGACCAAAAAGGTAAGTAGTTATACTACTGCCTATTTCCGGCCACTTTTTAGTAGAACTATTTACGTTTTTTGCCATAACTTGAAAAGTTTTCAATATATCGACTTGATTTCTTTTGCGTTGGATAGCTAACCGTATTGGTCTTAACTACAAATTTTTTTTTAATGGATAGTGGAAGAAAATTTTTTTTATCATTTTTTAAAAAAAAGCAAAGGGGGTAGTCCATTGTTTTTTTTGGCGAAAAATATTTTTTTTCCACCATCTTCAAAAAGCTAAAATTGGATTAAAGCCAATGCGGTTCTCTATTCAACGCAGTAGAAATCAAGTCGATATCTAGAAAAGTAAGCAAGTTATGACCAAAAAGGTAAGTAGTTATACTACTGCCTATTTCCGGCCACTTTTTAGTAGAACTATTTACGTTTTTGGCCATAACTTGAAAAGTTTTCAATATATCGACTTGATTTCTTTTGCGTTGGATAGCTAACTGTATTGGCCTTAACTAAAAATTTTTTTTAATGGATAGTGGAAGAAAATTTTTTTTATCATTTTTTAAAAAAAAGCACAGGGGGTAGTCCATTGTTTTTTTTTGCGAAAAATATCTTTTTTTCACTATCTTCAAAAAACTAAATTTGAATTAAAGCCAATGCGGTTCTCTATTGAACGCAGTAGAAATTAAGTCGATATCTAAAAAAGTAAGCAAGTTATGACCAAAAAGGTAAGTAGTTATACTACTGCCTATTTCCGGCCACTTTTCAGTAGAACTATTTACGTTTTTGGCCATAACTTGAAAAGTTTTCAATATATCGACTTGATTTCTTTTGCGTTGGATAGCTAACCGTATTGGCCTTAACTACAAATTTTTTTTTAATGGATAGTGGAAGAAAATTTTTTTTATCATTTTTTAAAAAAAAGCACAGGGGGTAGTCCATTGTTTTTTTTTGCGAAAAATATCTTTTTTCCACTATCTTCAAAAAACTAAATTTGAATTAAAGCCAATGCGGTTCTCTATTCAACGCAGTAGAAATCAAGTCGATATCTAGAAAAGTAAGCAAGTTATGACCAAAAAGGTAAGTAGTTATACTACTGCCTATTTCCGGCCACTTTTTAGTAGAACTATTTACGTTTTTTGCCATAACTTGAAAAGTTTTCAATATATCGACTTGATTTCTTTTGCGTTGGATAGCTAACCGTATTGGCCTTAACTACAAATTTTTTTTTAATGGATAGTGGAAGAAAATTTTTTTTATCATTTTTTAAAAAAAAGCAAAGGGGGTAGTCCATTGTTTTTTTTTGCGAAAAATATCTTTTTTCCACTATCTTCAAAAAACTAAATTTGAATTAAAGCCAATGCGGTTCTCTATTGAACGCAGTAGAAATCAAGTCGATATCTAGAAAAGTAAGCAAGTTATGACCAAAAAGGTAAGTAGTTATACTACTGCCTATTTCCGGCCACTTTTCAGTAGAACTATTTACGTTTTTGGCCATAACTTGAAAAGTTTTCAATATATCGACTTGATTTCTTTTGCGTTGGATAGCTAACCGTATTGGCCTTAACTACAAATTTTTTTTTAATGGATAGTGGAAGAAAATTTTTTTTATCATTTTTTAAAAAAAAGCAAAGGGGGTAGTCCATTGTTTTTTTTTGCGAAAAATATCTTTTTTCCACTATCTTCAAAAAACTAAATTTGAATTAAAGCCAATGCGGTTCTCTATTCAACGCAGTAGAAATCAAGTCGATATCTAAAAAAGTAAGCAAGTTATGACCAAAAAGGTAAGTAGTTATACTACTGCCTATTTCCGGCCACTTTTTAGTAGAACTATTTACGTTTTTGGCCATAACTTGAAAAGTTTTCAATATATCGACTTGATTTCTTTTGCGTTGGATAGCTAACCGTATTGGCCTTAACTACAAATTTTTTTTTAATGGATAGTGGAAGAAAATTTTTTTTATCATTTTTTAAAAAAAAGCACAGGGGGTAGTCCATTGTTTTTTTTTGCGAAAAATATCTTTTTTCCACTATCTTCAAAAAACTAAATTTGAATTAAAGCCAATGCGGTTCTCTATTCAACGCAGTAGAAATCAAGTCGATATCTAGAAAAGTAAGCAAGTTATGACCAAAAAGGTAAGTAGTTATACTACTGCCTATTTCCGGCCACTTTTTAGTAGAACTATTTACGTTTTTTGCCATAACTTGAAAAGTTTTCAATATATCGACTTGATTTCTTTTGCGTTGGATAGCTAACCGTATTGGCCTTAACTACAAATTTTTTTTTAATGGATAGTGGAAGAAAATTTTTTTTATCATTTTTTAAAAAAAAGCACAGGGGGTAGTCCATTGTTTTTTTTTGCGAAAAATATCTTTTTTCCACTATCTTCAAAAAACTAAATTTGAATTAAAGCCAATGCGGTTCTCTATTGAACGCAGTAGAAATCAAGTCGATATCTAGAAAAGTAAGCAAGTTATGACCAAAAAGGTAAGTAGTTATACTACTGCCTATTTCCGGCCACTTTTCAGTAGAACTATTTACGTTTTTGGCCATAACTTGAAAAGTTTTCAATATATCGACTTGATTTCTTTTGCGTTGGATAGCTAACCGTATTGGCCTTAACTACAAATTTTTTTTTAATGGATAGTAGAAGAAAATTTTTTTTATCATTTTTTAAAAAAAAGCAAAGGGGGTAGTCCATTGTTTTTTTTTGCGAAAAATATCTTTTTTCCACTATCTTCAAAAAACTAAATTTGAATTAAAGCTAATGCGGTTCTCTATTCAACGCAGTAGAAATCAAGTCGATATCTAGAAAAGTAAGCAAGTTATGACCAAAAAGGTAAGTAGTTATACTACTGCCTATTTCCGGCCACTTTTTAGTAGAACTATTTACGTTTTTGGTCATAACTTGAAAAGTTTTCAATATATCGACTTGATTTCTTTTGCGTTGGATAGCTAACCGTATTGGCCTTAACTACAAATTTTTTTTTAATGGATAGTGGAAGAAAATTTTTTTTATCATTTTTTAAAAAAAAGCACAGGGGGTAGTCCATTGTTTTTTTTTGCGAAAAATATCTTTTTTCCACTATCTTCAAAAAACTAAATTTGAATTAAAGCCAATGCGGTTCTCTATTCAACGCAGTAGAAATCAAGTCGATATCTAGAAAAGTAAGCAAGTTATGACCAAAAAGGTAAGTAGTTATACTACTGCTTATTTCCGGCCACTTTTTAGTAGAACTATTTACGTTTTTTGCCATAACTTGAAAAGTTTTCGATATAACGATTTGATTTCTTTTGCGTTGGATAGCTAACCGTATTGGTCTTAACTAAAAATTTTTTTTTAATGGATAGTGGAAGAAAATTGTTTTTATCATTTTTTAAAAAAAGCAAAGGGGGTAGTCCATTGTTTTTTTTGGCGAAAAATATTTTTTTTCCACTATCTTCAAAAAACTAAATTTGAATTAAAGCCAATGCGGTTCTCTATTGAACGCAGTAGAAATCAAGTCGATATCTAGAAAAGTAAGCAAGTTATGACCAAAAAGGTAAGTAGTTATACTACTGCCTATTTCCGGCCACTTTTCAGTTGAACTATTTACGTTTTTGGCCATAACTTGAAAAGTTTTCAATATATCGACTTGATTTCTTTTGCGTTGGATAGCTAACCGTATTGGCCTTAACTACAAATTTTTTTTTAATGGATAGTGGAAGAAAATTTTTTTTATCATTTTTTAAAAAAAAGCAAAGGGGGTAGTCCATTGTTTTTTTTTGCGAAAAATATCTTTTTTCCACTATCTTCAAAAAACTAAATTTGAATTAAAGCCAATGCGGTTCTCTATTCAACGCAGTAGAAATCAAGTCGATATCTAAAAAAGTAAGCAAGTTATGACCAAAAAGGTAAGTAGTTATACTACTGCCTATTTCCGGCCACTTTTTAGTAGAACTATTTACGTTTTTGGCCATAACTTGAAAAGTTTTCAATATATCGACTTGATTTCTTTTGCGTTGGATAGCTAACCGTATTGGCCTTAACTACAAATTTTTTTTTAATGGATAGTGGAAGAAAATTTTTTTTATCATTTTTTAAAAAAAAGCACAGGGGGTAGTCCATTGTTTTTTTTTGCGAAAAATATCTTTTTTCCACTATCTTCAAAAAACTAAATTTGAATTAAAGCCAATGTGGTTCTCTATTCAACGCAGTAGAAATCAAGTCGATATCTAGAAAAGTAAGCAAGTTATGACCAAAAAGGTAAGTAGTTATACTACTGCCTATTTCCGGCCACTTTTTAGTAGAACTATTTACGTTTTTTGCCATAACTTGAAAAGTTTTCAATATATCGACTTGATTTCTTTTGCGTTGGATAGCTAACCGTATTGGTCTTAACTACAAATTTTTTTTTAATGGATAGTGGAAGAAAATTTTTTTTATCATTTTTTAAAAAAAAGCAAAGGGGGTAGTCCATTGTTTTTTTTGGCGAAAAATATTTTTTTTCCACTATCTTCAAAAAGCTAAAATTGGATTAAAGCCAATGCGGTTCTCTATTCAACGCAGTAGAAATCAAGTCGATATCTAGAAAAGTAAGCAAGTTATGACCAAAAAGGTAAGTAGTTATACTACTGCCTATTTCCGGCCACTTTTTAGTAGAACTATTTACGTTTTTGGCCATAACTTGAAAAGTTTTCAATATATCGACTTGATTTCTTTTGCGTTGGATAGCTAACCGTATTGGCCTTAACTAAAAATTTTTTTTTAATCGATAGTGGAAGAAAATTTTTTTTATCATTTTTAAAAAAAAAGCACAGGGGGTAGTCCATTGTTTTTTTTTGCGAAAAATATCTTTTTTCCACTATCTTCAAAAAACTAAATTTGAATTAAAGCTAATGCGGTTCTCTATTCAACGCAGTAGAAATCAAGTCGATATCTAGAAAAGTAAGCAAGTTATGACCAAAAAGGTAAGTAGTTATACTACTGCCTATTTCCGGCCACTTTTTAGTAGAACTATTTACGTTTTTTGCCATAACTTGAAAAGTTTTCAATATATCGACTTGATTTCTTTTGCGTTGGATAGCTAACCGTATTGGCCTTAACTACAAATTTTTTTTTAATGGATAGTGGAAGAAAATTTTTTTTATCATTTTTTAAAAAAAAGCAAAGGGGGTAGTCCATTGTTTTTTTTGGCGAAAAATATTTTTTTTCCACTATCTTCAAAAAACTAAAATTGAATTAAAGCCAATGCGGTTCTCTATTCAACGCAGTAGAAATCAAGTCGATACCTAGAAAAGTAAGCAAGTTATGACCAAAAAGGTAAGTAGTTATACTACTGCCTATTTCCGGCCACTTTTTAGTAGAACTATTTACGTTTTTGGTCATAACTTGAAAAGTTTTCAATATATCGACTTGATTTCTTTTGCGTTGGATAGCTAACCGTATTGGCCTTAACTACAAATTTGTTTTTAATATATAGTGGAAGAAAATTTTTTTTATCATTTTTTAAAAAAAAGCACAGGGGGTAGTCCATTGTTTTTTTTTGCGAAAAATATCTTTTTTCCACTATCTTCAAAAAACTAAATTTGAATTAAAGCCAATGCGGTTCTCTATTCAACGCAGTAGAAATCAAGTCGATATCTAGAAAAGTAAGCAAGTTATGACCAAAAAGGTAAGTAGTTATACTACTGCCTATTTCCGGCCACTTTTTAGTAGAACTATTTACGTTTTTTGCCATAACTTGAAAAGTTTTCAATATATCGACTTGATTTCTTTTGCGTTGGATAGCTAACCGTATTGGCCTTAACTACAAATTTTTTTTTAATGGATAGTGGAAGAAAATTTTTTTTATCATTTTTTAAAAAAAAGCAAAGGGGGTAGTCCATTGTTTTTTTTTGGCGAAAAATATTTTTTTTCCACTATCTTCAAAAAACTAAAATTGAATTAAAGCCAATGCGGTTCTCTATTCAACGCAGTAGAAATCAAGTCGATATCTAGAAAAGTAAGCAAGTTATGACCAAAAAGGTAAGTAGTTATACTACTGCCTATTTCCGGCCACTTTTTAGTAGAACTATTTACGTTTTTGGCCATAACTTGAAAAGTTTTCAATATATCGACTTGATTTCTTTTGCGTTGGATAGCTAACCGTATTGGCCTTAACTAAAAATTTTTTTTAATGGATAGTGGAAGAAAATTTTTTTTATCATTTTTTAAAAAAAAGCACAGGGGGTAGTCCATTGTTTTTTTTTGCGAAAAATATCTTTTTTTCACTATCTTCAAAAAACTAAATTTTAATTAAAGCCAATGCGGTTCTCTATTGAACGCAGTAGAAATTAAGTCGATATCTAGAAAAGTAAGCAAGTTATGACCAAAAAGGTAAGTAGTTATACTACTGCTTATTTCCGGCCACTTTTTAGTAGAACTATTTACGTTTTTGGCCATAACTTGAAAAGTTTTCAATATATCGACTTGATTTCTTTTGCGTTGGATAGCTAACCGTATTGGCCTTAACTACAAATTTTTTTTTAATGGATAGTGGAAGAAAATTTTTTTTATCATTTTTTAAAAAAAAGCAAAGGGGGTAGTCCATTGTTTTTTTTTGGCGAAAAATATTTTTTTTCCACTATCTTCAAAAAACTAAAATTGAATTAAAGCCAATGCGGTTCTCTATTCAACGCAGTAGAAATCAAGTCGATATCTAGAAAAGTAAGCAAGTTATGACCAAAAAGGTAAGTAGTTATACTACTGCCTATTTCCGGCCACTTTTTAGTAGAACTATTTACGTTTTTTGCCATAACTTGAAAAGTTTTCAATATATCGACTTGATTTCTTTTGCGTTGGATAGCTAACCGTATTGGCCTTAACTACAAATTTTTTTTTAATGGATAGTGGAAGAAAATTTTTTTTATCATTTTTTAAAAAAAAGCAAAGGGGGTAGTCCATTGTTTTTTTTGGCGAAAAATATTTTTTTTCCACTATCTTCAAAAAACTAAAATTGAATTAAAGCCAATGCGGTTCTCTATTCAACGCAGTAGAAATCAAGTCGATATCTAGAAAAGTAAGCAAGTTATGACCAAAAAGGTAAGTAGTTATACTACTGCCTATTTCCGGCCACTTTTTAGTAGAACTATTTACGTTTTTGGCCATAACTTGAAAAGTTTTCAATATATCGACTTGATTTCTTTTGCGTTGGATAGCTAACCGTATTGGCCTTAACTACAAATTTTTTTTTAATGGATAGTGGAAGAAAATTTTTTTTATCATTTTTTAAAAAAAAGCAAAGGGGGTAGTCCATTGTTTTTTTTGGCGAAAAATATTTTTTTTCCACTATCTTCAAAAAACTAAAATTGAATTAAAGCCAATGCGGTTCTCTATTCAACGCAGTAGAAATCAAGTCGATATCTAGAAAAGTAAGCAAGTTATGACCAAAAAGGTAAGTAGTTATACTACTGCCTATTTCCGGCCACTTTTTAGTAGAACTATTTACGTTTTTGGCCATAACTTGAAAAGTTTTCAATATATCGACTTGATTTCTTTTGCGTTGGATAGCTAACCGTATTGGCCTTAACTAAAAATTTTTTTTAATGGATAGTGGAAGAAAATTTTTTTTATCATTTTTTAAAAAAAAGCACAGGGGGTAGTCCATTGTTTTTTTTTGCGAAAAATATCTTTTTTTCACTATCTTCAAAAAACTAAATTTGAATTAAAGCCAATGCGGTTCTCTATTGAACGCAGTAGAAATTAAGTCGATATCTAGAAAAGTAAGCAAGTTATGACCAAAAAGGTAAGTAGTTATACTACTGCTTATTTCCGGCCACTTTTTAGTAGAACTATTTACGTTTTTTGCCATAACTTGAAAAGTTTTCAATATAACGATTTGTTTTATTTTGTGTTGGATAGCTAACCGTATTGGAGTTAAATAAAATTTTTTTTTTAATGGATAGTGGAAGAAAATTTTTTTTATCATTTTTTAAAAAAAAGCAAAGGGGGTAGTCCATTGTTTTTTTGGCGAAAAATATTTTTTTCCACTATCTTCAAAAAACTAAATTTGAATTAAAGAAAATGCGGTTCTCTATTCAACGCAGTAGAAATCAAGTCGATATCTAGAAAAGTAAGCAAGTTATGACCAAAAAGGTAAGTAGTTATACTACTGCCTATTTCCGGCCACTTTTTAGTAGAACTATTTACGTTTTTGGCCATAACTTGAAAAGTTTTCAATATATCGACTTGATTTCTTTTGCGTTGGATAGCTAACCGTATTGGCCTTAACTACAAATTTTTTTTTAATGGATAGTGGAAGAAAATTTTTTTTATCATTTTTTAAAAAAAAGCACAGGGGGTAGTCCATTGTTTTTTTTTGCGAAAAATATTTTTTTTCCACTATCTTCAAAAAACTAAATTTGAATTAAAGCCAATGCGGTTCTCTATTCAACGCAGTAGAAATCAAGTCGATATCTAGAAAAGTAAGCAAGTTATGACCATAAAGGTAAGTAGTTATACTACTGCTTATTTCCGGCCACTTTTTAGTAGAACTATTTACGTTTTTTGCCATAACTTGAAAAGTTTTCAATATAACGATTTGATTTCTTTTGCGTTGGATAGCTAACCGTATTGGCCCTCACAACAAATTTTTTTTAATGGATAGTGGAAGAAAATTTTTTTTATCATTTTTTAAAAAAAGCACAGGGGATAGTCCATTGTTTTTTTTGGCGAAAAATATCTTTTTTTCACTATCTTCAAAAAACTAAATTTGAATTAAAGCCAATGCGGTTCTCTATTCAACGAAGTAGAAATCAAGTCGATATCTAGAAAAGTAAGCAAGTTATGACCAAAAAGGTAAGTAGTTATACTACTGCTTATTTCCGGCCACTTTTTAGTAGAACTATTTACGTTTTTGGCCATAACTTGAAAAGTTTTCAATATATCGACTTGATTTCTTTTGCGTTGGATAGCTAACCGTATTGGCCTTAACTACAAATTTTTTTTTAATGGATAGTGGAAGAAAATTTTTTTTATCATTTTTTAAAAAAAAGCACAGGGGGTAGTCCATTGTTTTTTTTTGCGAAAAATATCTTTTTTCCACTATCTTCAAAAAACTAAATTTGAATTAAAGCTAATGCGGTTCTCTATTCAACGCAGTAGAAATCAAGTCGATATCTAGAAAAGTAAGCAAGTTATGACCAAAAAGGTAAGTAGTTATACTACTGCCTATTTCCGGCCACTTTTTAGTAGAACTATTTACGTTTTTTGCCATAACTTGAAAAGTTTTCAATATATCGACTTGATTTCTTTTGCGTTGGATAGCTAACCGTATTGGCCTTAACTACAAATTTTTTTTAATGGATAGTGGAAGAAAATTTTTTTTTATAATTTTTTAAAAAAAAGCAAAGGGGGTAGTCCATTGTTTTTTTTGGCGAAAAATATTTTTTTTCCACTATCTTCAAAAAACTAAATTTGAATTAAAGAAAATGCGGTTCTCTATTCAACGCAGTAGAAATCAAGTCGATATCTAGAAAAGTAAGCAAGTTATGACCAAAAAGGTAAGTAGTTATACTACTGCCTATTTCCGGCCACTTTTTAGTAGAACTATTTACGTTTTTGGCCATAACTTGAAAAGTTTTCAATATATCGACTTGATTTCTTTTGCGTTGGATAGCTAACCGTATTGGCCTTAACTACAAATTTGTTTTTAATGGATAGTGGAAGAAAATTTTTTTTATCATTTTTTAAAAAAAAGCACAAGGGGTAGTCCATTGTTTTTTTTTGCGAAAAATATTTTTTTTCCACTATCTTCAAAAAACTAAATTTGAATTAAAGCCAATGCGGTTCTCTATTCAACGCAGTAGAAATCAAGTCGATATCTAGAAAAGTAAGCAAGTTATGACCAAAAAGGTAAGTAGTTATACTACTGCCTATTTCCGGCCACTTTTTAGTAGAACTATTTACGTTTTTTGCCATAACTTGAAAAGTTTTCAATATATCGACTTGATTTCTTTTGCGTTGGATAGCTAACCGTATTGGCCTTAACTACAAATTTTTTTTTAATGGATAGTGGAAGAAAATTTTTTTTATCATTTTTTAAAAAAAAGCAAAGGGGGTAGTCCATTGTTTTTTTTGGCGAAAAATATTTTTTTTCCACTATCTTCAAAAAACTAAAATTGAATTAAAGCCAATGCGGTTCTCTATTCAACGCAGTAGAAATCAAGTCGATATCTAGAAAAGTAAGCAAGTTATGACCAAAAAGGTAAGTAGTTATACTACTGCCTATTTCCGGCCACTTTTTAGTAGAACTATTTACGTTTTTGGTCATAACTTGAAAAGTTTTCAATATATCGACTTGATTTCTTTTGCGTTGGATAGCTAACCGTATTGGCCTTAACTACAAATTTGTTTTTAATGGATAGTGGAAGAAAATTTTTTTTATCATTTTTTAAAAAAAAGCACAGGGGGTAGTCCATTGTTTTTTTTTGCGAAAAATATCTTTTTTCCACTATCTTCAAAAAACTAAATTTGAATTAAAGCCAATGCGGTTCTCTATTCAACGCAGTAGAAATCAAGTCGATATCTAGAAAAGTAAGCAAGTTATGACCAAAAAGGTAAGTAGTTATACTACTGCCTATTTCCGGCCACTTTTTAGTAGAACTATTTACGTTTTTGGCCATAACTTGAAAAGTTTTCAATATATCGACTTGATTTCTTTTGCGTTGGATAGCTAACCGTATTGGCCTTAACTACAAATTTTTTTTTAATGGATAGTGGAAGAAAATTTTTTTTATCATTTTTTAAAAAAAAGCAAAGGGGGTAGTCCATTGTTTTTTTTGGCGAAAAATATTTTTTTTCCACTATCTTCAAAAAACTAAAATTGAATTAAAGCCAATGCGGTTCTCTATTCAACGCAGTAGAAATCAAGTCGATATCTAGAAAAGTAAGCAAGTTATGACCAAAAAGGTAAGTAGTTATACTACTGCCTATTTCCGGCCACTTTTTAGTAGAACTATTTACGTTTTTGGTCATAACTTGAAAAGTTTTCAATATATCGACTTGATTTCTTTTGCGTTGGATAGCTAACCGTATTGGCCTTAACTACAAATTTGTTTTTAATGGATAGTGGAAGAAAATTTTTTTTATCATTTTTTAAAAAAAAGCACAGGGGGTAGTCCATTGTTTTTTTTTGCGAAAAATATCTTTTTTCCACTATCTTCAAAAAACTAAATTTGAATTAAAGCCAATGCGGTTCTCTATTCAACGCAGTAGAAATCAAGTCGATATCTAGAAAAGTAAGCAAGTTATGACCAAAAAGGTAAGTAGTTATACTACTGCCTATTTCCGGCCACTTTTTAGTAGAACTATTTACGTTTTTGGCCATAACTTGAAAAGTTTTCAATATAACGATTTGTTTTATTTTGTGTTGGATAGCTAACCGTATTGGAGTTAAATAAAATTTTTTTTTAATGGATAGTGGAAGAAAATTTTTTTTATCATTTTTTAAAAAAAAGCAAAGGGGGTAGTCCATTGTTTTTTTTGGCGAAAAATATTTTTTTTCCACTATCTTCAAAAAACTAAAATTGAATTAAAGCCAATGCGGTTCTCTATTCAACGCAGTAGAAATCAAGTCGATATCTAGAAAAGTAAGCAAGTTATGACCAAAAAGGTAAGTAGTTATACTACTGCCTATTTCCGGCCACTTTTTAGTAGAACTATTTACGTTTTTGGCCATAACTTGAAAACTTTTCAATATATCGACTTGATTTCTTTTGCGTTGGATAGCTAACCGTATTGGCCTTAACTACAATTTTTTTTTTAATGGATAGTGGAAGAAAATTTTTTTTATCATTTTTTAAAAAAAAGCACAGGGGGTAGTCCATTGTTTTTTTTGGCGAAAAATATTTTTTTTCCACTATCTTCAAAAAACTAAAATTGAATTAAAGCCAATGCGGTTCTCTATTCAACGCAGTAGAAATCAAGTCGATATCTAGAAAAGTAAGCAAGTTATGACCATAAAGGTAAGTAGTTATACTACTGCTTATTTCCGGCCACTTTTTAGTAGAACTATTTACGTTTTTTGCCATAACTTGAAAAGTTTTCAATATAACGATTTGATTTCTTTTGCGTTGGATAGCTAACCGTATTGGCCTTCACTACAAATTTTTTTTTAATGGATAGTGGAAGAAAATTTTTTTTATCATTTTTTAAAAAAAGCACAGGGGATAGTCCATTGTTTTTTTTGGCGAAAAATATCTTTTTTCCACTATCTTCAAAAAACTAAATTTGAATTAAAGCCAATGCGGTTCTCTATTCAACGCAGTAGAAATCAAGTCGATATCTAGAAAAGTAAGCAAGTTATGACCAAAAAGGTAAGTAGTTATACTACTGCTTATTTCCGGCCACTTTTTAGTAGAACTATTTACGTTTTTGGCCATAACTTGAAAAGTTTTCAATATATCGACTTGATTTCTTTTGCGTTGGATAGCTAACCGTATTGGCCTTAACTACAAATTTTTTTTTAATGGATAGTGGAAGAAAATTTTTTTTATCATTTTTTAAAAAAAAGCACAGGGGGTAGTCCATTGTTTTTTTTTGCGAAAAATATCTTTTTTCCACTATCTTCAAAAAACTAAATTTGAATTAAAGCTAATGCGGTTCTCTATTCAACGCAGTAGAAATCAAGTCGATATCTAGAAAAGTAAGCAAGTTATGACCAAAAAGGTAAGTAGTTATACTACTGCCTATTTCCGGCCACTTGTTTTTTTTGGCGAAAAATATTTTTTTTCCACTATCTTCAAAAAACTAAAATTGAATTAAAGCCAATGCGGTTCTCTATTCAACGCAGTAGAAATCAAGTCGATATCTAGAAAAGTAAGCAAGTTATGACCAAAAAGGTAAGTAGTTATACTACTGCCTATTTCCGGCCACTTTTTAGTAGAACTATTTACGTTTTTGGTCATAACTTGAAAAGTTTTCAATATATCGACTTGATTTCTTTTGCGTTGGATAGCTAACCGTATTGGCCTTAACTACAAATTTTTTTTTAATGGATAGTGGAAGAAAATTTTTTTTATCATTTTTTAAAAAAAAGCACAGGGGGTAGTCCATTGTTTTTTTTGCGAAAAATATCTTTTTTTCACTATCTTCAAAAAACTAAATTTGAATTAAAGCCAATGCGGTTCTCTATTCAACGCAGTAGAAATCAAGTCGATATCTAGAAAAGTAAGCAAGTTATGACCAAAAAGGTAAGTAGTTATACTACTGCCTATTTCCGGCCACTTTTTAGTAGAACTATTTACGTTTTT
Organism: Thelaira solivaga; assembly: GCA_947397855.1. Classification (NCBI taxonomy): domain Eukaryota; kingdom Metazoa; phylum Arthropoda; class Insecta; order Diptera; family Tachinidae; genus Thelaira; species Thelaira solivaga. The sequence continues at coordinate 36,068,147 of OX377611.1, read as the reverse complement.
GGCCATAACTTGAAAAGTTTTCAATATAACGATTTGTTTTATTTTGTGTTGGATAGCTAACCGTATTGGAGTTAAATAAAATTTTTTTTTAATGGATAGTGGAAGAAAATTTTTTTTATCATTTTTTAAAAAAAAACAAAGGGGGTAGTCCATTGTTTTTTTTGGCGAAAAATATTTTTTTCCACTATCTTCAAAAAACTAAATTTGAATTAAAGAAAATGCGGTTCTCTATTCAACGCAGTAGAAATCAAGTCAATATCTAGAAAAGTAAGCAAGTTATGACCAAAAAGGTAAGTAGTTATACTACTGCCTATTTCCGGCCACTTTTTAGTAGAACTATTTACGTTTTTTGCCATAACTTGAAAAGTTTTCAATATATCGACTTGATTTCTTTTGCGTTGGATAGCTAACCGTATTGGCCTTAACTACAATTTTTTTTTTAATGGATAGTGGAAGAAAATTTTTTTTATCATTTTTTAAAAAAAAGCAAAGGGGGTAGTCCATTGTTTTTTTTTGGCGAAAAATATTTTTTTTCCACTATCTTCAAAAAACTAAAATTGAATTAAAGCCAATGCGGTTCTCTATTCAACGCAGTAGAAATCAAGTCGATATCTAGAAAAGTAAGCAAGTTATGACCAAAAAGGTAAGTAGTTATACTACTGCCTATTTCCGGCCACTTTTTAGTAGAACTATTTACGTTTTTGGCCATAACTTGAAAACTTTTCAATATATCGACTTGATTTCTTTTGCGTTGGATAGCTAACCGTATTGGCCTTAACTACAATTTTTTTTTAATGGATAGTGGAAGAAAATTTTTTTTATCATTTTTTAAAAAAAAGCACAGGGGGTAGTCCATTGTTTTTTTTTGCGAAAAATATCTTTTTTTCACTATCTTCAAAAAACTAAATTTGAATTAAAGCCAATGCGGTTCTCTATTCAACGCAGTAGAAATCAAGTCGATATCTAGAAAAGTAAGCAAGTTATGACCAAAAAGGTAAGTAGTTATACTACTGCCTATTTCCGGCCACTTTTTAGTAGAACTATTTACGTTTTTGGCCATAACTTGAAAAGTTTTCAATATAACGATTTGTTTTATTTTGTGTTGGATAGCTAACCGTATTGGAGTTAACTAAAAATTTTTTTTTTAATGGATAGTGGAAGAAAATTTTTTTTATCATTTTTTAAAAAAAAGCAAAGGGGGTAGTCCATTGTTTTTTTTGGCGAAAAATATTTTTTTCCACTATCTTCAAAAAACTAAATTTGAATTAAAGAAAATGCGGTTCTCTATTCAACGCAGTAGAAATCAAGTCGATATCTAGGAAAGTAAGCAAGTTATGACCAAAAAGGTAAGTAGTTATACTACTGCCTATTTCCGGCCACTTTTTAGTAGAACTATTTACGTTTTTCGCCATAACTTGAAAAGTTTTCAATATATCGACTTGATTTCTTTTGCGTTGGATAGCTAACCGTATTGACCTTAACTACAAATTTTTTTTTAATGGATAGTGGAAGAAAATTTTTTTTATCATTTTTTAAAAAAAAGCAAAGGGGGTAGTCCATTGTTTTTTTTGGCGAAAAATATTTTTTTTCCACTATCTTCAAAAAACTAAATTTGAATTAAAGCCAATGCGGTTCTCTATTCAACGCAGTAGAAATCAAGTCGATATCTAGAAAAGTAAGCAAGTTATAACCAAAAAGGTAAGTAGTTATACTACTGCCTATTTCCGGCCACTTTTTAGTAGAACTATTTACGTTTTTGGCCATAACTTGAAAAGTTTTCAATATATCGACTTGATTTCTTTTGCGTTGGATAGCAAACCGTATTGGCCTTAACTACAAATTTTTTTTTAATGGATAGTGGAAGAAAATTTTTTTATCATTTTTTAAAAAAAGCACAGGGGGTAGTCCATTGTTTTTTTTTTTGAGAAAAATATTTTTTTTCCACTATCTTCAAAAAACTACATTTGAATTAAAGCCAATGCGGTTCTCTATTCAACGCAGTAGAAATCAAGTTGATATCTAGAAAAGTAAGCAAGTTATGACCAAAAAGGTAAGTAGTTATACTACTGCCTATTTCCGGCCACTTTTTAGTAGAACTATTTACGTTTTTGTTCATAACTAGAAAAGTTTTTAATATATCGACTTGATTTCTTTTGCGTTGGATAGCTAACCGTATTGGCCTTAACTACAAATTTTTTTTTAATGGATAGTGGAAGAAAATTTTTTTATCATTTTTTAAAAAAAAGCACAGGGGATAGTCCATTGTTTTTTTTTTGAGAAAAATATTTTTTTTCCACTATCTTCAAAAAACTAAATTTGAATTAAAGCCAATGCGGTTCTCTATTCAACGCAGTAGAAATCAAGTCGATATCTAGAAAAGTAAGCAAGTTATGACCAAAAAGGTAAGTAGTTATACTACTGCCTATTTCCGGCCACTTTTTAGTAGAACTATTTACGTTTTTGGCCATAACTTGAAAAGTTTTCAATATATCGACTTGATTTCTTTTGCGTTGGATAGCAAACCGTATTGGCCTTAACTACAAAATTTTTTTTTAATAGATAGTGGAAGAAAATTTTTTTATCATTTTTTAAAAAGAAAGCAAAGGGGGTAGTCCATTGTTTTTTTTGGCGAAAAATATTTTTTTTCCACTATCTTCAAAAAACTAAATTTGAATTAAAGCCAATGCGGTTCTCTATTCAACGCAGTAGAAATCAAGTCGATATCTAGAAAAGTAAGCAAGTTATAACCAAAAAGGTAAGTAGTTATACTACTGCCTATTTCCGGCCACTTTTTAGTAGAACTAATTACGTTTTTGGCCATAACTTGAAAAGTTTTAAATATATCGACTTGATTTCTTTTGCGTTGGATAGCTAACCGTATTGGCCTTAACTGCAAATTTTTTTTTTAATGGATAGTGGAAGAAAATTTTTTTTATCATTTTTAAAAAGAAAGCAAAGGGGGTAGTCCATTGTTTTTTTTGGCGAAAAATATTTTTTTTCCACTATCTTCAAAAAACTAAATTTGAATTAAAGCCAATGTGGTTCTCTATTCAACGCAGTAGAAATCAAGTCGATATCTAGAAAAGTAAGCAAGTTATGACAAAAAAGGTAAGTAGTTATACTACTGCCTATTTCCGGCCACTTTTTAGTAGAACTATTTACGTTTTTGGCCATAACTTGAAAAGTTTTCAATATATCGACTTGATTTCTTTTGCGTTTGATAGCAAACCGTATTGGCCTTAACTACAAATTTTTTTTTAATAGATTGTGGAAGAAAATTTTTTTATAATTTTTTTAAAAAAAAGCAAAGGGGGTAGTCCATTGTTTTTTTTTGCGAAAAATATCTTTTTTCCACTATCTTCAAAAAACTAAATTTGAATTAAAGCCAATGCGGTTCTCTATTCAACGCAGTAGAAATCAAGTCGATATCTAGAAAAGTAAGCAAGTTATGACCAAAAAGATAAGTAGTTATACTACTGCCTATTTCCGGCCACTTTTTAGTAGAACTATTTACGTTTTTGGCCATAGCTTGAAAAGTTTTCAATATATCGACTTGATTTCTTTTGCGTTGGATAGCAAACCGTATTGGCCTTAACTACAAATTTTTTTTTAATGGATAGTGGAAGAAAATTTTTTTATCATTTTTAAAAAGAAAGCAAAGGGGGTAGTCCATTGTTTTTTTTTGCGAAAAATATTTTTTTTCCACTATCTTCAAAAAACTAAATTTGAATTAAAGCCAATGCGGTTCTCTATTCAACGCAGTAGAAATCAAGTCGATATCTAGAAAAGTAAGCAAGTTATGACCAAAAAGGTAAGTAGTTATACTACTGCCTATTTCCGGCCACTTTTTAGTAGAACTATTTACGTTTTTGGCCATAACTTGAAAAGTTTTCAATATATCGACTTGATTTCTTTTGCGTTGGATAGCTAACCGTATTGGCCTTAACTACAAATTTTTTTTTAATGGATAGTGGAAGAAAATTTTTTTTATCATTTTTAAAAAGAAAGCAAAGGGGGTAGTCCATTGTTTTTTTGGCGAAAAATATTTTTTTTCCACTATCTTCAAAAAACTAAATTTGAATTAAAGCCAATGCGGTTCTCTATTCAACGCAGTATAAATCAAGTCGATATCTAGAAAAGTAAGCAAGTTATGACCAAAAAGGTAAGTAGTTATACTACTGCCTATTTCCGGCCACTTTTTAGTAGAACTATTTATGTTTTTGGCCATAACTTGAAAAGTTTTCAATATATCGACTTGATTTCTTTTGCGTTGGATAGCTAACCGTATTGGCCTTAACTACAAATTTTTTTTTAATGGATAGTGGAAGAAAATTTTTTTTATCATTTTTTAAAAAAAAGCGCCGGGGGTAGTCCATTGTTTTTTTTGGTGAAAAATATCTTTTTTCCACTATCTTCAAAAAACTAAATTTGAATTAAAGCCAATGCGGTTATCTATTCAACGCAGTAGAAATCAAGTCGATATCTAGAAAAGTAAGCAAGTTATGACCAAAAAGATAAGTAGTTATACTACTGCCTATTTCCGGCCACTTTTTAGTAGAACTATTTACGTTTTTGGCCATAACTTGAAAAGTTTTCAATATATCGACTTGATTTCTTTTGCGTTGGATAGCAAACCGTATTGGCCTTAACTACAAATTTTTTTTTAATGGATAGTGGAAGAAAATTTTTTTTATCATTTTTAAAAAGAAAGCAAAGGGGGTAGTCCATTGTTTTTTTTGGCGAAAAATATTTTTTTTCCACTATCTTCAAAAAACTAAATTTGAATTAAAGCCAATGCGGTTCTCTATTCAACGCAGTAGAAATCAAGTCGATATCTAGAAAAGTAAGCAAGTTATGACCAAAAAGGTAAGTAGTTATACTACTGCCTATTTCCGGCCACTTTTTAGTAGAACTATTTACGTTTTTGGCCATAACTTGAAAAGTTTTCAATATATCGACTTGATTTCTTATGCGTATTGGCCTTAACTACAAATTTTTTTTTAATGGATAGTGGAAGAAAATTTTTTTTATCATTTTTAAAAAGAAAGCAAAGGGGGTAGTCCATTGTTTTTTTTGGCGAAAAATATTTTTTTTCCACTATCTTCAAAAAACTAAATTTGAATTAAAGCCAATGCGGTTCTCTATTCAACGCAGTATAAATCAAGTCGATATCTGGAAAAGTAAGCAAGTTATGACCAAAAAGGTAAGTAGTTATACTACTGCCTATTTCCGGCCACTTTTTAGTAGAACTATTTACGTTTTTGGCCATAACTAGAAAAGTTTTCAATATATCGACTTGATTTCTTTAGCGTTGGATAGCAAACCGTATTGGCCTTAACTACAAATTTTTTTTTAATGGATAGTGGAAGAAAATTTTTTTTATCATTTTTAAAAAGAAAGCAAAGGGGGTAGTCCATTGTTTTTTTTGGCGAAAAATATTTTTTTTCCACTATCTTCAAAAAACTAAATTTGAATTAAAGCCAATGCGGTTCCTTATTCAACGCAGTAGAAATCAAGTCGATATCTAGAAAAGTAAGCAAGTTATAACCAAAAAGGTAAGTAGTTATACTACTGCCTATTTCCGGCCACTTTTTAGTAGAACTATTTACGTTTTTGGCCATAACTTGAAAAGTTTTTAATATATCGACTTGATTTCTTTTGCGTTGGATAGCTAACCGTATTGGCCTTAACTACAATTTTTTTTTTAATGGATAGTGGAAGAAAATTTTTTTTATCATTTTTAAAAAGAAAGCAAAGGGGGTAGTCCATTGTTTTTTTTGGCGAAAAATATTGTTTTTCCACTATCTTCAAAAAACTAAATTTGAATTAAAGCCAATGCGGTTCTCTATTCAACGCAGTAGAAATCAAGTCGATATCTAGAAAAGTAAGCAAGTTATGACCAAAAAGGTAAGTAGTTATACTACTGCTTATTTCCGGCCACTTTTTAGTAGAACTATTTACGTTTTTGGCCATAACTTGAAAAGTTTTCAATATATCGACTTGATTTCTTTTGCGTTGGATAGCAAACCGTATTGGCCTTAACTACAAATTTTTTTTTAATAGATAGTGGAAGAAAATTTTTTTATTATTTTTTTAAAAAAAAGCAAAGGGGATAGTCCATTGTTTTTTTTGCGAAAAATATCTTTTTTCCACTATCTTCAAAAAACTAAATTTGAATTAAAGCCAATGCGGTTCTCTATTCAACGCAGTAGAAATCAAGTCGATATCTAGAAAAGTAAGCAAGTTATGACCAAAAAGGTAAGTAGTTATACTACTGCCTATTTCCGGCCACTTTTTAGTAGAACTATTTACGTTTTTGGCCATAACTTGAAAAGTTTTCAATATATCGACTTGATTTCTTTTGCGTTGGATAGCTAACCGTATTGGCCTTAACTACAAATTTTTTTTTAATGGATAGTGGAAGAAAATTTTTTTTATCATTTTTAAAAAGAAAGCAAAGGGGGTAGTCCATTGTTTTTTTTGGCGAAAAATATTTTTTTTCCACTATCTTCAAAAAACTAAATTTGAATTAAAGCCAATGCGGTTCTCTATTCAACGCAGTAGAAATCAAGTCGATATCTAGAAAAGTAAGCAAGTTATGACCAAAAAGGTAAGTAGTTATACTACTGCCTATTTCCGGCCACTTTTTAGTAGAACTATTTACGTTTTTGGCCATAACTTGAAAAGTTTTCAATATATCGACTTGATTTCTTTTGCGTTGGATAGCTAACCGTATTGGCCTTAACAACAATTTTTTTTTTAATGGATAGTGGAAGAAAATTTTTTTTATCATTTTTAAAAAGAAAGCAAAGGGGGTAGTCCATTGTTTTTTTTGGCGAAAAATATTTTTTTTCCACTATCTTCAAAAAACTAAATTTGAATTAAAGCCAATGCGGTTCTCTATTCAACGCAGTAGAAATCAAGTCGATATCTAGAAAAGTAAGCAAGTTATGACCAAAAAGGTAAGTAGTTATACTACTGCCTATTTCCGGCCACTTTTTAGTAGAACTATTTACGTTTTTGGCCATAACTTGAAAAGTTTTCAATATATCGACTTGATTTCTTTTGCGTTGGATAGCTAACCGTATTGGCCTTAACAACAATTTTTTTTTTAATGGATAGTGGAAGAAAATTTTTTTTATCATTTTTTAAAAAAAAGCACAGGGGGTAGTCCATTGTTTTTTTTTGAGAAAAATATTTTTTTTCCACTATCTTCAAAAAACTAAATTTGAATTAAAGCCAATGCGGTTCTCTATTCAACGCAGTAGAAATCAAGTCGATATCTAGAAAAGTAAGCAAGTTATGATCAAAAAGGTAAGTAGTTATACTACTGCCTATTTCCGGCCACTTTTTAGTAGAACTATTTACGTTTTTGGCCATAACTTGAAAAGTTTTCAATATATCGACTTGATTTCTTTTGCGTTGGATAGCTAACCGTATTGGCCTTAACTACAAATTTTTTTTTAATGGATAGTGGAAGAAAATTTTTTTTATCATTTTTAAAAAGAAAGCAAAGGGGGTAGTCCATTGTTTTTTTTGGCGAAAAATATTTTTTTTCCACTATCTTCAAAAAACTAAATTTGAATTAAAGCCAATGCGGTTCTCTATTCAACGCAGTAGAAATCAAGTCGATATCTAGAAAAGTAAGCAAGTTATGACCAAAAAGGTAAGTAGTTATACTACTCCCTATTTCCGGCCACTTTTTAGTAGAACTATTTACGTTTTTGGCCATAACTTGAAAAGTTTTCAATATATCGACTTGATTTCTTTTGCGTTATATAGCAAACCGTATTGGGCTTAACTACAAATTTTTTTTTAATAGATAGTGGAAGAAAATTTTTTTATTATTTTTTTAAAAAAAAGCAAAGGGGATAGTCCATTGTTTTTTTTGCGAAAAATATCTTTTTTCCACTATCTTCAAAAAACTAAATTTGAATTAAAGCCAATGCGGTTCTCTATTCAACGCAGTAGAAATCAAGTCGATATCTAGAAAAGTAAGCAAGTTATTACCAAAAAGATAAGTAGTTATACTACTGCCTATTTCCGGCCACTTTTTAGTAGAACTATTTACGTTTTTGGCCATAACTTGAAAAGTTTTCAATATATCGACTTGATTTCTTTAGCGTTGGATAGTAAATTGTATTGGCCTTAACTACAAATTTTTTTTTAATGGATAGTGGAAGAAAAATTTTTTTATCATTTTTAAAAAGAAAGCAAAGGGGGTAGTCCATTGTTTTTTTTGGCGAAAAATATTTTTTTTCCACTATCTTCAAAAAACTAAATTTGAATTAAAGCCAATGCGGTTCTCTATTCAACGCAGTATAAATCAAGTCGATATCTAGAAAAGTAAGCAAGTTATGACCAAAAAGGTAAGTAGTTATACTACTGCCTATTTCCGGCCACTTTTTAGTAGAACTATTTACGTTTTTGGCCATAACTTGAAAAGTTTTCAATATATCGACTTGATTTCTTTTGCGTTGGATAGCTAACCGTATTGGCCTTAACTACAAATTTTTTTTTAATGGATAGTGGAAGAAAATTTTTTTTATCATTTTTAAAAAGAAAGCAAAGGGGGTAGTCCATTGTTTTTTTTGGCGAAAAATATTTTTTTTCCACTATCTTCAAAAAACTAAATTTGAATTAAAGCCAATGCGGTTCTCTATTCAACGCAGTAGAAATCAAGTCGATATCTAGAAAAGTAAGCAAGTTATGACCAAAAAGGTAAGTAGTTATACTACTGCCTATTTCCGGCCACTTTTTAGTAGAACTATTTACGTTTTTGGCCATAACTTGAAAAGTTTTCAATATATCGACTTGATTTCTTTTGCGTTGGATAGCTAACCGTATTGGCCTTAACTACAAATTTTTTTTTAATGGATAGTGGAAGAAAATTTTTTTTTCATTTTTAAAAAGAAAGCAAAGGGGGTAGGTAGTCCATTGTTTTTTTTGGCGAAAAATATTTTTTTTCCACTATCTTCAAAAAACTAAATTTGAATTAAAGCCAATGCGGTTCTCTATTCAACGCAGTAGAAATCAAGTCGATATCTAGAAAAGTAAGCAAGTTATGACCAAAAAGGTAAGTAGTTATACTACTCCCTATTTCCGGCCACTTTTTAGTAGAACTATTTACGTTTTTGGCCATAACTTGAAAAGTTTTCAATATATCGACTTGATTTCTTTTGCGTTGGATAGCTAACCGTATTGGCCTTAACTACAAATTTTTTTTTAATGGATAGTGGAAGAAAATTTTTTTATTATTTTTTTAAAAAAAAGCAAAGGGGGTAGTCCATTGTTTTTTTTTGCGAAAAATATCTTTTTTCCACTATCTTCAAAAAACTAAATTTGAATTAAAGCCAATGCGGTTCTCTATTCAACGCAGTAGAAATCAAGTCGATATCTAGAAAAGTAAGCAAGTTATGACCAAAAAGGTAAGTAGTTATACTACTGCCTATTTCCGGCCACTTTTTAGTAGAACTATTTACGTTTTTGGCCATAACTTGAAAAGTTTTCAATATATCGACTTGATTTCTTTTGCGTTGGATAGCTAACCGTATTGGCCTTAACTACAAATTTTTTTTTAATGGATAGTGGAAGAAAATTTTTTTTATCATTTTTTAAAAAAAAGCACCGGGGGTAGTCCATTGTTTTTTTTTGGTGAAAAATATCTTTTTTCCACTATCTTCAAAAAACTAAATTTGAATTAAAGCCAATGCGGTTATCTATTCAACGCAGTAGAAATCAAGTCGATATCTAGAAAAGTAAGCAAGTTATGACCAAAAAGGTAAGTAGTTATACTACTGCCTATTTCCGGCCACTTTTTAGTAGAACTATTTACGTTTTTGGCCATAACTTGAAAAGTTTTCAATATATCGACTTGATTTCTTTTGCGTTGGATAGCAAACCGTATTGGCCTTAACTACAAATTTTTTTTTAATGGATAGTGGAAGAAAATTTTTTTATTATTTTTTTAAAAAAAAGCAAAGGGGGTAGTCCATTGTTTTTTTTTGCGAAAAATATCTTTTTTCCACTATCTTCAAAAAACTAAATTTGAATTAAAGCCAATGCGGTTCTCTATTCAACGCAGTAGAAATCAAGTCGATATCTAGAAAAGTAAGCAAGTTATGACCAAAAAGGTAAGTAGTTATACTACTGCCTATTTCCGGCCACTTTTTAGTAGAACTATTTACGTTTTTGGCCATAACTTGAAAAGTTTTCAATATATCGACTTGATTTCTTTTGCGTTGAATAGCTAACCGTATTGGCCTTAACTAAAAATTTTTTTTTAATGGATAGTGGAAGAAAATTTTTTTTATCATTTTTTAAAAAAAAGCAAAGGGGGTAGTCCATTGTTGTTTTTGGCGAAAAATATTTTTTTTCCACTATCTTCAAAAAACTAAATTTGAATTAAAGCCAATGCGGTTCTCTATTCAACGCAGTAGAAATCAAGTCGATATCTAGAAAAGTAAGCAAGTTATGACCAAAAAGGTAAGTAGTTATACTACTGCCTATTTCCGGCCACTTTTTAGTAGAACTATTTACGTTTTTGGCCATAACTTGAAAAGTTTTCAATATATCGACTTGATTTCTTTTGCGTTAGATAGCTAACCGTATTGGCCTTAACTACAAATTTTTTTTTAATGGATAGTGGAAGAAAATTTTTTTTATCATTTTTAAAAAGAAAGCAAAGGGGGTAGTCCATTGTTTTTTTTGGCGAAAAATATTTTTTTTCCACTATCTTCAAAAAACTAAATTTGAATTAAAGCCAATGCGGTTCTCTATTCAACGCAATATAAATCAAGTCGATATCTAGAAAAGTAAGCAAGTTATGACCAAAAAGGTAAGTAGTTATACTACTGCCTATTTCCGGCCACTTTTTAGTAGAACTATTTACGTTTTTGGCCATAACTTGAAAAGTTTTCAATATATCGACTTGATTTCTTTTGCGTTGGATAGCTAACCGTATTGGCCTTAACTACAAATTTTTTTTTAATGGATAGTGGAAGAAAATTTTTTTTATCATTTTTTAAAAAAAAGCACCGGGGGTAGTCCATTGTTTTTTTTTGGTGAAAAATATCTTTTTTCCACTATCTTCAAAAAACTAAATTTGAATTAAAGCCAATGCGGTTATCTATTTAACGCAGTAGAAATCAAGTCGATATCTAGAAAAGTAAGCAAGTTATGACCAAAAAGGTAAGTAGTTATACTACTGCCTATTTCCGGCCACTTTTTAGTAGAACTATTTACGTTTTTGGCCATAACTTGAAAAGTTTTCAATATATCGACTTGATTTCTTTTGCGTTGGATAGCAAACCGTATTGGCCTTAACTACAAATTTTTTTTTAATGGATAGTGGAAGAAAATTTTTTTATTATTTTTTTAAAAAAAAGCAAAGGGGGTAGTCCATTGTTTTTTTTTGCGAAAAATATCTTTTTTCCACTATCTTCAAAAAACTAAATTTGAATTAAAGCCAATGCGGTTCTCTATTCAACGCAGTAGAAATCAAGTCGATATCTAGAAAAGTAAGCAAGTTATGACCAAAAAGGTAAGTAGTTATACTACTGCCTATTTCCGGCCACTTTTTAGTAGAACTATTTACGTTTTTGGCCATAACTTGAAAAGTTTTCAATATATCGACTTGATTTCTTTTGCGTTGGATAGCTAACCGTATTGGCCTTAACTACAAATTTTTTTTTAATGGATAGTGGAAGAAAATTTTTTTTATCATTTTTTAAAAAAAAGCACCGGGGGTAGTCCATTGTTTTTTTTTGGTGAAAAATATCTTTTTTCCACTATCTTCAAAAAACTAAATTTGAATTAAAGCCAATGCGGTTATCTATTCAACGCAGTAGAAATCAAGTCGATATCTAGAAAAGTAAGCAAGTTATGACCAAAAAGGTAAGTAGTTATACTACTGCCTATTTCCGGCCACTTTTTAGTAGAACTATTTACGTTTTTGGCCATAACTTGAAAAGTTTTCAATATATCGACTTGATTTCTTTTGCGTTGGATAGCAAACCGTATTGGCCTTAACTACAAATTTTTTTTTAATGGATAGTGGAAGAAAATTTTTTTATCATTTTTTAAAAAAAAGCACAGGGGGTAGTCCATTGTTTTTTTTTGAGAAAAATATTTTTTTTCCACTATCTTCAAAAAACTAAATTTGAATTAAAGCCAATGCGGTTCTCTATTCAACGCAGTAGAAATCAAGTCGATATCTAGAAAAGTAAGCAAGTTATGACCAAAAAGGTAAGTAGTTATACTACTGCCTATTTCCGGCCACTTTTTAGTAGAACTATTTACGTTTTTGGCCATAACTAGAAAAGTTTTCAATATATCGACTTGATTTCTTTTGCGTTGGATAGCTAACCGTATTGGCCTTAACTACAATTTTTTTTTAATTGATAGTGGAAGAAAATTTTTTTTATCATTTTAAAAAAAAAAAGCAAAGGGGAAAGTCCATTGTTTTTTTTTGGCGAAAAATATTTTTTTTCCACTATCTTCAAAAAACTAAATTTGAATTAAAGCCAATGCGGTTCTCTATTCAACGCAGTAGAAATCAAGTCGATATCTAGAAAAGTAAGCAAGTTATAACCAAAAAGGTAAGTAGTTATACTACTGCCTATTTCCGGCCACTTTTTAGTAGAACTATTTACGTTTTTGGCCATAACTTGAAAAGTTTTCAATATATCGACTTGATTTCTTTTGCGTTGGATAGCTAACCGTATTGGCCTTAACTACAAATTTTTTTTTAATGGATAGTGGAAGAAAATTTTTTTTATCATTTTTTAAAAAAAAGCACAGGGGGTAGTCCATTGTTTTTTTTTGAGAAAAATATTTTTTTTCCACTATCTTCAAAAAACTAAATTTGAATTAAAGCCAATGCGGTTCTCTATTCAACGCAGTAGAAATCAAGTCGATATCTAGAAAAGTAAGCAAGTTATGACCAAAAAGGTAAGTAGTTATACTACTGCCTATTTCCGGCCACTTTTTAGTAGAACTATTTACGTTTTTGGCCATAACTTGAAAAGTTTTCAATATATCGACTTGATTTATTTTGCGTTGGATAGCTAACCGTATTGGCCTTAACTACAAATTTTTTTTTAAGGGATAGTGGAAGAAAATTTTTTTATCATTTTTTAAAAAAAAGCACAGGGGGTAGTCCATTGTTTTTTTTTTTGAGAAAAATATTTTTTTTCCACTATCTTCAAAAAACTAAATTTGAATTAAAGCCAATGCGGTTCTCTATTCAACGCAGTAGAAATCAAGTCGATATCTAGAAAAGTAAGCAAGTTATGACCAAAAAGGTAAGTAGTTATACTACTGCCTATTTCCGGCCACTTTTTAGTAGAACTATTTACGTTTTTCGCCATAACTTGAAAAGTTTTCAATATATCGACTTGATTTCTTTTGCGTTGGATAGCAAACCGTATTGGCCTTAACTACAAATTTTTTTTAAATGGATAGTTTAAGAAAATTTTTTTTATCATTTTTTAAAAAAAAGGAAAAGGGGTAGTCCATTGTTTTTTTTGGCTAAAAATATTTTTTTTCCACTATCTTCAAAAAACTAAATTTGAATTAAAGCCAATGCGGTTCTCTATTAAACGCAGTAGAAATCAAGTCGATATCTAGAAAAGTAAGCAAGTTATAACCAAAAAGGTAAGTAGTTATACTACTGCCTATTTCCGGCCACTTTTTAGTAGAACTATTTACGTTTTTGGCCATAACTTGAAAAGTTTTCAATATATCGACTTGATTTCTTTTGCGTTGGATAGCTAACCGTATTGGCCTTAACTACAATTTTT
>OX377611.1:32900589-33054145 GCA_947397855.1 Thelaira solivaga | reverse complement strand
GTCATATTAAATAATAAAAAAGATAACCACTTTTTTTTGTTGAAAAAATTTAAATTTTTTAATATCTTTTTAAAACATAAAACGCTGAACTAATGAAGCGATGTTAAAAAACAATGGCTCTATATATCCATAAATTTTTTTTTTTTGTGACTATAGTTCTGGCCCATTATGTTTTGTTTGGCATTTAGCTAATAATTATCCCACTATGCAACTTTTACTATAGTTAAAATATACTTTGATTTATTTTTTTTAATTAAAAAAAATTAAAAAAAAAATGGTTGAAGTTTTTGAAAAATTCATCTGAAATTTTAGCTTCCGGTTTTTTTGTTAATTTTTTTTTTTTATCAAAAAGGTAAAAGAAAGATCTGTGCTCAGTGTGATATTTAAAAAAAAAATTTTCCTATTAGAAAATCTATCCCAAAAATATCGAAATTTCAATTAGCGTTATTTTTTAAAGGCCCATAATTTTAAAAATAAACATCATAAAAAAATATTACGTATTTGCTTTCATACCCACTAGAGGTATAACACTGGTCGACAAAAAAAAACTTTTTGTGTGTAACATGAAAACTTTTGTCTTGCTTTGTTTAGGACAAGGATATGGATAATATAAATAAAATTAGAATGCTTCCAATACGAATAGTTTTTTTGTAATTAGATGTTATATAAATTTAGAAAATTTGAGATTTTGTTAACAAAAGTAAGTTATTTTATTATGTTACAGTATTAATTTAAATAAAATTTTATGATTTTCTGCTGTATTTTGCTTCAGGTACATCTCGTTGTAATGTCCAACAGTAATCTGCTAGCATACGTGGACTCCACTTGCCCTGGTATCGTTTTTCCATGGTAGAAATGTCTTGGTGGAATCTTTCACCATGTTCATCGTTGACGGCGCCGAAATTTTCAGGAAAAAAGTCTAAATGTGAATGAAGGAAGTGTATTTTCAATGACATATTACAACCCAAAGCCTTATAAGCAGATAGCAGCTCCGCGACAATAGTTTTATAGTCATTTGATCGGTGATTTCCTAGAAAATTGAAAGTTACTTTCATGAAAGATTCCCAAGCAGATTTTTCCAAATCACTGAGTTTTTCTTTAAATATGTCGTCTTTCATCAATTGTCTGATTTGTGGGCCAACAAATATGCCCTCTTTAATTTTTGCCTCACTCAATTTAGGAAACTTTTTCTTCAAATATAAAAAGCCGTCACCACTCCTGTCCATAACTTTCTGGTGGTTCTGGTACAGGTAGTCCTCACTATGAGGGATCGGTCTTTTAGCAGATGGCAGGTCAGGATATGTTATTTTATTTTTTAATTGTGATACCTTTCGTATCAGTAACACAAAAATAACAATCAGATGAGTGATTCGTTGGTTCTGTCCAAATTACGGGGATTGCAAATGGCATAGATCGAGATCTCCTCGCCCATCCAGTAAGAAGACCCACACATGTAACACAGCAGATGTGTTGAACCCACGCTTTGTCTTGCTGTCCGACGGCAAAGCCAAAATACTGTTCATATAGCTTAGTCACTAATGGTGTCAAATTCCTTCGCTGAGTTTTAAAAGTAATGTTACCACAAATATAACAAAACCTGTCAGCATCATTTTTGCACTTTCTTGACATTATTTAACAGTCGCTTAACTCAATAAATAGAAAAAAACACTATACTATTCACATAAATAAAATCTCTGAATGCAAAAGTGGAACAAAAATGGTTAATTTTAAATTTTACGGGTAGTAGCTGTAACACGAAAACTAGAACTGATGGAATCAAAATAAATACGGTGATAAAATGAAGGTATTTAGGTAATTCCAAATTGGTAAGTACCTTTCTTGTTACAAAATTTTGTTGACCAGTGTAATTAAGCCAAATACATATAAACAAATTCTACGACCTTTTTTCACTGTCCACTTCACTCGAAATGCCCCGTATACTGAGCCAAAAATTGCGTTGTAAAATCAACAACGTATGGTATTATTTCGATGCCAGCAGGGTGTCATTTCGACACCAGTATGGTGTCAATTTATGTTGTCAATAATGCGTTGTTAAAGTGACACTATGCGTTGTTGATACACTATTGGCACCGTTTGTTGACATTTTCACAACGGATGATGTAATTTTTTCTCTGGGTGTAGGCTTTTTAAAACTTATTTTAAACATATTTTCTAAGCTTTGTATTCTAAATTTTTTTTGTTTTTTTTTCTCATTGGAAAAATATTAAAATACAAATTATAGTTTGTAAAGGTTTGAAAAAAAAAAATTATAAAATATATATATTCTATACATATAATATTTATATAAAAAAGAACAAGAGAAAAAAAGAAAAAAATTTTTTTCTTGTCAAATTACTCTAAAACTATAAAAAAAACAAAGATTTTTACAAATAAAAAATCTTTTAAATCTTTTAAGATTTACAAAAGTTGGAGCTCCTGAAAAGTTTAAAATAACTGAGGTTGCCTAACTTGACGACATTTTAAGTCACCTTGTGTTTCAAAATATAATGCTCTTAAAGTGTGAATCCTCTACTTCAAAGCTATCTAAGTCCGTTCAGTAGTTAAAAAATTCTATATTTATACCACTTGATTTTAATTTGGCCCCACCGTGGTTACAAAATATGCTAAATGGATTTTAATCATATAATAATACACCGTATTTAGTTACATATTGTTAAGCAAAATTTGTTATTTTGACAATTAAAAATAAAGTTTTCAAAATGAAACTTAACCTACCAAAATTTAAAAATTTTATTTTACTTTTTGAATTTATAAATCGATATAATTTTATTAACCAAAATACTGCTGATTTATTTAAAAAGGCATTAAGCATAAATTACTAAAGCAAACTTGTTCAATTAATTGGACTTCTAGACCACAACTAATAATTGTTGCTTAAGTCATTGTGAATTTAGGTCTTATGATTGGAAAATATTATTCTCTTTTAGTAATTTGGTTTTTAAATCTAAAAAAATAGAATAAAGGAAAACTATAAATAACCTGTTATTTTTGAAAGTGGCATAAGTCCACCTAAAAAACTGATTTAAAAATAACAGCTAAGATTTTTGCAGAATGGAATTTTTTCACTGACTTGTTAAAAAGTTTTTGCAAGCATTTTTATTCTTTTCAATCATTTTTAATCGTAAATGAAAAGACACTATTTTCTTACAGGGTTTTGAGTGCACCATTAAACCTCTGCATGCACGTGTTACAAAAATAAATACAAAAAAATTGCATAATATTAAAATTGATGAAAAAAAACACCTGAATTATTAATTTGAAAAATTTTACGAATTTGCTTGATTTAAAAAAATACTGCTTGGCATGTTTGAATAAAAAAAGTTAAAAATTATGTAAAAAAAAAAAATAAAAAAAAAATGAAAAATATTGATAAAAACATTTTTTTTGAATACCTATTTTTTTTATTAATCCTAAATAAATAATTAATTTCAGTGCAAGAAACTAAAATTAACGAGTTCTAAGAAAAAAATCTTTCTAAGAACTTAAACTTTGAAAGCAATAAAATCTCTGCAAGCACTCAATTTTTAAATTAATAAAAAAGAATTTCTAAGAAAGATAATATTCATTAAGTGTGAATTCTCAATTCAATATACAATTGAATTTCATTTTGGAAACATTTGCAAACATTTTTTAACCAAACCTAACTAATTAAATATTTAATATCAATAAAGGCAAAATCGAAAAAATTTTCTTTCATAAAGATTTCTGTATTGATTATGTTATTACACTCAAACCATTTTTTAGCTTTCGTGTTTTAAAAAAAAAAAAAACAAAAACAAAGCAAAAATTATGGAAAATCTGAAATATTGGTTATATTTTTGATATTTCTGGACCGATTATTCTGGGTTATGCTATTGCTTTGAGGGATTTTAGCAACTTTCGGACGAACCATTAGAGATTACGAGATGGGACAGATATCATTTTTAAGGGGAGGTCGTCTAGATTTGTAATCTATTACGAAAATATTCAAAAGGTACTTTGGATTCCGGACGAACCATAGACGATTACAGAATATAAAGGGTGTTTTTTATAGACGTATAGAACTTTAAATTGCAATAAAACAACGATGGATTATTCGATTGACATGAATTTTATTTATCCGAAAGATAATCTTGTGGCATTACATTTTAAATATGATTTCTGGCATATGACCGCCACGGCTGGCTCGGATGTAGTCCAATCTGGACGTCCAATTTTCGATGACTTTTTCCAACATTTGTGGCCGTATATTGGCAATAACACGGCGAATGTTGTCTTCCAAATGGTCAAGCGTTTCTGGCTTATCCGCATATACCAATGACTTTACATAGCCCCACGGAAAGTAGTCTAGCGGTGTTAAGTCACAAGATCTTGGAGGCCAATTCACAGGTCCAAAACGTGAAATTAGGCGGTCACCAAACATGTCTTTCAATAAATCGATTGTGGCACGAGCTGTGTGACATGTTGCGCCATCTTGTTGGAAGCACAGCTCCTGGACATCAAGGTTGTTCAATTCAGGAATGAAAAAGTTAGTAATCATGGCTCTATACCGATCACCATTGACTGTAACGTTCTGGCCATCATCGTTTTTGAAGAAGTACGGACCAATGATTCCACCAGCCTATAAAGCGCACCAAACAGTCAGTTTTTCTGGATGTAACGGTGTTTCGACATACACTTGAGGATTAGCTTCACTCCAAATGCGGTAATTTTGTTTGTTGACGTAACCATTCAACCAGAAGTGCGCTTCATCGCTAAACAAAATTCGCTTATGAAAATCGGGAACAACGGCAATCTCGTTTTCGAAATAAAATTGCACTATTTGCAAGCATTGTTCAGGCGTTAGTCTATTCATGATGAATTGCCAAGCTAAACTGAGAATATGTCACTTGACAGCTGTTAAATCGGTCGCCATCTTGAACAGTAATGCCAACTTAAAGTTCTATACGTCTATAAAAAACACCCTTTATAACATATATTCTTTTAAAGTGGAGGTCGTCTAGATTTGTGTTAATAAATTTTTTTGGAAATTTCTATTAAGAGATTTTAGTGACTTCCCTACATTTATGGACGGATTCAGACGCATATGAATATAAATATGATGTATAAAAAAATTGGGCATTACTTTTTTTAGTTTAGATAAAATACGCAAAAAAAAAAAAACAAAGCAGAAATCAATAAAAATTTAAAATATTGGTTGTATTTTAGAAATTTCTTGGCCATTTGTGGGCTGATCGCTGAGCAAAAAACTCACTCAGAAAATGATCAAAAATAGATATAGTCACGGTCTTCGATTCATAGCTCCTCCATTTATGAACCGATCTGGCTAAATTTCAATAGCAAAACTTTAACAGATTGGTATACCATAATTTTCAGAAAGTTGGTTTCAATGATTTGACAGACAGAGGGATATTACTTATCGACTCCGCTATTCATAAGAATTCCGAATATATATACTTTATAGGGTAGGTATCCCATGTACGATGTATAAATTACAAACGGACTTAGCCTTTTTTTCTTGCATTTAGCCTCAATATTTATGAGTTAGCCTCTAGCTTTTCTCCTAGCCTTTTTTGTTTTTCAAAGTAGCCATAAATAGAATTTTTTGGAAAAATTAATACAAATAATAGATAAACAAACTGAGAATGAAACCAAATTAGCTAAAGCAATATTTACGATAAAACTTTGATATGCAAATTGATAAATTGGCCGAAGGAAGGTAATTTCATAAGTAAAGAAAAGCATTTGGTTTCTAACTTGTAAAATAAAAATGCACTTTATTCCCAATTGATTAATTAATTTTTCAATTTAGTATTTCGTTAACTAGTACTAAAGAGTGATTTTTTTGCTATTATCTTTTTGGCAACACTAGTTTTGACAGCTCACGCACGTTTTGTATCTTGTGTCGCTGTCAAACATCTTCAGTTTGGTCTATAATTTAATCATGAATCGTCTTACAAACGAACAACGCTTGCAAATTATTGAATTTTATTACCAAAATGCGTGCTCTGTTAAGAAAGTTCATTGCGCGCTTCTTCCATTTTATGGTCAGTTTAATCGACCTACTGAGGCTTCTATTCGGGCTATTGTAACAAAATTTCGCACCAAATTTACATTGTTGGACATTAAACCACCAACACGCTTACGTAGAGTGCGAACTGAAGAAAATATCGCAGCCGTATCGGCCAGTGTTGGTGATGACCGTGAATTACTGTTACTCCACTACGTGGAAAATTTTGCGGAAGGATTTGGGTGTGAAGCCTTATAAGATACAACTGGTGCAAGAATTGAAGCCAAACGACCTACCACAACGCCAAATTTTTGGTGAATGGGCTCTTGAAAAGTTAGATGAAGATCCACTTTTTTATCGAAGAATTGTGTTCAGCGACGAGGCTCATTTCTGGTTGAATGGATACGTGAACAAGCAAAACTGCCGTATTTGGAGTGAAGAGCAGCCAGAAGCATTGCAAGAGCTACCAATGCATCCACAAAAAACAACCGTTTGGTGCGGATTATGGGCTGGCGGCATCATTGGGCCGTATTTCTTCAAAGATGATGCGAATCACAACGTTACTGTGAATGGTGAGCGCTACCGTGCGATGATAACAAACTTTTTTTTGCCCAAAATGGAAGAGCTTGACTTGCATAACATGTGGTTTCAACAAGACGGTGCCACATGCCACACAGCACGCGAAACAATGGACCAATTGAGAGGCGAGTTCGGTGAACAGTTTATTTCACGCTTGGGACCAGTCAATTGGCCGCCCAGATCGTGCGATTTAACGCCTCTAGACTATTTTTTGTGGGGCTATGTTAAGGCTAATGTCTATAGGGACAAGCCCGCTTTGATTGACGCACTGGAAGCCAACATTGCCAACATTATTCGTGAGATACCGGCCGAAATGTTGGAAAGAGTATGCCAAAATTGGACTAAGCGGATGGACCATTTGAGGCGCAGCCGCGGCCAACATTTGCATGAAATAATCTTCAAACATTAAATTATATCGACCCAACTATCGATCCAAATAAATATTTCATGCATTTTTCTGAATTTTATGTTTTTTTTTAAATTTCCGATAGTTCTTATAAAATCACCTTTTAGTAATGCTGAGGTTGCTTGCTTTTGAGTAAGACAAAACAAGCAAAATATCAGAATAGAAATCGCATTACACATCAGAAAATTAATTATTACTTGAAGGAATTTTAAATTTTTAACATTGAAGTAGAAAAATAATTAAATTCCTTTAAAAGCGTGTTTTTCTTTTTGTGTTTTTTTTTATAAAAATTTTAATTAAGATTCTTAATGTAATAAAAAATTAAGAAAATTTTTAATTTTAGGCTGTAGCTTTTTAACTTTTTTCTAGCTTTTTTTTTGGGCGTGATTTAGCCTTTTATAACGTTTTTTTTAGGGAAATATAGCTTATTTTTTTTCTAGCTCATGGCAACGCTGCTTACAGTGAAGGATATTATTTTTGATTTATGATTGATTATAAATAATGCACTGGAATTACAATTTACAATTTGATGTTTTTGCTCAGCCTCCATATAATTACCTTCATTTACTAATTTATAAAGACCCACCTGTCTTGCGATATAAAGATTTTTTGTATAAAATTTCAGGCTAATTCGTTGGAAAACAAAGAGTTATATAACGAAAAAAACAAGCCGAAAATTAATTTTATTTTAAATATATAGATAGAATGTTAAAAATAATTTTTAATCTGAAAATTTTTTGAAAAGTAATAGTTAATCTTTCATATTGAAAAATTTTTTTTGTGATTTTCTTTGTCAGCCTTGTAACAAAATAAAAATAATTATTACAATAGATTTGTTATACTGACTCAAATTTAATTTTAAAATGTTTTCATCATAACACATTTTCATATGAGCAAGATTTTCTTAAACATAAAAGAAAATTTCATATGAAATTATGGCGGTTTATTTTAAAAAGTGTGCGAGATTAAATAAAAAGTCATTTTAAAGAAAAACACTTAAAATAATAACAATGACTAACAGTAACAAAAATAAATAAAATGTGTCAGTTATATTTTTTTTATATGTAATAATTTCTATTTGGAATTTAAAAGTTTAACAAAATATTAATCTTTATTTGTGCTTAATTCCAGAAATTGTGTTGGTTTTAAAATTTATTCTTTTACTCATGATATTCTCATGAGTTATACATTCAGTACAATAAGTACTGAAGGGGACCATTTCATCAGACGCTACTCTGAATCCTCAGTAGGTTACTCCCAACGTATCTTGCAAACATTGGAACCTTTATATTGTAAAAGCAATTGACTAAATAAGAATTTTTAATCAATAGTTACAAAAAGATTCAAATATTCAAACAAAAAACTCAGTAAGCATTGAACTGAATAAATAAATAAATTTCCCAACCAACATTTTAATATTGAAAACTATATATTCTATTTTTATTCTTCTCTTCTCTTTTACATTTAAATGCCAGGTGGGTATTACTGAATGTAATTAAAGAGTATATGAAAAACAAAAACAAAAAATTATAAAAAATAATAAGAAAAACATATTATTATTATATTATTTACATAAAACTCTACTTATTATTTCATACAGACTTTGGACATTTAATTATATGTATATACATACTCGTATATAACTAATTCAAAAGTAAATTGAGAATTTGAATTAATTATTGATTTAAAAATATTATAATCATATCTAAGAATACAATTCATTTATCGGACATACAAAAAAAGAATTATTTGAAATATAAATTAATTTATAAAAAAAATTAATATAATAATAATCATCATTTTATTATATTAACTTTAAACTTGATTAGGTTTTAACTTCAATATTAACAAGTTAAATTCGGCTGTATCAAGTCTTATATATCACTGTGTTAGCGAAATATTAATATTTTTCACTTTCCAGATTATTCCAAAATAAATATCAAAAACATAGAAAAAATTAAATGAGTGAAGATAAATATGCCTCGTTAAATATGTTTTAACGTACCCCATTACGTGTTTTAGTATTTGTAAATATATTTTCAGTATTAATGGCTTATTTATCAAATACGTCTTACATCATTAAATATTAAATGCTTTAAGCAATAGTTTAGCGGAGATCATATATATACGTCAGATATGACTTTAGATATTTAAAATTTTTTTTTTGAAATTTCCATATACTCCAGTGCTGTTATTCTCAAGGATTTTGGAAATTTCCGTTTTGCATCATAAAATAAAAACTACGAAATTTCCCGTAAATGTTAAAACATTTCCAGAAAGCGTATAACTTACAAAATTCATTCCAGTTTGGTTTCAGTAAGTTTCTGTTGCAAATTCGGGAATGGTACCTCACCAAAATGAGGAATGATAAAAATCAATCGGAGGAAGAGTACTGGCGAAGAGGGAGTTTCAAAAATGTTTTAAAAATAATAGACAGATTTTTCTGAGTACTTGGGCAATATATTACAAATCTAAACGATCTAACCTTTAAAATGATATACGTTCCATCGCGTAATCTTCTATGGTTAGTCCGGAAGTTACTTTGGATTATTTTGAAATTTATATATACCCCAGTGCTATTGCTCTAAGTGATTTTAACAACTTCCCAACGAACCTATAAAGATTGTGCAGTGGGACACATATCATTTTAAAGGGGAAACTATGTAGATTTGTAATCTACCGCCCAAATACTCAGAAGTTACTTTGGACTATTTTTAATTTTTTTTTGAATTTTCCATATACTCCGGTACTGTTGTTCTCAAGGATTTTGGCAGTTTCCGTTTTGCATCATAAAATAAAAACTATGAAATTATCCGAAAATCTTAAAACATTTCCAAAAAGTTTAGAGCCTACAAATTAAATTTTAGTAATTTTCCTGTACAAAATTGTTAATGGTATCTCGGCAAAGTGGAGAATGATAAAAAGCTTCAAAGCAACAGCACTGGGGTATATGGAAATTTCAAAAATGTTTTTAATTAATCCAAAGCTATTTCTGAGTACTTGGACACTAGATTAAAAATCTAGATGACCTCTCCTTTAAAATGATTTATGTCCCATCCCGTAATCTTCTATAGGTAGTCCGGAAGTCACTAAAATCCTTCAGACCAACAGCATTTGGGTATATACAAATTAAAAAAAAAAATTTTAAATAATCCAAAGTAACTTCTGAGTACTTTGGCAACAGGTTAACAATCTAGACGCTAAAATATATAGAAGAATTTAGTGACGTAAGACGTATTTGATAAATATACCATTAGTACTGAAAATATATTTACAAATACTAAAAAACGTAATGGAGTACATTAAAACATATTTAACGAGGTATATTTATTTTCACTCACTTAATTTTTTGTATTTTTTGTAAGTGAAAAATATTAATATTTTACTAAGCCAGTGAAGGGTATATACGACTCGGCACAGCCGAATTTAATTTGTTTTCACTTTAATTATGGTCACATTAAAGAAACATTTGTCGAATTAAGCGTAACCACTATTTTTTGGCAAATTATTTAGAGTCTAACAAGACCTAAATTATATAAAACTAATTCAAATAATATAATAATAAATTAAATTAATCTAAGCACTTATTTCTTCAAAATATGTATGATTATTTCGACAAATATTTGTTTTATGTGACTGTAGCTTAAAGTTAACTAAAAAAAATTATTTTAAACTCGTGTAAATATTTGCTTTTTGGTTTTTATTTTATCCACTTAATTTTCCTTATAACAAAGGAAATTATATATGAAATTATTTTTAATATCTATTCCTTTGTTTAGTCAAGACCATAAATAATGATGCCAACTTTTATTTATCATCGTAATATTTTTTGCTTTCGTCTTATTTAAATTCATAATTTATTGCGTATATTTTTATAACTAATTTTTATTTTCTTGTTTACTATTATAGAATACAATAATTTCGTGTTAATAAAATACAAATTATTTTTTTTTCAATAAACCTTTTTAAAAACCTATTTAATTTAAGAAAAATTCTTTCAAATGATTTCTTGCTGTGTGACCGATTCTTAGTCTACAAGTCTGTTGTAAATGTAAATTTGCTAAAGAAACAACATTTATGGCTCGAAATACAGCTACATCAATAAATTAAAAAGGCACTAGAATTAAAAATATATTCCTTTCTTTCATTTTAATGAGTTCTTGAAAAAAATTTTTTTTTAAATTGATTTTTTTTAACAATTAAAAAATTGTTTTTCTTAAAGGCCGTCCATTAAGTAGTTGATTTACTTATTTTATTTTGCATTTCTTAACTTAACAAAAGGAAGCAAATTTGCTTAAATAAAACAATAATATATTTTTTACTGTGGCAAACAATTTTTAAATCATTAAATCTATGCTAATACGGGAAAACCGCTTAAGTCGACTTGAGTAAAAAATTGACTTGCGAACTCAATTAACTCAATAACTTTTTAATTGTGTTTCAAAGATGGTAGAGCAATATATTAACTAGAACCTAATCAAAACAAAAAACTGTTTGCCAGAATAGAAATAATTTTTTAAGAAACATTTTTAGGGCTTTTAAAATTGCAGTCTAATTAAACATAAGCCGTTTGTCCATATTGTTACAGAAACTACTATTACCAAATCGTATAGATTTTTCTTACACGTATTACGTGTAACAAAAAGAACAATGCCATCAATAAGATGACAAAAGAATACAAAATAAAATCACTTTTGTGTTGTTCTTTGACATCCATCGCCAATATATTACTCGTACAAGAAAAATAAGAAAATATTATATATACGAGTACACTGAAAGAAAAATGTAACATGAACCCAATGCCAGGATTCCATTAAAATTATTCAATTGATTTAATGAAATATTTCACAAATTATGTGAATTAATAAAATATTTTCATTGTTTTAATGAAATTATTTCATTGCTTAATGAAATTATTTAATTGAAATTATTTCATTCATTTAATGAAATTATTTAATTGCTTAACTAAGATTATTTCATTATTTAAATGAAATCATTTAATTAATTTAATAAAAATATTTTATTAATTTAATGAAATTATTTCACTATTTAAATAATTTTTTTTTCGTTATTTAAATGAAATTATTTCATTCATTTAATGACATTATTTAATTGCTTAACTAAGATTATTTCATTATTTAAATGAAATCATTTCATTAACTAAATGCAATTATTTCATTATTTAAATGAAACTATAATATTTAATTAATTGAACGAAATTATTTTATTAAATGAATGAAATTATATTATTAGTTTAATAAAATTATTTAATTAATTGAATGAAATTATTTCATTATTTGCATAAAATTCTTGTATTATTTGAAAAAATTTTCTTAATTATTTGCATGAAATTATTGTATATTTAATTTTTTTAATAAAATTTCAATAAATTCATGAATATTTCATTGAATTAATAAAATAATGCGTTAGTTTAATGAAATGTTTCATTTAAAAATTAAAATATTAAAAAATAAGAAATTTTTTGTGGGATTAATGGCAAAATTCTGAGAATGCGTTAATAAAATTTTCTCAGTGTACATACACAAAATTGTTAAAAGTGCGGCCATAACGAATGTTTTATACCTTAAATTATATTTTTTTAATTTCCAGAAGAAATTAAAATTTTTAATTTTTATTATTGGCCTGATTATGAGTGTCGCTGTCGCGATGAAAACAGTAATATGTGACAAGGCCGGCCATGCAGAATTATAAAAGTGTACATCTCCTGCAATCTTTAGTAAATGTTATAATTTGTTTGAGTGCCTATGTTTTTATATCCATACATACATACATACATACAAGTATAAGTGTATGAGAGATCTACATTAATTTTTTCTCTTATTTTTTGTGGTGACTTGTTGTAAATTCGACAAACTACGAGAATGAAAATCGTAATAAAGCCTTTTTTTTTTAAAATTAGCGTGTACGAGTTACTTTAAAAACGTGCGAATATGATTATAAAATAAGTTAAAACCAAGAATGATAGAAAAGAAGATTACGCATTCCGCGAGCAATTACTCTATTTACAAAATTCAGCGGATGACTCTATTTTATTATTTATTCTTGATACACATAAGTGTAGATGTGATGTAACAGGAGAATTGGGTTTTTTGTAAAAAGAGAAATTACTCGTGGAAAGTCTATCATTCTTGACTTCAAAACACAGTAAGTTCCTAATGTGGACGAATCAAAAAAAAAAAAAAATACTTCTATAATAAGTATATGTACGTCTCATGGTCTACCTCATGCTATACCTTCCGTTCATACATCGTTTAAAACGTTTCACCAGAAAACAATAAACTTTTTTTATTTACATTAATATATTTCTTGTTAAGAATATTGTAAATTAAAGCTAAACCATTTTAGTTATTTTAATGTAGTTGTTCTAAAAGCTTTACTTGGTAATGAAAGCGTGTGTTCTTTAGCCTCTTTTTATTTTTCTGATTATTTAACAGCAATTATCATTATTACAATTAGAATATTTAATAAGAAATTTAGTTTAATTGCAAATCATTTGCTTCATTATGTTACAAACGGCATAAGAAACTTAGAATAAAAATGAAAATTACAAATTTAAATGAATAAAGAAAAAAGAGCAAATCGTTAATGGCTTCATAATGTTTATTTGAGTAAAAGATGCTGAACAAGAAGCTATTAAGTGCAATTCCAATAAAAATTAAACAAAAAAAAAAAAAAAATTAAATCATAAAGTAAAATATTTTATATATGTTTCTTTTGCATTATTTGCTCTTTTATTATCAAAAATTAACGTCTGAAGGCATACCAGTCAAGTAAAAGAAAATAAAATTCAAATAAATTATTTAGTGAGTGTAAAAATATTTAATAATATCCTTTCTTCTTTTAAAATACACAGAAATTATTATTTCTAAAGCTTAAAATAAAATACTATGAATGCACAGAAAATGTATTTGTTAATTAAATTGTTTTTTAGTTTAATAATAAAAAAAATTTTTGGTACTCTTTAATAAATATTTCTCCAGATTGAGGTCTTCAGTAAAAATATTTTTATAATGGTTTCTAATATTTCAAAGATTTTTGGGGGTAGGCTAAAGGTGTTTATGTACCACCTAGTTCAAATGATTGATTCAGTAAATTAAATGATTCGGGTGCTTCATTTTTATTTTTTTTTAAATAATATTTTGTTCATTTAGTAACTCTACGCTTGGTTGCACTGTACTTCATTCACTAACTTTTACGATAATTTTTCACTAACTTCTACTGTTTAGGACTTAAACATTAAAAATTGTATTCAAAAGAGTTAAATGTAGCAAAATAATGTTGAGGATTTAAACATCTGCTTTAAAATAAATATAATCCCCAAATTACAATCATTTGAAAAATTTCTGATTAATTTAAAATGAAATTTGGTTAGAGTTACTAATCGGTTGTAATTATAAATCATTGTATAGGTAGTGTAGGGTATAATAAATGCAATGAACAAAAGGTACTCTGAACGAAAGTCACAAGTCATCGTTTAGTGTACTAAATCAACGATAAACCAAAAAATGACCTAGTTCATTTACACGAATTGAAAAATCTAAGCAATTCAGTGAAATGAACGATAATGCTCAAGTCTACTTTGGGAAATAAATTATTAAATTTTTGCCCGTTTTGCCCAGCCCAGTTTTTTATTACTTGTGTCCGTATTCTTAGAGTATAGAGAGCGTATGCACCAATTTTTAGAGAAATCTGTTTATTAATAGAATTTAAATCGTTGAAAAAACCCATCCAAAAGAATGCAACCATTCACTACTTTGTAAAGTGACCCATGTGTTTGCTAGATTATTAGCAGAGACGCCAAATAAAGTGGTAAATAAAATATTTCAAAGCATAAATTCAGGCTTAAGCTCAGTAAATTAAAGTGGTAAGTGAAAATCGTTGAAAAGTGGTCATAATTGGCCCAAAAGTATATGGCGACCTTTCTTGGAGTATGGATAATATATGTGTCAAATTTTAGACAAATCCATAGGCAAACAAAAAGTTTCAAAATATTCAGACAGGAAAATCAAAAAATATTTTAAATAATTTATTCTGATTTTCTTTTTAATTTATTTCACTCATGAAATGTTTTTTTTTTTTTAAATTACTTAAATAATACACAAATTACAATTAAATTGATATCGATGATGATAAAATTATGTTGCTTGGAAATGAAGTATGATATTGCAGACGCCAAGTAGAATAAGGGTGATTATTTAAGCTTTTAGGGCCTGTTCAGCTAAGTGCGAACGAAAGTTTCGTTTGAATAATTGTATTGAAAACAATAACACCACACGAAAATTTGTATTTGTTTTCAATACAATATTCGAGCGAACTTTTCGTTCGCATTTAGCTGAACTGGTCTTTAGTTTTCGTTTTTTTTTTTTAAATAGTTAAAAAAAATTTCACAGTTGGTTTCTCACTTTTGTGAGTTCTGAAATCTTCCTGAAAGATTACATCAATTGTGGTACTACTTTTTAAACATCTCTATTCTAATAAAAAAGAAATACAGTCATACCGAAATTGCGTTTCAAACGTTTTTGCTCTGTCGAAAAATTTTCATGACTATACGAGTACAAAATATATGGAATTTTTACAGTGAGTTTTGTAGTGAAATTGGTTGCAATTGCTTTTTTACTTTTGTTTTGTTATTTTTGACCAGTAATGACATTTAAGCAATTTTTTTTTATTTAGCGTTTTCAACTCTATTTTTGTTTGTCTTTTTTAGTGGGTTTTAGTAAAAAAGATGATTAACACTACTGTAGAGAATACGCAGTGCAAACCATTTTATTTCCGGATAACGCTTTAATATAAATAGACGGCTCTAAGACGCTAAGGTTGCCGCTCCAATTTAAGTTGGACTGTTAAGCAATTGCTTGTTGCGACATAAAAAAAATTCACTTTGTTGATAAATGGTAAAACATATTACAAAATAATTTTTTTGTGCACAAATATACTTTATATTCAAGATGGCGACCGAATTAACAGCTGTCAAGTGATTTATTCTCAGTTTGGTTTGGCAATTCATCATGAATAGACTCACGCCTGAACAATGCTTGCAAATGAGCACAAAACGAGAATGCCGTTGTTCCCGATTTTCATAAGCGAGTTTTGTTTAGCGATGAAGCGCACTTCTGGTTGAATGGCTACATCAACAAACAAAACTGCCGCATTTGGAGTGAAGCTAATCCTCAAGTGTATGTCTAAACACCGTTACATTTAGAAAAACTGACTGTTTGGTGCGCTTTATGGGCTGGTGGAATCATTGGTCCGTACTTCTTCAAAAACGATGATGGCCAGAACGTTACAGTCAATGGTGATCGGTATAGAGCCATGATTACTAACTTTTTCATTCCTGAATTGAACAACCTTGATGTCCAGGAGCTGTGGTTCCAAAAAACGGCGCCACATGTCACACAGCTCGTGCCACAATCGATTTATTGAAAGACACATTTCGTGACCGCCTAATTTCACGTAAAGTCATTGGTCTATGCGGA
This sequence comes from Thelaira solivaga, assembly GCA_947397855.1. NCBI lineage: Eukaryota > Metazoa > Arthropoda > Insecta > Diptera > Tachinidae > Thelaira > Thelaira solivaga. Next base: position 33,037,653 of record OX377611.1, on the reverse strand, counting down.
TAAGACACAAACTCTTGATCTTTTGAAGACAACATTCGCCGTGTTATTGCCACAAATGTTGGAAAAAGTCATCGAAAATTGGACGTCCAGATTAGACTATATCCGAGCCAGCCGTGGCGGTCATATGCCCGAAATCATATTTAAAATATAATGCCACAAGATTATCTTTCGGATAAATAAAATTCATGTCAATCGAATAATCCATCGTTGTTTTATTGCAATTTAAAGTTCTATACGTCTATAAAAAACACTCTTTACTTTTCATTTAATTTTTATAAAATTTAAAGAAAACGTGTACTTTAACCCGAAACTATTCCTACAACAGAAACATGAAAGAAAATGTGTCATCATGATGGAAAGGAGAATAAAGAAAATACACAAATAAAATAAGTTTTTCTGTCTTGCTTAACTTTATTTATTTATTTTTTTTTTATTTATATCAAGCGTTTTTGCAAAGAAAATACACAAGATTAATGAAAAAAAAAATTTGTTTTAATTCTTTTTGTTTTCGTCATTTATATATAATTGCCAAAAACGTGACTTTATTTCAAAGTGATTAGATAAATCTCTCATCTTTTATTTTATAAAAAAATTTGAAATTTTTTTTAATAATTTCGAAATTAAAAAGAAAACACATTCTCGAATTTTGTATTCTCGTTTTTCTTTATTTCAAAAGAGAATTGTTGTTTTTGTGGTGCTGCTAGGGGAAAAGGATTGAGGTTTAATAGACATTCATTTTGGAAATTTTCAAGTAAATAACTTGTGTGTTAATAATATTTCTTAGAATCAATGGGTATGTAAGTATAGGTAGTCTAGAAGAATAATAGACACGCTTTCATATATTAAAAATAAAAAAAAAAAACAATAAAATAATTTTTACATGGGATTTAACAAAAAAATTCACATTTAATTAATGTTTGTTTTTGATGAGATTAGAGAATCTTTAAAAATACTTATTTTATGATGTTGTTGGCACCTCCACCATTTACAAAATTTTGCTTTTCAAATAAAACAAGTAACGATTAATATTTTTTTTGGATGTTATACTTACTTAAACCAATTTAATATCCTGCAGACCTCGCATGCATAAAATAATTTTAAGTCATGAGAGCTCTTTTAATTCTTTAGGAGTCAAAAAGAAGTCTAACTCTTCTGCTATTAGCTATCACAGCTTGCTAAGCATGAGTTGCCAACTTATCAATTTCAAAAAGCAAGAAAAAAAAACGCACGAATCTGAAATTTAAATTTCTCACAAGTATTTATTTCATTACTTATTTTTAACAATAATTAAAATATATAGTTAAAAATGTCCAGCAGAAATGCCATAAAGCTCTACGTTGAGCTACTTAATTGCTCTTTGTAGACTTAACTATCACATGATTAATAACCGTGTGGTACAAAACGACTCTATAGGGAATACGCTGCTTAGGCAATGGGACTTTGGTTTCCAGAGCCCTAGGCATGATTAATCCTACAGCAATTACGAGATTTGTAAGGAGTCTCAGATTGTCGTAGTGCGATTATAAGCCCATGATAACAATAATTAATAAAATATAAAAATTTCCAAGAAATAAGAAAAAATTGCTTAAATCACCTTAAGTAAAAATTGGCTTGTTGTAGCAATTAACTCAATAATTTTTTTTTTGTGGTTCAAGGATAATGGGGCGATATGTTTTGCAATAAACGAAATGACTATGAAAACAAAACACGTTTACTAGAATTGAATTAATTTTATAAGAAAAACTTTTAGGACTTCTAAGTTTGTAGGTCTCTAAAATGACTTCATAAGCGGTTCTTCAATATCGCCACAGCATTATTTATAAGTCCATCATAACTGGTGCCAATGTAAGGCTGTGTTACCCAATCTGGGACGTCAGGCTGATGTATCTTTGGTATGGATTTCTGCACACAGCGGCTTCATTGGTAATGAGCGGGCGGATAAATTGGCTAGAGATGTCTCTAACATGTTAGTCTCAGTCCCGATATTGCTTAGTAGTATCAAGAGCGGTATTTTTTATCACTACGGGGAAAAGGCGGATACCAGATGGCGGAGTCTAAAAACGCTATGAAGAAAAGCGCTTTGCTCAGCTAGTAGGCAGTAATAGGAGGGAGATTTCCAGATGGGTGGCTGCGCTAATTGGTCACTGAACGATTTGTAAACACGCCAGTAAGCTGGGACTGCCGTGGAACGAAAACTGCCGCAGCTGCCAGTCACCCGAGAGTAAGAAGACAGTCTTTCGCCTTCTCTGCCAGTGCCCGGCTCTTATGGCTTCGAGATACAGATTTCTCGGTGCACATCTGATGACTACCTGTGATATCGGGAGTAAGGTTAGGGGACCTTCTCAGATATCTCAATGTCACGGTGTGAATCTAGGTCGCTTTACGGCTACATAGTCTTGGCGAGTAGGTGATTCAAAATTAAATCTTGTGATTCTAATTGAGGGTCGTTAGGCTGCCACGTGCAATAACCAACCAACTATCATAACTGGTTTTTGTTAATTTCAGATTTTTGAGTGCTCTAGAAAAGAAAGCAAAATTCAAAACTTATTTTAAAGAAAATTTCCTGTGTAAGTATTTCAACTTATCAAAATTTAAATTCACATATAAATTGTATAAAAATTTTATTAGCTGTCGAGACCTTGTCGCATTCCATATCGAGCTACTTCTACAGAATTTTCTTAATAAACAAAAAATTTCACAATTTTTTCGTTATAGCAAATGCATTGCTTTTTGGATAATCTAAAAATTAGTGTTCTAAAATAGTAGGATGGCGTATAATAAATAACCGGTACTAATTACTAAAGCAATAGATTAGAAAATTTAAAAATAATTCATCATTTTTATATATATTTTTATATGTTTTTTAACAATATACATGCATATATAATTAGCTAATATGTATACACTTTCCCCCAAAAAAAAAAAACATTTTTAAATCATATGCTTTAAAATCATACGCTCACAAAGTAGATTCTTCTCCTATTTTTTTCTTGATTTTTTCAAATACAAAATTTCAGCTCATGCCAAAATCAAATAAGTGACTATTCGAACAATACAAACATTCTCAGCGGCAAAACAAAAGCTAAACAAGCCTTTTAAAAGGCCTTATGTAGCAGCTAAATGGTCTTGTCGTTTGCTTTTAGAATTATATTTGGCTTAAATTTATAATAATAATAAAAATAATAAAAAATAACAAAATATTAATCTTTATTTGTGCTTAATTCCAGAAATTGTGTTGGTTTAAAAATTTATTCTTTTACTCATGATATTCTCATGAGTTATTCATTCAGTACAATAAGTACTGAAGGGGATAGCATACCTATATGGACCACTTCATCAGATGCTACTCAGTAGGTTACTCCCAACGTTTCTTGCAAACATTAGAACCTTTATATTGTAAAAGTAATTGACTAAATAAGAATTATTAATCAATAGTTACAAAAAGATTCAAATATTCACACAAAAAACTCAGTAAGCATTGAACTGAATAAATAAATAAATTTCCCAGCCAACATTTTAATATTGAAAATTATATATTCTATATTAATATTTTGTTAAACTTTTAAATTCAAAATAGAAATTATTACAAATAATAAAAAATATTAGAGACGATTGATAATTGAATGTTAAGAAGAAAAAGTTAAACAAATTCATATTTTCCGGGTTAAGGGCCCCCAAAGTTTGCATAGGTTCAAAAAAAAAAAATAGAAATTACTGGAGGTGATAAGAAATTAGATTTTAAGAATAATTAGCATGCTACATAGAAGCCCATATTTTCCGAGTTAAGGGCCTCATAAATTTTAATGTAAAATTTTTATTTTACACATTTTACACTAAATGCTTTTATAAGCCAAGCCGGTGTGCTACATTTCATAAAGTAGGAAAGTATTTCGACTGAAGCCCAACTACCTAAAAAGTTTATGAAAGCAAAGCAGAAAATCGTAAGATCGCAGAAAAAGCTAGGTTAGGTTAAACAGGGCGACCGAATAAGAAAACAGAAGCTGGGCAAAAAACTAGCTAACAAAAAAATTTTTTTTAAGTTAAGGCCGTGTTTGATGCATCATATCTATAGAGAAGAAAGTCACTGAGTCTAGCTAAAGGTCGGTAACGCCAAATCACAAATATTGTACTGAAGCTTTTAAAATTTTGGAGGTTTATATATCGGAAAATACAAATTTCTCTAAAAATATGTAAATAAAATAAAACTTTTTATAGCCCTCAATATTTTTTATTTTATTTGGGTTAACTGTAGTGAATTAATGAAGTTATTTTATTATCTTTTTTATATTGATTGAATAAAAATATTTTGTTAAATGAAGGAAATTATTTCATTAATTGAATGAAATTATTTCAATATTTAAATAAATTTTTTTTATACTCTTCCGTTTATAATTTCCACATCGTACATGGGACACCCTATGAAATATATATATATATATATTCTGAATCATTATAAATAGCGGAGTCGATTTAGCGATGTTCGTTTGTCCGTCAAATTGCTAAAATCAACTTACAGAAAAGTTTAACATACCAATCAGTCAGTTGCTTCTGTTAGATTCTTGCTATTGAAATTTAGCCGGATCGGTTCAAAAATGGCGGAGCTATGAGTCGAAAACCGCGCGACTACCTTTATTTTTGACCATTTTCTTAGTCTAAGTACGAAACGGACAAAAAACGTGGTATTCAGTTTTATCAGAAATAGCAGTCATAATATCTGTCCAAAAAATTAGAGCAATCGGCTCTAGGGAATATTTAAAATACAACCGATATTTTAGATTTTTATTAATTTCTGCTTTGTTTTTTTTTGCGTATTTTATCTAAACTAAAGAAAGTAGTACACAGAGTTTTTATACATTATAAATATTAATAGTATCTGGACTAAAATTTAGCACTGGAGTATATGGAAATTAAAAAAAAAATTTTAATAATAATCCAAAGTAACTTTTGAGTATTTGAGTACTAGACTACAAATCTAGACGACCTCTCCTTTAAAATGTTATTTGTCCCGTTCGGAAGTTGCTAAAACCTTTCAAAGCAATAGCACTGGAATACATGGAAGTTTAAAAAAAAATTTAAGTAATGCAAAGAAATATTACGAAAATGTTAAAACACTTCCTAAAAGTTTAGAGCCTACAGATTAAATTCCTACCAACTAGACCGGTAGTGTTACCTCTGAAAAATGGGATTTGATAAAAATCCTTCATAGCAAAAGTACTAAGGTACGAGTTTATGGAATATTAAAAATTTTTTTATTTAGGCGGTAGATTACTGACTTAGACGATCCCCCTTTAAAATGATATATATCCCATCTCGTTATCGTCTACGGTTCATCCTTCAGAGCAACAGCACTGTAGTATTTATATGGAAATTAAAAGTATTTGGGCAGAAGATTACCAATCTAGACGATCTCTGCTAAACTACTATTAAAATCATTAATGACATAACACGTATTTGATAAATATGCCATTAATATTGAAAACATAATACTAAAAAAGTAAGGATTTACGTTAAAACATACTCGTGTTTAACGCGCCATATTCATCTTTACTCACTTATTTTTTTTTTGTAAATTTTTGATATTTCAGAAGAATGTGGAAAGTGAAAAATATTAATATTTTGCTAACAGAGTGAAGCCTATATAAGACTCGGCACAGCTGAATTTAATTTGTTTTATTTAAATGAAATTATTTCGTTAATTGAGCAATTGCCATTATTACAAGTTACCGATAGTTAAACTTAATCGGATAGTGGGTCAAAAAAACCAATTATTTTCCAAATAAAATCTTAGCTTTAACTATCGAAAGTTGTAATAACAAACCTAAGATTTTCAAATATTTTGAATGAAATTATTTCATAAATCGAATGAAATTGTTTCATTAGTTGACTAAAATCACTCAATTTTATCAATTAAATTATTTCATTAATTGAAGGAAGTTATTTAATTAATTGAATGAAATTTATTAAATAATTGACTAAAATTATTAAATTTTTTAATGAAATTATTTCATTAATCGTAAATCCTACAAAATTTTGCTAAAATACTTTAAAAAGGCCTCGTTATTAAGGGCCTCTTAATTTTGATGACTGATTTATTTTATATTTAAGCACGTATACACACATAAGCACATGCATAATTATACACATTTCAAATAATAAAAGAAAATGAACAACCAAAAAAAAATCAACAGAATTTGTATTTTGAAATTTATTTTTCGAAAATACTATTTTTAAAAATAGCATCAACCGTCAGTTTTTCTCGAGTAGTGCTAGCGATAACATGGCGTTTTCTTTAACATACCACAAAAAAAATTTTTGTTAAATAAAAAAATATTTTACACCCAAAATAAAAGAAGCAAGCAAAAATTTGTTAAAAAAATATACATTTTTAATATAAATTTAATTTAGAATATATTTTTTTTTGATAAAAAAAAGTTAGTTATTTGTGTTGGTAAAAAGTGCAAAGAAAATTAGATTAAATTTAACCTTAAATATTGTGTTGTTGTTGGTTAATTTAAAGCATACGAAAATTAAAAATCGAAATAATTTTTATCTATACTAAAATTGAAATTTCAAATAAAAAAATTGTGACGGTTGCGAGCTAAAAAGCAAATATAAAGATAATTAAAGCGAATAAACACCCTAAAAACGATTCTGAAACGCAATTTGCTTTAGGAAATCCTTTGTTTTCTTTTTCCTTCTACTTGAATATTGTGTTGTTGTTTTAAAAGTGAAAAAATTTAGAACAATTGTTCTTAAAGAAAAAAAAAAGTAAAAGAGAGAAAAAAAAAATTAATTAAATTAAAATAAAATAAATTTGTGCCTTCACCCCGAGGGGTAGTAAATGTGTAAAATTTTAACATAAATACCAAAGCCATTGCTGATAAAATGGCCAGTAGCGAATCGAATAGCTTTAAAGAATCAACTTCAACGAGAGAAAATATGCCTACAGAAAATACTGCAACACAAATACAAAACGAATTGGAAATGGATATAGAAACGGACAAGCAAGCATTAAGCACTAGTGCAAATTTAAATACAGCTCCAGTTCCAGCTGCAGCCACAGCCACCAGCACAACCGCAGTCACACACAGATTAGCCTCTTACAGAGGCATACGTTTATCTGAAACTGATGTAAATGATAAGCAACCAGCAGAAGATTCCTGGTGGTCCGAAGTAGAAAACAATGATTTATTATTGGATCAAGTGCCAAATGTAACAGCGGTTTTCACACCCACTCCCGAAGCTATACTGGAGAAAAGCATTTCATTGGCAGAAAGTGAAAGTGTTTTAAAAGAGGAAAATTTCGAGCGCTTGCATAAAATAGCAGATAAAATTAAAATGACATTGAGTGAACATGCCAAAAATAAAGAGATAGAAGAAAAAGCCGAAAGAGAACGTAAATTAAGCGAAAATAGTGATAAAGAAAATAAAACCGGTTACTGTGACACCGATTACAGCAACGGTAACAGCGACAGCGGCACTGTTCTCAACATTGGGTCTGTGCACAAAGAACAATCTTTAGAGGAATTCAAAGAGGAATTGCGCACTAAACGTTTGTTAAGACAAAATGCTGTACAAGATTTGCGTGATGAAATAGCCACACTACGACGTCAACTGGCATTAGAGCGTGAAGTCAACAAACGTTTACGTCGTGGCGAACATATTGAAGAAAGTTCATTTACCTCAACTTTAGATTCTGATAATTCTACTGAAGGTGCTTGTGGCCTTGATCTTGGCGACGATACAAACCCATCAAGTCGTAGTCGTCATGCCAACATAGAATTAGCGAATGCACAGTTGGCCTTACAAATGGCCAACTCAGAAAATATTTCTTTATGTAATGAATTGGCTGTAGTGCAGAAACAAGTCGTTACCTTGAAAGAAGTTATCGCTTGTTGCAAACAAATGTTAGCAGTAAAAGAAGAACAATGCAATGAGGTGCGTATTTTATTAAAATTTTTTTTTATTTTTTTATAAAGTTGTTGGGTTCGTTTCTTAAAATTAAATATTAATGGCATTATTTTTTTTGTTTACTAAGGAAAAGCTTATCGACAGTGCTTAGCTATAAAACGAAAATATTTTTATATTTTTAATGTCGCAAAAATTTAAAATTAAAAACTTTTCAATATTTTTTTTCTCGTTTCCCAAATTATTAGATAGAGATTGAGATAAAGAGAGAGAGAGAGAGAGAGAGAGAGAGAGAGAGAGGGAAAGATTAAATGAAATGAATTTTATGGTTTGTTCAGCTAAATGCTAATTAAAGCTCTATTCGCAAATTTTCAAAAGAAACTTTTGTTCTCATTTAGCTGAACATGCCCCAAATTAGTTGCAGTCTATAAATAATTAAAAAACTTTGAATCCTTTTCTAGGCGACATAACCAGTTTTTGATTAGAGCTTAAATTAAGAGACACCGATAAGTAAAATCTCTCCTGATCTGTCCTTAATTTACCTCTCCATTTAAGCTTCAGAGTCTAGTTAAAAACCTAACTAAAGTTGGGACTTAATAAGTTGAATTGAATTTTTGTAAGGATTCAAAGTGGTGAACACATCACCTATGATCTCTAAAGTATTGGTAGTTTATTTGTTGTTGTAGTAACAAGTTTACTTTGTATGAATTTGTGTTGAAAGTATTTCAGAGAAATTCAGAGGCTTTTACATACTCGTGCTTGATGTAGTGTCAAACTATAACGAAACGATGTAAATGTGTTGTAATATTCGATCATATAGGGAAGCTATTTTTTTCCAGAGAGCAATAGAGGGTGTAAGAGAGAATAAGAGGCAGTATAAGAGAAATAAAACTAGAAAAATATATAGAGATATATTTACAGCACGAATAATAGAAAACAAGATAAAGCCTTCAGCAAGTTTTTTCTCTGTTTACAAATTTTAGCTGTCTAGATACACGTTACATCTATGCATTGCTCAATCCTACTGTTACGTCATATCTATTATATCAAGAATAATAGAAAACAAGATGGAGCAAAAGCTCTTTTTGTTCTGATATGTCATCAACTGAGTTTTGTAAACAGATAAATTACTCGCGGAATGCGTAATTTTGTTTTATATCATTGTTTAGGTACATGCGATTAAATTGACAGCAAACATTGTCCTTGGTGCTTGGAGAGAGTATATTTATATTAAATTTCAGAAAAATCTGTTGAAAAATACAAATATTCATTAAAAATCCAGTTTTAATAATTAGCTAAAAAGTGGGCGTGGCCGGTAAAAAATTATATAGTGACGTTAGAGCATAGAAATTATATATATCAAATTATAGATAAATCCTTTGGAAAATGGAGTTTTAATCGTAAAATAAGTGAAAAGTGGATGTAAAAGTAAGTGAGTGCAAAAAGTACGATCATAAAATTTCTCATAAGTTCCTTAGAAAATATTATTATTGTTATCACTATGGGTAATAATCACACCATGAGCTTAAGATCTTAATTACAATTCGAGAGTCTAACTGTTGTAGGACTAAATTAGAAAATATTTTTTTATTTTTAAAATGATTGAAAAGTGGGGAAACAAAACAAACAAGCACACAATCAAACAAAAAATTAATTTTATTTATATAGATTTAATATTTTAGATAATTTTATGTATATTTTTTATGTAGCTAGTAAGTAATTATCACATTAAAATAAAATTATTATCTATTAATATTCATTTTCATAATTTACGTTTAGATTTTTCGATAAAGCAACTCGAAAATGTATGGAGAGAGAAAACCCCAAAATAAATATTTCCTTTTGCAAAGCAAACATTTTTATCTGTGAATTTCTCATTAACTTAAAGCAACACAAATGCAACATCACGAAAGAAACCAAAAAGAAAAACACAGCCAGAGAAAAGCTAGACGTGCTTTAATCAATAATTGTATTTTTTTATATTTTTTAAATCGCTTATAAAGTGATACAAAAAAAAACAGAAATTTTGTTTTAGAAAGTAATTTTATTTTCATAAGTAAATATAATGTAATTTTGAATTTAATTTAATTCAACTTAATTTAATAAAAAATTAAATATAATTTTCATAAATATTCAATTGGGCTATTATGCATTTAATATTTTCTTTCTCTTATTGCGAAAAGGATATATAATTTTTAATAGTTGTTGTAATACAGTAAAGCTTCAATATGATACATGTGTATCAGTGAAACCTTGGTATAAAGAAATTTAAAGAAATACGAAAAAAATCTTTTTTTATGCGAAATGATATGTAATAAAAAAATTCACTAAATATTCAAGAAGTAAATAAAAACATTTACCCCTTTATCCACAAAAATTAACGTAGACTTTAAAGTCAACGTTATCGAAATTTTTCATATATTTTTTTCATAAATTTTACTTTAAAGTCCACGTGAAATTTTTTTGGATAAGAGCATTTGTTGTATAGAGGCTATAAAATCAATACTTCGTTATGTAGAGGCTTTTGATAGCGGGACTTTGAAAACTTACAAACTTAAAATGTTATAGTTCTCAACTATGATTTAGTTGTACAGAGTCTTATAAAAAAATGCGTTATATTGAGTTTTTCCTTATAACGAAATTCTTTATATCGAAGTTTTACTGTAGTAAGAACTTTAAAAATTAAACTAACAAATGAATATTATTTTAGAGAAAAAGTTTTAAGAAACAAAAATAGTTTGATATCTTTTTCTTAATTTTTTGGAATCTAAAAAGCTTTTAATTTTTTTAGTGAAATACTCATTCAATTAATTTAATAAAATTATCATTAATTTAATGAAAATTTATTAATTTCAATAATTTAATAAAGTTATTCAGTAAATAAAATTATTAAATTTAATAACTTTATTAAATTAATTTATGAATATTATTAATTGAATTAATTAAATAAGTTCATTAAAATTAAAATTATTTCATTGAATTAGTTAATTAAATTAATTATATTATTATATTTCATTAGAGTAATAAAATATTCATTAATTTAAGAAAATATTTTCAGTAATTCAATGAATATATTCCATTAATTCTTATAACTTATGAAAATTTTTTAATAAAAGCGTTTCCTTCTATTTATGCCCTCTTTTTTTCGGTGTTCAGACTAGAAATAAAAAATGCTTCATACAAATATCAAAGATTAAATGACAATTGCTATTAACCGAATTGATTAAATTTACATTTTGTTGATGAATAAAATATTAAATTAAAAATACACAATAAACGAACAACAAACAAACAACACATAAATAATACATTTAAAATTACATATCATACAATATCTATAGTAATAAGGAAAAACAGCGTATCATTTATTATGTTTTTTTTATTTTTTAACAACACAAATCCGTGCAGAGTTTTTGCTTGTCTGCAGAAAAGAAACAGGGTTAGGGCAGGAATCGTATCCACAACCCCCAGATTGCTAGGTTAGCACACTACCCACTAGTCTATAGGGGCATCCTTATACAATTGGGGAGTATATCGCTCTGACGCAAGTCAAATTTAATTATTATTAAACTGCCAGCGTTTATCTGAATTCAGAGGTATTCTGATTTAATTAAAATTTTTCTTTTAGCATGTTGCTTTTTAAGAATACACCTAATTCTCTTTTTACACTAATAGATACCTTCCAAAAAAATTCGTGTATAAAGGGAATTATTAAAAAAACTCTTGTACAGTTCACCTCATTTATTTAGTGCTTACACATTTTAATTCATTAATTATATACGAGTATATCTTAATATATAAATTCGACTGTAAGTGTGTTTGACATTGTACTCCACCTAAACGGTTGGACCGATTTAATTGAATTTCTGTTGTTGCCTTTAGGCTACGCCTTGGAACATTTAGCATCACAAATCCGCCTTGCACGGTCCTTTACTCTTTGACTATGATTTCTTAGAGTAAAATGATCGAATATACAAAAAATTTATATTTTTATCAAAACCCAACTTAGATTTTTATGAAAATTAAAATAGACCACGCCCACTTTTAAAATTTTTCTCAAATTGGAGAACGGCTGGACCGATTAGGCTAAGTTTTTCCTTATATGATCGGCATAACCCAACTTATATTATATAATATTTTTCCTTTTTTATTTAATTATTTTTTAATATAAATAAAAGTAGAAGGCAAAATAACGTTTGCCGCGTCAGCTAGTAAAAGTATCAATTAAATTTCGAAAAAGGGGATATCACCAGAAAAATTTTGTTCTTCATCTTGTGAAATTATTTGTGAATTATCATCTCTAAATTGTGTAAAAATCGTGTTGAAACAAAACAATTCGTGTAAAGACATTTTTTTTCTTATTAAATCGTGTTGAGCCAAATTCGTGGTAAAAAATTGCTTAAAAAGAGAATTAGGTGTATGAGATGATAATTTTTTATGTAAAAAACAATTCAAGTTAAAAAAAAATGTATACTATAATTTTGTTATTGTTTCATTTTACTAAGTAAAATGAATTGAATTTAAACAAAAAAAAAAAAAAAATATCCTTCAAAGTCAATACTGTCGAATAAGTATAAAGAAAAAAATTAAAAAGAAAAGTAAATAAAAATATATACTTATAAATAAAATGCTTTAAAATTAAGATATAAAATAAAATTAAATAATTGACCCAATTTTTATAGACTTCATTGGGCACATTTTGTAAAAAAATGTGTGTGTGTTTAAAAACCCTCTAGGAATTATTGAACTATATGGCTAAATTTATGCAAGCAGAGATTATTTCATGCGCACTCAAACATTTATTGAGTTGTTATTTTTGAAGTAGTATAAGTCTATTTTTATTTTTTTTTTTAATGACACACAGAAAAAAGATTGGTTGGAAATTTATTACAATTTAAAAATATCAATTTTTTTAACTACAATTTTATCATAATTTGACAGACAATCACTATTTGCAGCCATAAAATTATATTTATAAAAACCGATATCTCATTAACTAAAATAAATATACAGATTCGCTGAAGACGACTATTCGCAATATGTAGATGATTCAAATAATACTATCAAAGCAAAATATTTAATACGAGTATAAATTCAATAATCCAAAATCATAGTCACAAAAAAGCAGGCTTTTATTTAGAGTTGACTTTTGTTCATAAGAATTGTATGAATTTAAAGTAATTTTTGAAAAGATACCGACTTTAGTGTGTCTATGATTATGGCCCAATATTTTTTATTTGATTTCTTTGACACTTCTGAAAAATAAAAAAAAATCGTGTTTTAAAATAAAATAAAATAATTTAAAGAATATATTTACTAGTTTATTTGACCTTTCTTTTTAATTAAATATTTATAATTATATCCTGAAGAAGCTACTCAAGTTGAAGCGAAATATCGATATAAATATAAATTTACAAAATAAGACCTCAAGCTTAATAAAATAGCCATTTTAATTTAAAAAATATCAAAATAAAAGCGATGCTATTTGATGAGTTTTGGCCGATACGTAAACCAACAGCATAATCAATGGTCCATTAGCTGCAAGATGTAAGCTAATGTATTTACATAAGTTGACTTTATATTGAAATACATATTACATTTTGAGTCCAGAGAAAATAAGAAGACCTATATGAGGACTGGGCAAATGGAAATCTACATGAGAAAATTAAAATTTTTGCTAATATTGCAATATATTCTAATTTTTTAAGTTCTGTATTTTGTTTTACTTTTTTTCACAATTTGGTTTGTGACTAATAAAAAGTGAAAAATAAAATATTTTAAAAATGTTTCATTTTAGTGGCAATACCATTTTGTAATATTTCACTTACGGCTGCCGAATTGTTTCAGTTGGTGTCCTCGAATTCTATGCAACCTCTAAAATTCGGTTGGCAACAAATTCGATTATCACAACCGAAGTTGTTTTCTGTGTGGAGTTGGTGGCTACACGCAAATAAAAAAAATGGTTGAGGCAACCATATTATGATGGAAACATAGTATGGCTAGATTTATGATTACATCTAACTTTTCAACTGCAGATGTTGCGGTTCAATCCCCAGTCAGGGCTAAAATTTTTTTTTAATTTTTTTTTTATTTTTTAAATACATACGTTTTTTATATAAATATTAAAAAAAATTTAATATAAATTTTTTTTATTCCATTGACTTTTTCGTTTCTATTAATTTACATTTATTTATTATTATACATAATACAGCGGGTTTGAATATTTTTTTTATTTTATTTGATTCTACCAGGATTCGAACTTCGAATCCTTGGAATATTTAGTTAAGAAGCATTAACTCGCCACTCAACCACTTCAGCCACAAAATTCAGTTAAGTTTGAGCAATTAAATTTTATTTATATGGTAGCTAGGGGAAGAGACTAAATAAAAAACAATTTACATTCAACCATATTTTTATCATTATTATGTTTGCTATGAACATATTTATGGTTTCAGTTAAAATTTTATCAAAAATAATATGATAATGATATGGTTGATCTATGACGGTAAACATAATATGGTTAAAAATAACTAGAAACATGCTTATCATGATCATAATAATGATTAGATGCTTCAAATTAATAATAATATTTTTGTGAAGAACAAACAATGTTTGCGGTGACCATATTCAAACATATCGCCAGCTAAAATATAGTAGTTAGTTGCTACATGGTAGTCAGCCCATTTGATATCGAACAAAATTTTCCTTTAAGTTGTATTGAAATTTCGATCTGTGATATAATTTTGCTTTAAACTTTTTTCAAAAAAATGAAATTAAATAATAAAAATTTTTTGTAAGCGTTAAATGCCGATTGAAAATAATTAAGGTTTCTGTGCGGTTTTTGTAGTTGCTATCAAAATATTAAGTCAATTGAATATTGAAATTGCAAATTGCCTGATAAAAATTTTAAAATACAAATATTATTTCCAACAGTGCCTAAGGATACAATATTCATAAATTTATAAACTTTTTTTTTTTTTTACAAATATACATGAGATTTATGAAACTACTTAAATATGCATACACTAACATTCAATCGAATGGGGTTATTAGTAAAAAAAAACAAAAACATCAACAATTTATACTAGAAACGGCGATACTTAAAAGTTGTCTTAAATTATACATTTTTTTCAGTGTCAGATTCCTAAAACTTAGCTGGCAGACTCTCCATTTTGAGCCCAAATTAAAGCAAAAGAAAACTCATTTTCGACTAAAAATGTGACTCACTATCTTTAGACTTTTTCACATAAACCATTTTCAAGTAACTGATGGTGTATGTATGTCTAAATGACCTTTTTATTAATATTTTTTCTTTTTTTTTTGTGGAAAATGCATTTAAAAAAAATTGTGGCAAAAATCAACTTTAACAAATAAAACAGAGTTTAACCGCAAAATTCAATAAGTAATTGAAGAAAAATTGTCGTGGTAAAATGTTGCATACAAATAAATATAAAAAAAAATATTAAACACAAAAGCATAAAATTACCAGTAAACGATGATGATGAGGATGATGATGATATAGTCATAATAAATTCCATAGCAAGTGGTTAAAAAAAAATCTCATGTTTTTAACACAAAACATTGATATTTATGTGTTAATACAGTGTAATTGGTTTTAATATATTTTACAGAAGTAAAATTTTTTTTTATTTAAATATTATTCAATTTCATAACAAGTAAGTTTAGCCAATTATGGGCAATTTAAATAAAAATTTTAGTACCCTACAAACGTTTATTTACAAAACAAATGTGTGTGGGTCTGTTGGCTTAACCATGACATTGTGATGTCATAATAATAATGTTGCAGGATGAACTTGTGTAAAAACTGTAAGCACGAGTGCAATATGTGTCTATGAAACGTAATTAACCCTTTAAAAATTAACATCAAAGTTGTTTTCAAATTTCTTAGCTTTCTTAGAAGTTTTTTAACTTTTCTTTTTCACTTTTTGATTGCTTGTGAGGCTACTGTGCGTAAAACGGCGATTTTTTTCACAACAAAGTAGCATCACTTAATTAGTAATTAAAATAAGAATTGTAGATCGATTTCAATAAAATTTGGCTAATTTTGTTTGAATTTATTGAGGCCGCAAGACTGTTCCAGAAAATCAGTAAATTTTTGTCTGTTTCAAAATTAAATAATTCTTTTAAATTTTAAAAATTTTTAATAAAAGGATTTTTTTTGTCACTGTTTTTACGATATGTTAGAAACTAGTAAACTAATTTAAAAGTCGTTAGATTTATATCTCTTTCAATGTTAAATAATTTTTTGAAAATTAAAAATTTATAAGTTTTATTTGGAACTGGCTTTTTAATCGCATCTTCTACGATATTTTAGAAGCAAGTGAGCTAATTTAAAAATTAAAATAATTAAAAGTAATTGCAAAACCGAATTTCATTTCTTTTTAATCACATGAGCCATTATTGTTGAAAGTCCATTTAAATTATGGATATTTCTGTAGGCGAGGGGGCAAATACGCAACGTGTTAGTACACGACCGTCTGTACTAGATAGGTTTTGTCTCTCTTTTCAATCGTCTTGTTGCTTAATTTCATTTGTGTATACTGTATTAATTTGCCCATATTTTTAATTTGGTTTGCTTCAAAACTTCTTTTCAATTAATTTTCATACAAATCAATTAAGTACGTCACGAAAATAAATGGAAAGAAGAATTGAAAAAATTTCTTTCTGGACATTAATGTCCGAAATGTAAGCGGCTTAGGAAAGAACAAAAGAGAATTGAAAAGATATCCATAATGTAAATGGGGACATAGTAGCATCTTATCAACCTCGAACTCATTAGGAGGGCAGATGTGGTTTTGATCCTCCGCAGAAAAGACATTAAACTCTACGTTGAGCTACTTACTTACAGGCCATTGTAGACTTAACTAACACATGAGTAAAATCGGTGTCGTACAAGACGACTCATGTCGTTTCTGTCGGAAAGAACAAGAATTGTTGAAAAATATTCTCTGCAAAAGCCCAGCGGTGGCAAGAAGCAGAATAAGCTGCTTAGGTAGTGGGGCATTGATCCCAGAAGATCTAGGCAAGATTAGTCCTACAACAATTACGAGATTTGTAAGGAGTCTCGGATTGTAGTTAGGGCTGCACAACAGATCTTAAAGGTAGCGGTTCGATCATAACCCATGATGATAATAATAATAATTTAGTAGCATATTCTTCAAACCGTTTCTAAGACATCAATGTTGTACATAACAGTTGCTAGCAGTTATTTAGCAGTTGAGTTCAACAGTTACGTTTTAAGAAAGTACCCAATATAAGCTCAAATAAATAGCACACGTGATCAACTCATCTAGAAGGTTTATATGAAAAGTACTAAAAAAAATAGTGTTTTTCATACAGCCTTCCCAAAGCATTAATCGCTTGTGTTATGGAAACACCACATAAGCAACACTCTTACATAAGCAAGAATATCTAGCTTAAAAGTGTATTTATAAAGAGACCTATAGTCAATAAAATAATTGGTACCCATTATGGTTATAACACTTAGAAGTAGCAAAGAAAAACCAAAATTTTCGTTAACAAAAAAGAAAAAGCGCCATCACAAAAAAAGTACAATTTAAAATCGTTCTTAAAAAGACTTAGACTAATACTGTGAGCTTAAAATTTATTCAGCTTAACTGTTAAACTTTTTCCTTGTTCTCATTTCAAAAACTTTGTCTAAACATCACTCATATTTAAATGGCAATCAAGCAATCCCAAGTATGGGATAACAACAAGCAAGCTTATGCCAGTTAGAGTCAAATGTAGCTTTAAGCTTATAAATTGTAATGTATGTTGGCTTAACAATCAATGGGTTTTTGGGTGGCATATTGCTTCTTATAGGATTAATTTCTATTCATTAGCCAAAAGGCTAAAATATAACAAATTTCGACATCATCATCTCTCTAATGAATTAATTAACCAAATTCAAAACAGCTCATCATGCTGTTTATAATTAAAAATAATTCAAACGAACGTGTAAAAATACAAACATCTTTGACAATGTACAGTGTCATTAAATAATTAAGAGAAAATAAAGTGTCTTAAAAAAACAAAATAAAACAACAGAAATTTATGTAGTTTTGTATGTACTTGAATTGAATTTTTGAAATAAAATTATAAAATAATTTTTAATTCACATGAAATGAATAAGAATTAAAATAAATTAATTAAAATTTAAGTGGTTGTACAAGACGAATCTATACAAGGTGAACGCATTAGCTAATTCGCTTATACCAGCTGTTATATTCCAAATTGTCAAAATTTATTGCAAATTACAAATTGAATTGAAAAAATTAGTTTATTTAAATTAAATTATAAATTACTTTTTATAATCATAAATCCTGCACCAAAAAATTAAAAAAAAAAGAATAATTTACTTAAATTTTTTTTGACAAGTTGAATGAAAATGTATATATTCTGGTTATTGTGTAATTTTTATTAAACGTTTTATTGGTTAAAAATGATAAGTTCTTAATTTTTTTTACAATTTAGAGACATACAATTTTTTTTTATATTTTAAAATAACAAAAAAAAAAAATACTTGTTAAGAAGTCTTAAGATTTTCAGTGCTACCACTAAATTGTAAATAAATTCAGAACTTATTAATCGATTTTGATGAAATATGTCTTATTTTATATGCAACATATAAACAAAGTTTAGGATTTTGTTTATATTAATTTTTTTTTAAATTTTCTTGAGAAAATATATTTTTGTTTACTTAAATGTTGTGAATATCTCACAAATTACAAGATTGGTAAACAATTGATATTCATGCAAATTAAAATTTATTTTATTTACGATCCTTAAGTGTGTTTTCAAATTCAATCAGAGAGCTACATCTCGACTTATTTATTATAAGCACCATTAACCTTAATGCGAATAGTTGGCAAAATCTCAAAAACTAGAGCTACTAAAAAAACCAATGTAATTTTCGTAATCAGCATACTTTTATTAAGACCAGGACTACACACAGCAATTTCAGTTGCGCAATTTTTGATTTTGAAGGAGAGAGAGGAAAGAAGAATATAAAGGGGTACAAACTTGCTCGTACTCCGCAATTCCCTTTTGAGAATAAATAAAGAATTGCCCAACTAAAATTGCTCTGTATGGTCCTGGTTTAATTGAGTACGTATACAAACATTCTGAAACATTTTTCAGTGTTGACCAGTGTTATTAAGCCATTCATAAATATTTAGTTAGTTATTGCAACTGTAACAGTGCTTGAGGCTGCTGGGTAATGCACGTTTTTGTTGTCTTTGCATTGATTCCAAAGAAGCATTTATTTTTTTTCCGTCACTATCATAATTGTAATTTCCTCCTTCAGTTTATATTCTTCATTACTATATTCTTTGGTAGTTAAGGGAATTTTTTAATCTTTTTTATTTTTAATTTTTTGTTTATTTATTTTTTATTTTTTCATTTTCTTTCTTTTATATTCCAGTTAAAACAAAGACTTACTGAAATTGAAAAATCATTTGCTGAGCACGAAACAAAAATCATGTCTGATAATTTACGCCAGGAATATGAAAGACAATTGGTTAATATCCGTCAATTGAG
The DNA here is from genome assembly GCA_947397855.1 of Thelaira solivaga. NCBI lineage: Eukaryota > Metazoa > Arthropoda > Insecta > Diptera > Tachinidae > Thelaira > Thelaira solivaga. The sequence goes on along the minus strand of OX377611.1, from coordinate 33,018,186 downwards.
GCAATTATATGAGGAAAGACAACGTGTGGCTGCAGCGGAATATGAAAATTTACAACGTTTAATATCAATTAAAAGAGATGAACTGGCTCAGGAGCAGGACAAGTAAGTGAATATGCATACAATATATACGAATGCAACAAATAAATAATACAACAATAATAACAAGCAAAATATGCATGTATGTGTTTATAAGCATACAGCTGAGTTTTAATTGGAAAAAAATAGTTCAACATGAAATTGGTTGCAATAAATGCTTGCGTGCATTGCAAGTTTAAGAAAATAAACTTTTACAATTTTTGGAATTTAATTTAAATAAAATGTTTGTTGTTAAGAATTTTTTTTATAAAACTGTTTTAAAAACAAATATTAAATTTAATTACAAACAAGTTAAATTCGGCTGTGTAGAGTCTTATATACCCTTCACTGTTCTAAAATATAAAAAACATAACAAAATTAAGGGAGTGAAGATAAATATGCCATAACCCCTGAAGTTTTTTAGTATTTCTAAATATGTTTTCAGTATTAATGGCATATTTATCAAATACATCTTACGTCACTAAATACTTCCATACATATTTTTAGTAGTAGTTTAACGGAGGTCGTCTACATTGGTAACTTACTTCCAAAATACTCAGAAGTTTCTTTGGATTATTTAAAATTTTTTTTTTTTAAATTTCCAAATACCCAAGTGCTGTTGCTCTGACGGATTTTAGTGACTTCCGGACGAACCATAGAAGATTACAGGATGGAACGCATATCATTTTAAAGCGGAGGTAGTTTAGATTTATAATCTTCCGCCCACATACTCAAAAGTTACTTTGGACTATTTAAACATTTTTTTTTTAAATTTCCATATACCCCAGCAGTGTTACTTTGAGGCTTTTTACCATTCCCCACTTTGCCGAGGTACCATTCCCGATTTGGGCAGGAAAATTACCAAAATCAAAAAGGAATTTAATTAGTAGGCTCTAAACTCTCGGGATGTGTTTTAACATTTTCATATAGTTTCGCAGTTTTTATTTTATAACGTAAAACGGAAACTGCCAAAATCCTTGAGAACGATAGTTCTGGGGTATATGGATATTTCAAAGAATTTTTAAAAATAGTCCCAAGAAATTTCTGGGTATTTAGGCGGTAGATTACAATTCTACAGAGTCTCCCCTTTAAAATGTCCTATCTCGCAATCTTTATAAGTTCGTTCTATAGTTAAAGTATTTAGTAAAGACGTAACGCCTTCAAAGTGAATTTACACAGAAGTTTTTCTTTGAAATTGACTTTTAATTTATAAAACTGTTGTGGCAATATAGTGTTTTGAGATGATTTACGTTAAAGAACCTATAGTCAAGCGAACGATAAGTCAGAAGATACTGAGCTGCTGTTTCAGTCAAAAATGAGTGACTGGATTTGTTTCACTTTATTTGAAATCGAAATAGAGAGCCTTACCGATGAGAAAAAAGGATTTTCCAGAAAGCGTTGCTGCAGCAACCCAGACGGTGTAATTATTATTTTTTATTTCAAATAAAAAGCGATTATGCATACTTGGCTACTTTCAATATAGAATTGTAATATGAAAGTCATTATATGAGTCGGTCGTTAGGTATAAAAAATGTATGCCTACACATTTTTAGAGAAATTCCTTTAAAAATAGAATTTTAATCGTTACAAAATCTATTCAAAGAAATACAGCATTTCACTACTTTACAAAGTGACTTATGTGTTTGCTAGCATTATTAGCAGAGGCGCCAACTGAAATGGTAAATTAAATATTTTAAAGCATAATTTCAGGCTTAAGTTAAATACAGGCTCAGATATTTATGAGCAATGGTGACTGCAAATCTTTGAAAAAGGGGCGTAAAAACGGGCGTGGTTGGTCTAAAAGTATATGTCGACGTTCCTTGTAGTATGTAGCTTATATGTGTGAAATTTCAGATAAATCTGTTTCAAAGTAAACAAACAAAAAAAAACAGAAAAGGAAATTTTTTCATAGATACAATTTATTTCAAAGATTTATAAAAATAAGGTTTATTATAAGTATTCGTTAATTTTTTATGAAAACAGTACTAAATATATTATATTAAAAAAAGTACCTAAGCCTTGATATTTCCATTTCTGTTTTATAAATAACTATTTTAATTTTTTTATCTTATAAAATGTATTTATTTAACTTTATTCAATAATGAATAAACAATTTAATTAAAATAGGAAATAACTAAATATGTTGTTTCTTTAATACTCCAAACGTTTTTGGAGCATATAAATTGTATTAAATTAAACTGAATGTTTAAAAAAAAAATTGAAAAAAAAAAAATTAATGAATTTTTTTTAGTCTTTTTGTTTTCCAATTTTATTTTTCCAAGATATATTAAGGTGAAATTATTTCCATTTTGTTAAATAAAAATTTATCAAGTAGAATGAATGTGTGCCAGAATAAAATAAACTGAATGATTTTTTTTTTGTTTTTTTGAAAAATATCAGTTTAGACTAAAATATTAGAGAATGTGAAAGCAAATTGCTTGCAAGAAATAAAGAGCCTCAATGAATTTTCCAGTTTTATTTTATGAATTTCAATTAAGGCCAGGGGAGAGCAGGTAGATCTTTTAAAAAATTTTGTTCATGTACAATTTTTCTTTTTACAAAAAAGAATAAAATGTTTTCCATGTTTTTATTTTTTAAATTTCATTTCTTGTTTAAAGATAAACACACACATGCGAAAAGTTTATTCTATTGTTGTAGCTTTTGTTTGTTTTAAATTTAATTTTTTTTATATAAAAACTTTCACTTAAACTGGCCTGCTGTAAATTTGTTCGTTTTTCCCTGAATTTTGTTGATTTTGGTATAAAAATAAAAACAACAATGAACAAACAAAACATGTGGTGTTTTTTAAACTAAAAGTTTTAATTTTTATTATTTTTTTTACTTCACGTTTACGTTATACGAATATATTTTGTTAACAAGTCAGAGCAGAGCATTTCAAATCAAAAAGGGGTTCCATTTACATTCAAAAAAAAAAAAAAAAGTACCAGGAATATTTAAGAAATTTCTCTACAGCTGGCAGCTGAGTTTGAAGCTAATTGATGGCCATGTAAACCAACAGTTGCAAATAAGAAAAACGGCCTGTTTTTATAAAACGAAAAAATGTGTTCTTTCGTAAAATAAAAAAAAACAAAAAGTAGTTTAGGTTTTTGTAAAAAAATATTTTGCTTTCAAGTGAGTGACAAAAAAGAGGTTTTTATTAGATTTGTGGTCTATAGTTTGTTTTAGGGAGCACTCTTCTTAGTTCGAAAATTAAAGTAGGAATAGTTCGCTCATCTAATTCAGTTGAGGTTTTATTCCTCATGTACGAGTATGTATTTTAAATACTCTGGATTATTTTAGTTTTAAATTTGGCTGTGCAATAATTCGAAAACAAAAAATTAAATGCTGCCATGTTAAGAAAATTTAGTTTATTAAGAAAATCTGAATTTTGAAAATTTAATTCCTACAACTGAAAGTTATTTTCTCAATACACAAATTAAATACAAAATCCCCATTTATTTCAATTAATTAATTATCAGTTCTATTCAATTCTAAGTTATCATTACTAAAGAAAAAAAAACAGATCCTAATACTTAAAAAAAATTTAAAAATTAAACTGAAAACTCTTTTTCTATTCATTTTTCAGGAATATACTTTTACTATTTTTGTTTTAAAAAATGATGAACATCTGCCCATCCGTTCCAATTTTTTTTTATTGTTGTTGCTTTGTTAAACCAAAAAAACAAAAAATTATTTGAATTGCTGTACACCATTATGCGTGCATGTAGCATTTAATTTTTGTCCCATTGAAAATGAAATAACTTTCAAATCAAATTTCTTTCAATCAATTCAATATTATCCTTCCATATTAATTGAATTTAATTATGTTTTCCATGCTAAACCAATGGTTATTTTACACACCCTTTTGTTGTACGAATAAAAATGAAAAAAAAAAACAGAAAACTTCTTGCTTTAATTTTGCATTTAATTTTATAACAAATTATCTGCTTTTTTTGGTTTTTGTTTTATTTGTGTAACTAAAATCAACTTTGAAAGGTAGAAAAGAGCCAGAGTATTATTGAAATAATAGATTTTGTGTGCATTTTAAATCTGTAGTACAAAAGAATTTCTCTTTAGCTGTAATTTGGTAAAACAAAATTTACAATTATTTTACACTTTTACACACAACTGCAGATAAATGTATTTTTCTTGTGGTCAGGTAACTGTTATAAATCAAAAAATGAAGCTTAAGTTAATGACTAGAGTTAAACTATACTTACACTGTCCAAAAAAAAAAACCAGACCAAGGGGCCCAATTCTATCAATCGTGATTGAAATTCTTTACATATCCCATAAAATTGTGATAGTGCGAGAAATTCTAATTCTAATACTCAATACAAAATGAATTAGATTAAAATGCATAAAATTTACTCGTAATATTCTGAAATTTCAATAAATTCTATTCGATAACGACTAGCATGTTCGAGTAAGATTTCATGCGCATATGACTGATGCAACCAACCTTAAGGTTTTCAACACTTATCGTGGTAGAGGGGACCAAATATAAAGTAAATGTGTATTGGCGTTTTAAAAGTTTATATCTGCTTTAAAATAATATTTGTGAACCGGCTTCAATAATTATATGAATTTTTCATGTTGCATACATGTACATGCCTAGCAAGCTTATGTCAAACACTATATTGAGAGGATTTTTTTCATATGCATATATGAATTATAGCATTTTCGCTGAAAAATTCTTTATATTTCAATTTTTCATTAATTCAATGAACTTATTCTTTCATTTAATGAACGATGTCACTGATTCAATTAATTCATTAAATGAAAAAATTTCATCAATTCAATGAAAATATTTCATAAGTGTGAATTAATAAAAAATTCTTTATATTTCAATAAATGACGCACTCCGCTAGACTAATGAAATATTTCATTAATTCAATGAACTTATTCATTTATTCAATGAACCATGTTATTAATTCAAGTAAATATTCGTTAATTAAATAAAATAACTTTATTAATTCAATGAAAATATTTCATTTATTTATATAATTTGTGAAATATTTCATAGAATCAATCAATTATTTAAATTATTGAAATAATTTCCTTAATTCCATAAAACATTCATTGACTTAATGAAATAACGTTAATAATGGAATATTTCATTAATTCAATGAATGGTTCATTAATTTAATGAAATAGATTCATTAAAACAATGCATATTAATAAATAATTTATTAATATGTAAACTCAAAATGTTTTATTAATTTATATAATTTATGAAATATTTTATTAAAACAATGAAACAATTTTAATGAAATCGTTTCTTTAAATTTTTTCTTCCAGTGGATTATTTTAAACTCTAATTTTTCAATAAATGGGTCTGTTTTGATTACAGTCGCTCATAATTTGTTCCTGAAAATTGAGCGTTAACAGAAACAGCGCTAAAAGAGGTGCTATTTACATTAAAATATGGGGTTACGTTCTTAACTAAGACACTTAGTTTTGTTGTTCATCGTTCTTAATTAGCCTAATAACATTCATTTTCATCTTCAACGTCAAGCTTTTTCTAGATTGCTTAGCAATATGTGTCTGTGGTTCAATTGTTTTTTTTTATATTTAATGAATTTTATTTATTTAATCAAAATTACTGAGATTTATATCAAACCATATGAGCATTTCGAATGAAAATTTCATATTGTGGGATTCCCAAGTTAAAATTATTTTTGATATTTTATTTCTTTTCAAAAACAAGGATTCCACTATTTGTAAATTAAGTTTTTTTCAATTTTCATATGAAATTAGGTAAGGAAAACCTTTTAAAAAATATTTTAAAGTTAAAATTATTTTTTTTTAATTCAAAAAAGCGCTATAGCGATACAGAGCTAAAAGAGGTAAAATTAATCGAGTTATGACTATCAGAAAAAATATTTCTCACAAAATTCCACTATAAATCACAATTAAACGTAGAATCAAGAGCGGGAACTAGACACTTGGTCACTTTTTAGTACTACTCTCAAGCTATAAATTCTTTCTTAGTCTAGTAGTCATTAAGAATTTAAAAACTTGCTTCCACTATAAGTCTTTTAATATTGAAAATTTGATTTTCAAAACTTAAAATGCGTTAGTATGTGCATTGCACTTGATGAAATTTTCTAACTTTCAGTGTTATGACGTTTATGTGAGTATTGAGAATTACAAATACTCCTTTTGTGTGTTTGATTGTGGTATATTGAAGTACTTGTGTGCATGGACAAAAGCAAAATAAAAAAATATCAATCTAAATCAAATTAAACACTTAAAAACAGTAACAAAATTACTTTCGAGTGTAAATGCAAAAACAGGAGCAAAATCAATTTTGGTTAAAGTAAAAAAAAAAAAGATTTAAGTACACTAAACCATACAAAACACGCCCAGAACATACACACACACAAACACACACACGTACATACACTTTATAATTTTACATTGATACACACAAATCGACAAATAGTTGTATATGGTTGTGGGTATTGTAATGCAAACAGTTTACACCCAAATATCCGTAAGCATATATCGACAGGATAATAAAATCAAAGATATTTGAAACTCATGTGAAAATGAAATGCTTTTTTTTCATTGCATGATGATTATTTGATTAAAACTAAAACTAGAAAGCTGGGAAAAAACTAAAAAAAAATCTTAAAAAAATTTTTTTTTTATTTAAATTCAATTATTGAAATTAAAAAGTTGAAAACTAGAAGTTGTAAAAATATATTGTTTTTTTTTAGTGACATAAAATATATTTTTAAATACCAAATTTAAAGATTTACTCTTATATATACAAACATAGATATAGACTTTAAAGTAGACGTTTCAATAATTTTTTTTATACAATTTACTTTGAAAAATTTGTTTACGCTTTTAAAAATATAAAATTTTTTCTTGTAATTTCTTTGTTGGCCACTGTAGTTTTTTATTTTATTTAAAAAAATAGCAAAACAAAAAATAAAAGCAATCGATACAGACAAAATAATCATAAAAACAAAATAATAAAAGAGATTTTTATGTTTTCTTGTTTTCTATTTATTTACTAAAGAAATTTTAAGTGAATTTCAATTAAAGATTTTTATGACTGTGTGGGTTCAAAGTATCAAAAAAAAAAAAAAAAAAAAAAAAAAAATTTCCAAGAATGTTGTGAGACAAATTAGGAAAAATATAAAAATTTAATTGTAATTTAATATGTCGCTACAGGCAAAGACAACAAATGCAAATTTTAAAAATGGTTTTGTATAATCAAAGGGAAGTCCTAAAAAATATATTAAAACTATAAGAAGAAATTAAAAAAAAAATATTTAGATCGACTTTTCGAAGAGAACGTGTTCCATGACTTAAAACCTTTATAATCATATGACCCGTATTTAAGTTATCTTTACATTTTTTGTTTAAAGTTTGAAAAAAAGCTAATGATGTGCACTGAAAGAATTTTCTTCTCATTTTTCATTAATCTAATGAAAATTTCATTACTTTTAAAGCAATGATACGTTTCATTTCAGTACTGAAATACTTCAGTAATTTAATGAAACATTCATTCATATCATTTAAATAAAATAATGAAATAATTTAATTTCATTAAATTTTTTGATTTAATATCATTATTTTCATTAATTAACTAATTTCATTAATTTAATGCAATATTCATTAATTTTAATTATGTATTTATTAAATTAATGAAATAATTTCATTAATACACTAAATTTTTTTCATTAATTTTTATAATTTATAAAATATTTCACTACATCAATGAAACAATTTTAATAAAATCGTTTCTTTAAGCGTAAGACACATTTTTCTTTAAGTGTGAATGTAAACATTCTCAATATTAAATATTTAATTTTTTGTTTGTTTTACAGATCGAAAATCCTAGAGGAACGTAATCAAAATTTAATGAAAGAAATTGAATTGGCCAACGATGAATTAGCGTGTCTGCGTGATGAATGCAAAGAGCATAAATTTGAAAAGGCTGCGTTGAAGGAGGAAATAGGAGCAGTAAACACGGTAAGAAAAATTAATTACTTAACCGGTCACTTAAGATTAAAAACAAATTAATCTAAGCAATAGTAAAAATTTTAAATCAACATCGAAAGATTTTGTTCATATTCTCTGAGTTTTGTCATTTTGTTCAATGAAAAATTCATTATTATTAAATTAATTACACTTTTCATTAGAATAATGCCATATTTCATTAATTCAGTGAATTCGTTCATTAATTTAATGATGTATTTCATTAATTCAATGAACTTATTAATTCATTTAAGGAAAGGATTTCATTGATTCAAAGAATTTAATAATTTATTTAATGATATCATTTTATTAATTCTATGAAAATATTTCATTGAACTAGTGAAACATTTTAACAAAATCATTATGAGACAAACTTTTTTTTTTCAATGAAGAAAAAAGGAAAACAAATTTCAAGAGCGTTAAGGGAAGAAAACGAGTCAGTTAGCTGATATTTAACAAACGCAACAAAAACAATAATAAAAAACAAGATTATACCTTTAGTAAGTTATTTCTTTATTTACAAAATTCAGCTGTTTAAAGCAAGAAAAATAGAGAGAAATTTTGCTCTTAATTTAATCGCATGTACATACATACGCTTTTACCCGCATAAGTCTAGATGTGATATGTAATTAGACAGCTGAATTTTGTAAACAAGAATACAACCTGCTGAAGTTGTAATCTTTTCTTATTTAAATTTTTAACATGTATGAGAGCTAATTCAGGTGAGAGAATATGTCCACAAATTGGTTTATCTGCACTTAATTTGTATAAATTTATCTCACAAATTTAATTGTAAAAGCTTTAATTTATATGGAAAAAACATTTTTCCTTGAAAAAAAAAAAAAAAATAAATAAAAACTTAAAATTTTCTCTTTTAAAATTAGTATTTCTCCTTTCAATATAACAGGACTACCATAGTATTTATTTGTTAAATTTAATTTTGAATGACAGCTGCAGAAGGAATAATTTGCTGTGGTAACAAATTTTTATTCAATAACAGCTTGAGCAACGAATTTTATAGTCTTTTGATATTCCACTAAATCCAGATTAAATTAAGATTGTGTAGAAGCGTTGTGACAAACATGCATGCTGTATAAAGAAATTAAATTTAAATTTTATTTTATGCAAACACTTTTCCCATATCACTCAAATAATATTCCTGCAAAACTTATGTAAACAGACGAAAAGGAAGAAAGATTTTTTTTTTTTAATTTAAAAGGTGAATTTTCTCATCTTTTTTAAGGCAGTCGTCAATGGTTAAAGGACCAGTCCTGATGGTCTTATTAGAGCATTTTGCACTTCCATCAATTACCTAAAGAGATTCGTAATCGAGTGCAAATTATCTATAAATCAGAGCATTTAACGACCAAGGATTTTCCGCTGGAAATAGAAAAACATTTTTTTTTGCTAATTCTGGCTCAGAAATTTAACATTTTGGAACTAAAGTGTTGTCAAAATTTTAAAATTGAAAGAGGAAAAAATTCATGGGACATACGAGTATATGTCAGAATTGTCATCAAAGTGTTAACTGAGAAACTTTCCATTAATTGCTGTAAAGCACAATTGAATAATTTAGTTTTTGTCAAAGAAATTTCTTAATTTTTCTCACCTTGGAAGGGTGACTGTAACAAAGTATTTCATTTGTATTTTAAAACCCAAGAACTTAAAAAATCATCCTGTTTATGAAAGAGTTTTTACCTTTTTTTTAAATTTTTGAATTTTACAAAAGGCTTCTCCCTACTTTAGATGTATTGAGCTGTGGATATATAAAATAAAATGAAAATTTTATTTTCTATGATATGCATATGAGTGTGTGTGTGTGTATGCGGGTGAATGTGTGTCTGTTCATTATGTGTGCCTTTAGAAATAGTAAAATTTAGTCGATGTTATTTGCTGAATACTTGAGTTGATTGATTTGGTTTTTATTTGCAAATTTTACAAGCTCTTGTAAAAATTTACTTAATTTAATTTTTATTATTATTACTTCTTGTTGTCATATATTTTTATATATAAATTTTTTTTTTTAATTTAAACTAACAAGGTTTTTGGTATAAATAAAAAAATGGTTTCAACAATATTTGATATGGAATGAGCTTAATATTTTTTCTGTTAATATTGAGTAAGCGCATCCTTATGAATAAATTTATTTTGTGAAGTATTTGTTTTAATTTAAATTTTAGAAAACATAAAGAAAATATTATTTAATATTAATATTTTCAGCATCAAGAATTTATAATAAATTTGAAAAAATTAAATAAGTAACGTCCTTGATTTCTTATACTAGTTCTCAAATAAACTTCAAGGGTGTCCTCTTAGATTAGTGGGTAGTGTACTAAACTCACAATCTATTCGATTTTTGCTTAGACCCTGGATGCTTATCTGTATGTATAAAAGATGTTAAGAAAAACACTCAACAAAGTCTGAAAAACATATGATAAGACTTTGAAGAAACTTGTACTACTTGAAAGATTAAAGAAATTATGGACAACATATTTCTGTAAGCTAAAGGCAGCTTACGAAATAAAAGTAACAACAAAATTTAATATAAATTTATTTGAAATAGAGTAAGAAAATTTAAAACAAACAAAAGTAAATAAAACGAAAAATATTGAGGCTTTTGAAGTAAGGGCATTTGGTCAAGATCCCAGGAAAAGCTTGTTTGACAGTATGGGTTAAAAGAACTAAATTTTTTAGACCGAAATACATTTGAATTGCAATCTGATAGTATTGCGACATTACAAATACTCAGTGCTTTTGAGCTAAAATCGAAATTGGTTTAAGATTGCCCAACACTTCTGAAGGTATTAGCATCTAGTAATAGAATTATGCTGATATGAACATCAGCGCATAGATGAACTAGGAAAAAGAATTGCTGTTAGTAATTTCATTGAGTCAGACCCATTTGTATTTTAAAAAATAAAAGTTTTCGAACTTTAGAAACATATGGATGTCCATGTTGCTTAAATTATTTTAAAAATTTTGCTATAAAACATGATAGCATGCAACTCAATAAGACTTCATTCAAGCTTTTATTAAAGTTTATCTTGAATAAGCTTTCAAACTTTTAGTGTTAAAAGAAATATAAATAATCAAATTTCTAGAAGATTTTATTGTGATAATGGGTGCGTTTATAAGACATACTACATATTAAGCTCAACTACTACACAACAGTTAGCAGTTGTTGAGCCAACAGTTACGTCTTAGACACGGTTTGGTGAGTATGCTATAATACTAAATAAACAGCTGATACATGTAAATAATAAAATAAAAAAAAAAAAAAAAAAATTACAAAATAAATAATAATAAAATAAATTAAATCAACTAAACTAATTTGTTTAACCAAAAGTATAGATAATAGAGAATTTTTAATAAATTTTTTCTTGGCCAATGTGGCACTAGTTGTTTTAAATTAAGGTGACACAACATGTTGACTTTAGAAGTTAAATATTTTATGACAAACAAAATGGCAGCAAATACCCAGCTGTTGAGTTGAGCATATTTGCTCAACTATGAGTTTCTAAGACGAACACTCAATAGTTACGTCTTATAACGGCTACTAATAGAAATTTTTCTCCTGAGTAGCCAGGTAGTGATAATACCCTCTCCAAGCGATTGGAAAATAAATGAAAAAGTGCTCTACTATAGTGCGATTCAGTAACTTTTATTACGAACATTCTTATCGAAAAAATAATATTTCATCGAATTCAGTATTCAGTAACTTTCCGACAAAAATATTCGATGTTTGCGACAAAGTTCACAGCACATAAAATTCTATCGTACAGAACATTTTTGTCGGAAAGTTAGTGAACACCGAATTCGATAAAATATCGTTATAGTTGTTTTTTCGATATGAATGTTCGTAATAAAAGATACTGAATCGCAATACTGGTTTTTAATGTTCTATGCTAAGGAGAGGAGGGGCCATAAAAGGGAATTTATTGAGCTAAAGTTGTTCGACTTAGTAACTGAAAAACTGAATTAAGCGCTATGGGAATTTTTTCATATGTTTTATTTAAAGACCACCTTAGGTTAGGTTAGGTTAGGTTAACAGGTCGCCCGAAAGAAGTAGAGCAGAGCTGGGCTCACTTGGGTCCTCTGACGTGGTCCCTTTGTGATACCTGTATAGAGATAGTGATAGCAGAGTGAAGGGGAGAAAAGAAGATAGAGAAAGAAAGAAAGAAAGAAGTGAGTGAGTCCGTCAAACAAACCAACCACTGCTTCTAATGAAGCCATAAAGCGTGTCGACACTTGCATTCGACTGCGCAGTGAGACCCTGCAGGCGTCGCTCACCGAAGTGGATCATGCGCCGCTCTTCCAGGGCCGGACACTGGCAGAGAAGGTGCTCCACAGTCTCCTCCTCCTCCTCGTCCTGACAACTTCTACAGTAGTCATTAAAACGCAAACCCATTCTTCTAGCATGGTTGCCAAAGTTGCAGTGCCCCGTTACTACAGCCACGACATTTCTCAGTCGGGCTCTTTGGAGCCCCAACAAATCCCTACTGCGACTGCTATCCAGCCTAGGCCAGATCATCTTCGCCGTATTACACGTCCATTCATCACTCCATCTGGACTGTGCCTTTCGCAAGAATATGCTTTCGATCTCTTTTTTGCAGACCGATAGAGGGATGCCAAAGGTCGCGTTGGCATCTTGCTCTGGTAGCCTCGACCCTTCCCTAGCCAGGCTATCCGCCCTGCAGTTCCCCATTGAAGTCCCATGTCCACGCACCCAAATGAGGGTGATCACCGAATGCTCTGCCATTCTATTTAAGGATGTGCGGCATTCTTGGACAAGTTGGGATGTCGAATAGACACCCGCTAAGGACCTGATTGCAGTCCGACTGTCGGTATAAATGCGAATATTCCTGCCAAATATTCCATGATACCACAGCCAGTCTGCTGCTTGTTTTATAGCCAACACTTCAGCTTGTAGAGTGCTGCATTGATTAGGGAGTCTGAAGGATATACTAATCTCAAACTCCTCAATATAGACTCCACCTCCAACTCCATGACTATTCTTGGAGCCATCGGTAAAGACATCCAGATCTTCTCCTGTATGAGAAGATCCCATTGAGATTCCCGTTTCGTCAAAAATCGTGAATCCAAAGTTCCTCTGTAGGAATGGTTTTGGAGTGACATAGTCAATGAGGTTGGGAATATCTCCCCAAGTACCAATTATCCCCGAATGTCCCCATGATCTATGGTTCTACTCCCGAGCCGCATGCAATCGCATTGGTTGCAAATAGTGCCAGTTTCTCAGCTGGTAGATCAACTGGCAGCCAATTTAGCATCGTAAAGAGTGCCTTATTGGGCGTTGATCTCATGGCTCCTGTAATCAAGGTGGCCATGCATCTGAAAATCCTCTCAAATCGGGATCGGTTCGTAGTCGTGTTCAGCGTTTTCCACCACACCACGACTCCATAAAACAAGATGGGCTGAATCACCATCTTGAATAGCCAGTGAACGTTGCGAGGATTTAAGCCCCATTTCGTCCCTATGGCGCTCCTGCAGGCGTATATCGCCGCATTTGCCTTCGAGGCCCTTGCCTCTACATTCTCCTTTCATGAGAGTTTCCTATCCAGAATCACTCCCAGGTATTTTGCACAGGCAGAAAGGCTCAATTCCGAGCCGTTCAGCCTTGGCAATCTGAATGCAGGAGCCTTGTATTTTCCCGTGAATAATACAAGTTCTGTCTTTGTCGGATTGACGTTTAGTCCCACTGACTTACTCCAGTTAGTGATGATTCTAAGCGCCGTCTCCATTCTCAGGGATAATGTATCCAGACAGATGCCTGATATCGCCACCGCGACATCGTCTGCATATGCCACAGTTTTGAAACCCATGGAATCCATCCTCCTGAGGATTGCATTTATGGTTATGTTCCATAAAAGCGGTGATAGGTCCCCTCCTTGAGGTGTGCTCCTTACAGCCGATCTGGTTATCCCAGCCGTACCCAGCGAAGATTCTATAATCCTCCCCGACCACCTTAATTTTATTTTGAATAAAAATTTAAATATTTAATACATTTTGTTTAATTTAATCAAAGTTTAATCAATTTTGAAACTTAACCACAATTTACAACTTCTTTATAACTTTACAAGCAATTCTTTAAAAAAGTCTCAATACTGTTTTTGTTGCGAATACAAATTTTATTAATTAAAAAAATAGTCTGCCTTTTTGTTATTTCTAAATTAGTAGACTTAATACAGTCTAAACAAAACAAACAACTTTTTTTTTTCTTTTTTCGAAACTACACTTGCTTATGCAGAAAAGCTAATCAAGCATTGTGAGCTACAGTAGATGGATGAGATGGATGAATGACTAAATGATAGATTGAGCTACAAAACTTTAAGCCATACACATACTCACAATTTGTAAAACGACAATACTTGTTATACACAAGCTAAATATGCCACAGACTAGATTAAAATACCAATTTTTTTCCAACGCCCACTAAAATACTTTTTTTTCTCTTTCAATTTCTCTTTATAGAGATTTTCTTTCTTAAAAAAAAACAATACCTTTTTCTTGCCATTTTTTCATGTAACCATTTTATTATTAATACTTTCAGCTCTTCAGTCAAATGGTGATGGGTTTTAATGGTAAAAACAATTTAGATATTGATAGACTGACAACCATGTTGGAGGAAAATCGTACATTGTTAAACGACATGGCAACCAAAGAGTGTGCGGATGGTGCTACTTTGCCAAAATTATTGTTCGAACTAGTAGAACAGGCAACAGATACACAAGATGATAACAAAAAGTTAACAACCCAATACAGTCGCAGTCCAAGTCCTGGCATTAAAGAAACACCAGACAACATTAAAATAAATGCTAAACAGCAGACAGCTGAATTGCTGGAGAATCAAGAATATGAGAATGATAACGAAAATATAACATCATTAACAGCAAACGTTAAGCAATTGCAACAACATGAACATGAAATGCCATCACCACAATCAGCAGCCTCATGCTTGGTAAACTGCAATAGCAACACAACACCTGCGGCCACCACCCCTGATGTTGTGACTCAAATTTATGGCAACGATGATGTTGATGTCGCAACAAATAATGCTGATGAAAAGGTTATTGCTACAGCACAATATAAAACTAACAACAACAGCAAAAAATATCATCGTAAACAAGTAACAAACAATAAAAAATCATTTTTATCATCATCAACGTCAGCAGCTGGTCATTCGGCAAGTGTTGTAATGCAACAATTGCAGGATGCCGAAGCAATTGGTAAAGTTACATCAGCCCAGGAAATTGTTGGTAACTTACCCAAAGTGTGGCGTGTTTTAATGGAACTTTTAAGCCATCACAAAATTGATCCAGTGCAATTTGAGGAGAATGGCAAAAGTGAAGACTGTTACAAGTCAGTGGAGACACCGAATGGCCCTAAAGCTGAATTAAGTGTTAGCAAGACATATATAAAATTAAAGGTAGGTTTTAAACACAAAGCAATAAAAAGGACACACTTGAATAAAATTTTTGATATTAAAAAAACGAACTAAACTAAAATGAGAAGCAACAGCAGAATACATTTACTGCTCCTTAATGCTTACCACTATGGAAATAATATTTTTTTATTTCAAATAAATTGTTGTTTTAAGTGTCTTAAAAGTTTTTTTTTCATGATTTAAAAAGGAAACAAAAACTTATTAGAAGGAAAAAACTGTAACCCACACGAGAATATCTTTCCTGCTTTTTTTGTTTTTTTGGTTCTTTCAATTTTAGAAAAAATCAACAGCAAAACTCTTTTAGAAAGGAGTAAACTTCACATATTAACTCATCATTTTCCTGCTTAAAAATAAAGTCTTGAAGTATGTTACTTTTAAGTGTTCCTGTACCAGCCATGACATGCTTCTCACATTAACTTTATTACACATATTTTGCCAGCATAGTGTAGCTGGCTTCTGTTTAAGTGCAGCTCTTGTTACAAAAGATTTCTTACAGTCTTAAACAACAGCGTTATTTCTTTTTTAGTATCGTTGTGTGTAAATGTTTGCGGCTCTCTTATCCTTGTGAAATAGTAAATTTTTCCAAGTACTTTAAGTATAAGAAACTGTAAAGTTTGTTGTAGCATTTTGTTGTTTTTATTCTAAGAACTCTTGGTGTACTTTTTCCTAATAAATTTTTGGTTTTGTTTTTGTTTTTCTTTTCATTTTACTTTTGACTATAGTTAGTTGGTAATTGAATTTATTGTCTATCTCTGTACAGTTTGCACCATCTCTACTAACAAGAATAGTTTTTTTTTTGTTAAAAAAAAAGAAAGAAAAATGATGAGCATTATCAAATAATGTACTCGTATGTAACTAGTGTTTAAAGTAAAATTTTTAATAATTTTTTGTTGTTGTATTTCTTCAAAGATGATGCGAATCACAACGTTACTGTGAATGGTGAGCGCTACCGTGCGATGATAACAAACTTTTTTTTCCCAAAATGGAAGAGCTTGACTTGCATGACATGTGGTTTCAACAAGACGGTGCCACATGCCACACAGCACGCGACACAATGGACAAATTGAGAGGCGAGTTCGGTGAACAGTTTATTTCACGCTTGGGACCAGTCAATTGGCCGCCCAGATCGTGCGATTTAACGCCTTTAGACTATTTTTTGTGGGGCTATGTTAAGGCTAATGTCTATAGGGACAAGCCCGCTTCGATTGACGCACTGGAAGCCAACATTGCCAACATTATTCGTGAGATACCGGCCGAAATGTTGGAAAGAGTATGCCAAAATTGGACTGAGCGGATGGACCATTTGAGGCGCAGCCGCGGCCAACATTTGCATGAAATAATCTTCAAACATTAAATTATATCGACCCAACTATCGATCCAAATAAATATTTCATGCATTTTTCTGAATTTTATGTGTTTTTTTTTTTTAAATTTCCGATAGTTCTTATAAAATCACCTTTTATAACAAAATGTAATCTTTATTCGTGTTAATTTAAAATTATGTTGGTGTGAAAAATTCTCAACAAGATATTCTCATCGAAAATTTTGAAAAATTGTTAACTTAGTACAATAAGTACTGAGAGGGAAAGCATATCTATACAGATGTTTCATCAAACGCTACTCTGAATCTTCAGTAGATTACTTTCAAGTCTTGTTAAATTCCTGCCCAAACATTTGAATACTTTCATTATACCAATCGACCAAATGAGAATTTTAGTCAATAAGCAAATAAAAAGTATTAACAAGAAAATAAAAAACTAACGAACATCATTGGAATGAAGATTATATTTTGTTTAATTAATTAATTTTTCATAAAAGTAATAATTTTCGGACTGCTTCTATATAGTGCAGTAGTAAAGCATTTAGTTTGCACAAACTAAATTTCTACCATATTCGTGGTTCTAAAAAAATTACTCACAGTTTACAATGAGCTGATAAAAATGTTCTACTGTTCTACTCTTTTTCCATCCGTAATTTTCTAAATGCTTACAATGAACTAATCATATAGATTAGTTTTGAGCCTAAGCCAAAGATGGGTTTTGCATATGGTTAGGTCTTAGAACATTGTAATATTAAAATGACCATTTTTTTATATACAATGGGCTTGCTTTCTAGTGGTGCTACTAATTTACGGAGGTGCTTATAGCAACGCATATAAATAAGAAATTATTGCAATTTATTAAATTAAATAAACTAATAAAACTAAATAATAAAAAAAAAAAAAATAAAAACAATTAAAGAATGAAATTCTTGATCAGGAGATTTTACTAAGTGTCTGTTTCTTTCTCCCTTTTAACACTGAAATTTTGAATTTTTTACTGCATTGCATTTAGAATTAGAATCAGGAGCGGAGAAAAGTCACTTGGTTACTGCTCATGTTACAAAAACTTCCTAAGTTCATTAAGAACGCAAAAACTTCCTTACGTGATTTATCTGCCGTGTTAGATTGTTGTGGGTAGTGCTGCCCTAAGTAATGAATACAAATCCAAATTAGACTATTACACTTACTTAGTACATGTTCTGCTGTCTCTATGTCTTCGTCGTTATACGAGTATAACCTACAGACTGATTCTCATATTTGTCAAGTGTACTCTGCAATAACCAGTAATGACTCCAGTAATAAGGTGAAATCCTGATCAAGTCAGCCTAGTAAATCATTTGTTCTCTTCCGAGAACAAAATAGCTTGAATGTTTTAGCTGCAACCTATATTGCTGCTATTCTCTTTCTAGCCACTCCCTAAAACTGAGCTTAATAGAGCTCCACAACAGTCAGCTGAATGATTCTGCTTTAAATAAACTACTAGCTGCACAATTTCTTGTTAGCTTCTCTGCCTTTACAATGCCACATATGCACTATGACCTGGCACTCATATCAGGTGAACCCAGTTATTAGATGTTAGTATCTTCAGAATGAATTCAGAAATGTTAGGCAATGAATAAGACGTTCTAATGAATAAGACGTTGCTCCAAAAAATTAGAACTTCTATCGAATTTTTAAAAAAAATCTATAAATTTCATTCATAAACAAATACTACAATTTGGGCTTGGTTAGAAAACCTTCATCGATCATTTGTAAGATTTTAAGAGGTTACTAGCAACACTCATGCGCTTTCTATAATAATGAAAGTTTTCTGAACTTTTGAATTTCGCAAAAGAGCGAAACCAAAAAAAAAAAATGAAAAACTTTATTTCTGCCCCAAAAGGAGGGAGGCGGCTATTTTATGAAATTCTTAATACAGGAACATGGTAGTTTAAAAATATGTAGAGAGAGGCTGTAAAGTAAAGAACAAAAAAAAAAAACACTTTTTCATTAGTTGGCGTAGTATTAAATTTAATTAATTTTATTGCCAACTTATTTTCGTTGCTAAAAAAAATATGCTTTAAGCTCATACACATACAAACATTAAAACCTAATATGTAAATGCTCAAGCTAATCAATTACATTTTGTTCTTTTCCTTTTCTTATTTTCCAAAAAAAAAAATCATCACTTTTCTAACACTACGGTCATGGTTGACTCTGCCATAAACTGAATGATTTATTCATCCATCAATAATCGTTAAATAAAAATAACAAAAACCGTATGTAACAACTACAACAGGATCTCATATTAGAAAAAAAGTCTTTAGTTAAAGAAACTAATCGCCTGAAAACCTTAAACAGCCATCTGGATTATCGTTTAAATGAACAAGAAAAACGCTTGAGTGCAGTTAGTTTGGAATTAACAAAAACTTGGCATTTGGTTGGTAAAATGCAACGCCAGCATCGTCAATTACATACACAAGAGCAAATTTTACGGTATCAGCTGCAGCAAAAACGTCGCCTGCTGAGTGAACTCAAGGATGAACTTGAGTATTGCCGACGAAAATGGGCAGCTGCACGTGCCAAAAATGATGAAAGTCAAGAGCAATGCAATGATTTACGACGTGAATTTGCCAGGCGTAAAATACAAGATGCCAATAATTCGGCTGAAAGTGGTTACAGTGATTCTGGTGGCCCAGCATCTGATGAGGAAATTGTGGTGCAAAAAATTGATGATGATGCTGTAGGTGGTGAATTAGTGAAAATTATTAATGATGGCGATGATGAAGATGATGATTTAGATGAAAGAAATTTAGCAGCAGTTAGCACAGCAGCTGGAGGTTGCGTGAATTATAGACGCAAACGTTTGAGGGAAATGTTTGAGCATACACGTAAAATTAAGCGTATGCAAAGTAGCTCGCCCGGCAGAGAGGCCCACCTAATGCAATCGGATGTGGTGGTATTGCGTTGGAATAGTGCACCACCCACCTGTGGTTGGAGGGATGGAGTTAGCTTAGAAGATGAGGATGATATCGATGAGGTTATAAATGCTTTGACAAATAAAGAATCCGCTTCATCTTCTTTGGACAGAGGAGCTATACCAAAAGCACCCGTAAGGCCTTCTAGACGTCCAAAACGACGTTCAAATGAAAAGTCTGAGACTGATGATACTAAAAATGGGACGGATAATATTATAGAAGCATCTACTTCAGGTAATAGAGTCTGTAGAATTCAGCGTCTTGAGCAACAATGCAAAACTTTGATCAAACAAGTATTGGAAACTTCTGACAATCGGGAGCGCTTAGAGGTGCAACTAAAACGTTTTCAAGACGAAATGTCACCTGCCCAACATGCTGTACCTTTAGCCGATCTTATCAACAAGAAACGTTTTGAACGTATGACTCGTGCCAGGTCGGTGCCAGCTACAGCTACTGGCAGTCTTACTGCCCGCGAAGAAGAATATACACGCAAACGTTCTGAGCGTTTGGAGAGATTGGAAGAGGAAAGTCGTCAATTAATGTCACGAATCAAGCGTACTTCTGATAGAGGTTATTATTTGCGATGTTCTTTAGATAGAATAAGAAGAGCTCCTCTAAGTCGTGAAGGTAGCATTGAAAGTAATACAGAAGATGATACACACAAGCCCGATCATCAAGAAGAGCAAGAAGAACAACAACTATCAGGAGCAAGCTCTCAAGATAACTCACAATCAGAAACTTTGCCATCTAGTAAAAAATCTAATATTTTAACAGTAGAAGAAGAAGCCTATACAGCACGTCGGGCAGCCCGTTTGCAAAGACTTGAAGAAGAAAGCAAACAATTACTGAATCAGCTTTCGAAAAATAATGAAAGAGGTGATAATATGGGCAATAGACTCGATACCTTACATGAACGTTATAAGTCTGAAGAAGAAACAACATCAACTGTAACCAGTGAAGCAGATGCAGCTCCTTTAAAAATGTCTGTGGAACAGAGAATTGAGAGTATTGAAAAAATCTCCAGTAACCGTGAAGAACGTTTGCGCATTTTAGAAGAAGAAGGACGAAAATTAATTAATAAACTTTCAGAGACTTCAGAAAGGGGTACACAAATGATGGACCGAATTGCGCAACGGGAACTTAATAAGCAAAAACGCAGTTCTAGTACACCAGTGAGAGATACCTCGCTTGACAAAAAAAATTCAGTTAAATTGGTAACTGAAGAAACACCCATAGCAGCTGCGGCTATACTGCCTACACCAAAGAATGTTGCCTGTTCAAGTATTGTTTCAGAAGAACTCAATGAACGAGTTACTATTACAACTACAGCAAGCCAAATAGCAGCTAATCAAGGTGCCATACCAAAATCAAAACCCACCTTAAAATTATTAGCCTCTCGTCCCAAATCGGCTAGGCTACAGAAAACTCAAAACAAGCAGGTGGAAAATGCACATGAAACTCTTGAGGATATGGTGAAACGTTTGCAAGCATTGCCTTTTCCCAGTCAGAAAACTAATTTAGCAAAACCAGAAGAAGTTGAAGAACATGTTTTAGAAAAGGAGCCAGTTGTTAAGAAAGATATTGACAGTTTTGAACAGCTCAATGCCAATGACAATGACAGTCTTGAGGCAGATGAGCTAAAGCCGGAAATTGTAGAGCCTGTTCTTGAGAATGTAGCTGAAGGAATACAAACAGCTGAAGATACCAATAAAATGAATCACTCTAGAACTGAATAAGTTTAAATTAAAATCAATAAGACTTTTTTGCTAAGTGTTCAATTATTATTATTTTTTTTTGTATTTAAATCAATCAAGTGTTTGGTGATGGTTCATGCGATACGTTTGAACTTGTTTAATATTTATTACAACTCAGTTGAGTTAATATTTAAAACGATATATATTTTCAGATTTATTTATAAATATTTACATACACGTACTACATACATCTAAATGTATTTTTTAATTAAGATTTTTAAAGAAAACTTCAACGAATAATAGCAACTCGTTAGAAATAAAAGTTTCTTTCGTTTTGCTACAAAAGTTTTTGTTTTAACACTTATTTGGCTTTTAAAATTAGTTTTCAGGTAAGTTTGTTTGTTTGTTTTTCATTACAACTTAAAAAATTCAAATGGATTAAAATGAAAGCTTTTGTTTTCCAAAGAAATTGAGGCCAAAGTGTCTTGGAAGTTTTATGTGCTGTTTACCAAATAGGAAGAAACCAGTGTTAGGTCACATATATGGCTCCAAAACGCTTGAAGGGATTGGAACGGTATTTAGTAAATATGCCTGGAACATCTTATTTGACAGTATGGATAGGGAAAACTCAGTTTTTCAGTCAGAAAAACATGTCGTCGAGCTGTGCCTAGGAGAAGAACTTGAAAGGGATACACTAATAACAGTCACACCTTCATTCGCTCTTGTAGTAAATCAACATTACAGGCACTTAATGCTTTGAAAGTAAGATCATAACTGGTTTGGGATTTTGTAACACTTCTAAAGAGCCTAGCATTTAATAACAATGTCCATCTAGTGTGGATGCCAGCTTATAATGAATATTTAAGCAATGCAGGAACGAACGTTGTTACGAGAATTCGTCCAGGACCATATTGCAGACAGCCTTGGAGTCCTATTGAACTCATTATTAAAGAGTGCCTGTAAAGAGAATCGTAATCGTAATATTTGTTGAAGGCAGTCCGCTCTCGCAAGAGAAAAAAAAAACTTACTGGTCTTTGTGCAATTATTAATTCGCATTATCATGGGATTATTGACCGGATATAGCAGAGTACTGAAGTATTTGATAAATATAAGGATCAGTCCAAATGACCTCTGTAGATTATGAAACAAATGTAATTGTCGAATGTGAGCCGTTTTCAGTATTTACAACCGTCTGACCTGATATGTCGGACAATTCATCCAGGAAAGTCTTTGAAATCTTAATAAATACTAGACTTAAGAAGGACTTATAAAATGAGACTAGTGCCAAAATAGGTTTATTTTGGTCGCAGTGGCAAGCTGACCTTATTCTTTTTCTGATTATAATTCTAATATTTATATGAAAAACGAGACGAGTTGATCGCTTGTGCTTTGGAAGCATATATAAAAAATTTTATAAATTTTTAAATACTCAGCACAGTTTTCAAAGTCGAATTTGTGACATTGTGGCACATCACGACAAGGACACTTTCAATAAGGCTTCGGTCTATGCATTATTACACCTTTGGATAGTTAAATTTAGAATTTTTTGAGACTAATAACCAAATTCGGGTGGATAGTTATGGACACATTATCCAATATTTAACTTATCGATATTTTTAATTTAATGTCCAAACAAAAGCTTACAAAATCTTAACTTTAACTATCGGTAACTTCTATTAATGGCCTGTAATAATTTTTTATTAATTTTAATTTTTATAAAATGTGTACATGATATTTCATTCAGAGATGGAAAGTTAAATTTTTTATTTTTTAATCATTAAAATTTTTTCAATTTTTAATCATTTTAACTGTAAATACTTCCAATAGCCTTTGCCATAATGCTTCCAAAAAGAGAATATGAATGCATTATTTTGAAAATTATTTAAAGCATTTGATGTTAAAATAAATAATTTACTTTGCCTTTTTATTTTTGTTCAAAAAGTTTATAAAGATTTTATTTTCCATTCCAAAGCACAAATTTCATTATAATTTCTACTCCTTTCGATCATTAAACCTGAATGTTTTACAACAATTTTAATGAGACAATGTCGCCCATAAATTTGTTATCTTGAACATTTTAATTGTTGTTAAGAATGTAACAGTTGTTAAGCATACACAAGCACACACAGACATAAGCTGCCCTTTTATTTCCAAGATCTAGAAATTTGTTTATAAAACAAAATTTAATTTTTATATCTCTCACACAAAGTATTTTTACAAAATGAAACAAACAAATTAATTGCAATACACTCTCGTATTATTTTCATCTACGAGTACGACTACAACTACGAGTATGTACGAGTAATTGCAATAGTTTGAGGAAAATAATTATAATACGTGTAATAAAAAAGTCATGAAAAAATGATAAGAATTATTTTAAGAATTTTGTTTTTCTTTCTTTGTTTTATTTTTTAAATTTGTTTTTTGTTGGCAGTTTGTTTCATTTTGCCACAGTCAAAGTAGCTATAAGAATGCTAACAAAAGCCCAGACTTAGATAAACAGAGTAAAGTATAAAGTAGATAGCTGGCAGTAAAAGTCAAACAAGTTGCTTGTAAGGAATTTATCGTCATATGTTTTTCAAAAAGCCCTAAGTTATATTTAAAACATCTTAAAGGAGAACGATAATAAAAAATATTAGCTAAATATTTTAAAATTTTATTTTAGTTTAAGCTTCAGTTTAAGAACGTTATTTTTAATTGTAGGCAGCATTGCTAGGAGCTAGAAAAAAAGCTATATATCCCTAAAAAAAACACTAGAAAATGCTAAATGCCGCGAAAAAAAAGTAAGCTAGAAAAAAGTTAAAAGGCTACAGCTTAAAATTCAAAATTTTCATTAAGAATCTTAATTATAATTAAAAAAAAAAACCATAAAAAAAACGGTATATCAAAAACTAAAGAAATTAATATCGTCTTCCACAGGGCTTATAAATGAATTAAATTATTTTTCAACTTCATTGTTAAAAAATAATATTTAAAATTCCCTTAAATAATAATTTTTTTATTGATTTTTAATGCGATTTCTATTTTGATATTTCGCTTGTTTTATCGTTATCAAAAGTACTAAACGGTAGTACTAGTTAACTAAATACTAAATGGAACAATTAATTAATCAATTAAGAATAAAAAGCATTTTTATTTTACAAGTTAGAAGCCAAATACTTTTCTCCACTTAAGAAATTACGTACGTTTGATAAATTTATCAATTTACATATCAAAGTTTTATCGAAAATATTGCTTTAGCTAATTTAGTTTCAGTCTCAGTTTGTTTATCTATGATTTGTTCTAATTTTTCCAAAAAAGGCTATTTAGGGTTTAATTTGAAAAACAAAAAAGGCTAGGAGAAAGGCTAGACTAAATCATAAATTTTGAGGCTAAATACGATTAAAAAAGGCTAAATCTAGGCTAAAAGGGAGGAGCTAAAAATTATCCAGGAGCATGCAAATTGATCATAATACATCAAAAAGCCTTATTTGACTTTTTTGTAACTTAAGGCTTTCTTGAAATCATATAGTGACATGTATGTATGAATGTACTTTAAAAGTGTAAGAAGTAACAATGAGTTGAAATAAAATAAAAAATAATGAATATATATGTTTGAGTGAAGTGAAGGGCTCCACAAGCATACTGGAAATGGCTTACAAACACATTTTATTATAAAATATTACACATGTTTGTAGTGATGTGTGGCTTTCAATTACGCTTGTGTAGCCTTTTATATTAGTGCTTGCTTTGAAGATCTGCACAAAAAATTTTGAGAACCACACAACACTTTAAACCATATGAAATATTTAAGCTGTTACTTCGAAAGTCGTATAAGTCCATTTAAAAAAAAATGCGTTACCGGCAATTTTAGTAAAATGTAATACCATTTTAATAAAAGTAACGCTAACTCTAACGCTAACTATTTTGAGAGTGAACTTATAAAATGTGTTTTAGTAAGAGTTTATTTTTTGATTTTTAAATAAAAACATGCATTTATTGAGGAAGTTTAAATTTTTTTATTGTATTGCAAAGAAGTTATGTTTCGATTAAGTATGAAATAAAATATCAATCAAATGGCCACCACGGCACTGATGTCAGACCACAATGAAATTGTCAATAAGTTTTTCGCAGACCAAAATTCGCTCCAGAAGTGGTCGTTATTTTTCATAGATTGCAAGAGGATTTTTTTAACCCTAAATTTGACAATTTTGTGTATTCACAAATATATTTAGATTCAAATAGCGCTTCATCACAGAAGATGACTTTTTTCGAAAAATTAGCATTAACTTCAATTTGCTTTTTTATCCATTGAATGAATTACTTTTTTTTGTAAACCACTCCATTTTAAAAATTCTTTATAAATATTTGTGACAGCTGCCAAATTTCAGAGTTGCCCTTGCAAGAAAAAATACTCTAAAATTAAAAAGTGCACTTTTACTAAGACACTTATTACTATTTTCAAAAATTACAGCTCATTTTATAATTAAAAGAGCTTGTAAGCTGCAAGCTATGCTTGTGCAGGGTTCTAGCTTGTTTATGCTCTGGTATCCTTTGGTTTTTGGTCTTGTTATTGTTATGGTTGTATTGTGATTGTGATTGTGTATGTTGTTGTTTTATTTCTCTCTCTGCAAACTGTATTATGATTAGATTTTACAATGAATTTAATTTAATATACGAGTACAACACACAGCTTTATCAAAATTAATAATTTTTTTTACACTCATGCTAGGCGGTGATAGCAAAAAAGAAAAAAAAAAAAAGACTAACCAGCTTACCACATCAGCGAGGAAAATGGAATCTAACAGACATAAAAAAATGATTTCTTACTAAAAGTCCCAAAACCTCAACAGAAATGATATAACACTGTATGTTGAGCTGCTTACGGGCCATTGTAGACTTAACTATCACATGAGGAAAATGGTCGTTTCTGTCGACTAGGACGAGAAACGTCGGAGCATATTCTGTGTGAGTGCTCAGCGGTGGCAAGACGCAAAATGAGCTAATTAGGCAGAAGGAACCTGGTCCCAAGAGACGTAAGCATGATTAGTCCTCGGAGTCTCGAATTGAAGTTGGGAGCTGGGCTGCACAACAGATCTTAAAGATCACTGTGTGATTATATCCCATAGTAATAAGAATAATTGTAACGAATTGTATATGATATCCCCGATCTCCCAAAAATCAAAAAAGGATACGTGAAATTTTTACAATTTCTTTTGGTAATCGGTTTTTTTTTGTTGCTGTATAACATGTGCTTTGTTTATATAATTTGATCACATTATTCCCACTGTAAATACAGAAAAAATGCTTTCTTTAAGGATTTATAGAGAAACGTTCTTGTTGACACAAATGTCACAACTGTTGTGTATGCAATGAAATGCAGGCAACTGTAAGTGAAAGTATATGTATCTAAGTGTGTGAGTTTGCAATTATATGAATGTGTGTGAGTGTGGGAGTGTGTTTTGTTGTTCCAGTAACATTATCATGTTAATCTTAACTGCTGCTGTTGTCATTGTCATTTCTTTTTGTCTTATTTTATTTTATTTTATTTTTGTTGTGTGCGTTGTTGTTTGCTAATTCCAAGCTTTGCTTTATATCACTTTAATACTTTTTGTCAGTTGCTTTTCTATTGGGTTATACACGCACACACATACTCCTACACACGTATATTTCTGCTAATTATTTGTGTAGTTGTAAATTTAAAGCCGACTTGATGGTTGCAGTTTTTAGTTTTATGTTTATTTTAATGTATTTGGACAAGTTGTTTATGAACATTTTTGTTTATTACGACACTAAGTACGTGTATTTTATTTATTTTTTTTGAGTTGGAAATTCTTTCAAAAAATTCTTAACGAAATATAAAAATAACAGGGCTGGAATATAAAAATGTTTTTTAATAATTTTTAGTACTTTTTTGCGTAAAACAAAAAAATACTAGCGAAAGTAATAAAATGTAAGTACATCTAAAGCAAAAGAACAAGTATTTTAATTTTAGTGAATAATAATAATAAATTTCCCTGAAGAAGACCTCCAAAAGAAAGTCGAAATACTGGAAAATTAAAACAAAAACAATTTTCATTGAGATAATATTTACTAATAACAAAAGAATAATTTTTGTAAAGTTTTTGGCTTTTTGTAAGAACATATTTTACTGGTTGTGCAGTTGGTGTGTATTACCTGATTGACACAAGCAACAAATTAGTTAGTTTACGTGACAACATGTTGTAAACAAGTTGTTTAGTAGAAAAGAATTCCATTTTGTCTACAATTACGAGTACTTTTTCAAGTTATTATCGCTAAAAACTGTATTAATTTCTTTTGGTGTAAATTACATTCAAGTTTTGTTTGTGTTTTGAATAATTTATTAGTTTTGTTTTATATTTTTATCCATTTGTTTTGCTAATTTTTATTACTTTCTAGATTTTGTTCTTTTTCTTTTAATATCTTAAAAACTTTTGAAATGACTGTTTTTTTGGTTTGTCTGTCTTTTTTTTTTATAAAAGCAATTCTGCTTTAACTTTCTTATATTTTTTTTTTTCCTTATTTTTCTTTCTGCAATAACCTTGAGGATATAATTGTCCTACTAATTAGGACAGTTTTTAGTGATGTCGCCATTTAGTTTATGTGTTACAGTCAAAACACGTGATAATCTTAATCATTTTATGACTTCAGGTCATGTGCCAAAATATACTTAAAATATGAGTTGTTTTCTAGCTGCAGGACATGTGAGTTCTCTTTTTCATGCAGCACATACAACATACGGTCAATTAAAATGTTTAAAATATTTTTATTTTGTTAATTGCTGGGATAACATTTTTTTCACTTTTTTCTTTTGCAAATTGCTTAGTCTAGTAATTAAAAAAAGTTTTTAAAAATTTACTTTTAGTAAATAAATAAGAATAAAAATAATAAAGATAATAACAAGATGATAAATAACCATTTTAATAGAGTAAAGAGATATTAAAAGAGTAAGAGGTAAAAAATGATTTGACAGAGAGGGCATGTGACCAATGAAATGGTGAACTATCTGGCTAAAAAGGGGGCGGACATCCCCTTTGTAGGTCCCGAACTCTGCGGGGTGACCAGCAACTTCTCTAGTGATCTGCTATGAAAGAAAGAGAAACGAAGTCTACAAGACTGCTGGAGGGCCGAAATAGGCATGTAACAGTCAACCCCGAGCTCATTAAATAGAGGTTATGTTAAACCTTAGCAGAAATGACATAAAACTCTACGATGAGCTACACACGGGCTATTGTAGACTTAACTATTACATGAGTAAAATCGTCGTTTCTGTCGGCAAGGACGAGAAACGTCGGAGCATTTTCTTTGCGGTGCCAAGATGCAGAATGAGCTGCTTAGATAGTGGAACACTGGTACCAGAAAATCTGAGCATAATTAATTTCACAGCAATTATGAGATTCATAAGAAATCTCTAATCATAGTTGGGAACGGGGCTGCCCAATAAGGATCACGGTGCGATTATAGTTCATGTTAATAATTAACACAAATTTCCAAAAAAAAGTACTCCAGAGGTCTTAGACGAAGGCCTTATTTGTATTGAGAAATCCTTGAACACAAAAAAAAATCATCTGTCATCTCTAAATAAATTTATTTAAAACAATTTTACATTTTAGTGATTGTCCCTGACCAACAGGGAGGCTCACAAGACTTTCTTGCTATGTCTTCAGGCTATAGAAGGGGAAAAACTGGATTTTAAAATCAAAATCTTTTAGTGCAGTCAGGTGCATGAAAATCTTTATCACAATGTTACGAAGCAAGCACCTGCGTCCAATAAGAGTTATTTTAGACTCCTAAGGTAATGACTTATTTGGCACTCTAGTCTTAGATAGTAGTACAAATCGATAAACATGCCGACACTCTACAGCATAAATCTAGGCAATAACTGACTTGAAAAGCCGTTGGTCATTTTTGAATACATAATAATTTTTTAGTAGTAGTTTAGCTATTTCAATCTTAAGAAATGATCAAGGACTCGACAAGTCACCTATTTCCAACCTTTGGGGGTAGGATATCGGATTTGTATTGAAAAAGTGATATCGAAACCAGATAAATACTTTAGAAATCACCAGACTAAAATAAGAAATATAACACTGAAATAATAATTTCGTTTGTGAGAACTAAATTTTTTACCAATAAAAAAATTTAATTGTGATAATCATATTTTTTAATTGTGACGAAAGGAAATCGATGTTACAGCTCAAATCATTTTAGGAGAATTAAATTTGGGTCTATATTAGCAATATCCGGTTACTAAAGCTAAATAATTTGATTATATCAACTGAGTTTTTGATTGCTTACAAAGTTAGATCTCACAAACGAAGTTGGTTTTCTAGGTGTAGATTCAGTAGTTCGCAATACAAAACCTCACACTTGTACTTTGTGACTAAACGAATTTAAAGCCAAATTCATAAGGGCTTATTAATCAAAATTTATTAAAAAATTTTTTTTTTGAATTTGGCTGTTAGTATCTTGAAGAGCAAAAATTTTTGTAAACTTTTTGGTTGACTTTGAGAATAGTAAAAAACCACATAAAGTCAACAATTTTTACCTTAAATCAGCAAAACAGAAGCTATGAAAATTAGATTAATCACAGAGTAAAGTAATTAGCTTCCTTTGAGTTCTGGACCTGAAGCTAAATAAAAGAATCACCATTTAAAGCAAAGAGACATATATTGTCCCATTAACTAATAAAAAAATTAAGTCTCTAATATAAAGTATATTTTAAGCTGCTGTATTTTTAGTCCATTACAAGGTCAAACACTAATTAAAAGGGAATTAACTAAAATTAAAATACCAACACATACAAGTACGCCCTTGTTTAAAGGAATTTAATTTTTTTGTGCGTTTGCTTAAGCATAATTTTAGTGTTTTGTTAAGCATTTCAAAGTTTTTATTAAAAAAAAAAACACATACATTAGGTAAATAAAAAAACTCTGTGGAAATTTTTTGCATTTTCTGCAAATTAAAACACAAACGAGAAAAGTAGAAAATTTACTTAATTTTGCTTTCAACAATATTGTTGTCTAACCAAAAAAAAAAAAAAATCCCAGAACTTATTTTTATTACTGTTGCTGTTGCTGCTGTTACAGTAACCACTACTACGGGTATAAATGTTGCCACCAGTACTGCTGCTGCAACTACTACTACTACTGCTACTACATGATGGTAACTACTACCAACTGCTGCTGTCCTTTATGTAAAACAATTTATTGTTGTGTTGAATGGGTATGCATAAATGTATGATAATGTAATTCTCTGTGTGTGTATATTTGTATGTTACCAACAGAGCATGAATAAATGCACCTTTAATGTTGCAGTGACTCATTTAAAATTCATAAATTGCTTTTTTATGCAAAAAACTAAAACTAGATACTAAAATATTTTGTATACCTTTTTTCTACTTGCTATTGTGGTTTAAAAAATACAAAAAAACAGAAAAAAAAAATAAATAAACTCTATCACGTTTAACAACTTTGTACTATTAAACAGAAAAATATTTTTTTTTTTCAGATAGGTATAGACTGCTACCACAAGAGCATCACCAGTGGACAATTATAATGTCTTGTGACCAACTATAATATATTTCGCATAGAAAACCAAAATAAAATGTAAAATAAATTGAAATTGTCAAGCTTAAATATATTAAATTGCCTAAAAAAAAAAATACGATTTCATGTAAAAATTTGTCATTAGTTGGTTGCATTTCAGTTTTTATAACTAGAAAGTAGAACCAGCATATCGCGTATAAAATGCTTTTTGTACCTTGTGTTAGAGGTTTATCATTTGAATAAGATGGAATATTTTAAAGGAATTTATTTTTGTTACTTTTATAAAAGTAAAGTCTGCTTTATTTACCCACCAAACTTAGTTTCAAATATTATTTTCATGTGGTTATTTTTACTACCATTGACAGATTTTTTTTCTAATGAAATTTTTTTTCCACTTTCAAAAGTTTCCTTCATTCATCCAAGCAAACACAAAAACAAAATTAAAACAAAATATACAAAGTATGGGCAGAAATTTTATTGTTGTAACATTAAAGATTGAGAATTTGCCAACAATTGTTTTTTGTTAAATTGAGTATTAAAAAATTCATTTCAATAAAATACTTTTTATTGAAAACAAAAAATAAAAACCTGAATAATATTTACAGGAATATGAAAAATAAATTTCAATTAGTATTTATTATGGAAAAATTTAATGGATACAAATTTTATTAAAACTACTAACTGGAAAATGTTATGAAATATTTTTGTATCTCAAAAAGAGTTCACTAACCTCCCTGATAGTCAAAAAAATAAAAAAGTTCTCTAGGCCTTTAGCCGGGCAGTAACAAAGCCACTTTTACAGGTTTCATTTTGGTATCTGCACAGCCCGTATTAGCGGATGTTAATATTTCCCATCTTACACTGATGCTATTTATAACCAAAATCTCCAATAAAACATAACTTTAGGAATCCCAGGACACTCTAATTGAGAATCGGTGATTTATAAGAGGTGTTACGCTATAGCCTGATACAGATTTTCAGCTTTCTGAGTCTTTTAATCAATCAAGTTTTATTCTAGTGCAAAGAGAAGAAATGCAAATAAAAATTAATAACAAGAAGTCTGGGTTATTATAATAAGGCATCTGAAAACAATTGACTTCTTTATGGACAATCCCTAGCTGTTCTGATGAAATGGAACTTTAGAGTTCCAATACGTGAAGGCGAACGCTGTCTTACCCGGTGGCCACATTGGAGTAGGTACCTATTTCGCAAATTTTCATAGGGCAGACAGTCAGGCTGCCCTACCGTTCTTACGCTATATATTTTTTTTTAATTAGGCTTTAAAATTAAGCATTTTATTTTAATACACTGAGAGAATTTTGTTCTTATATTCTCAAAATTTTGTCATTCATTTAAAGAAACATTTATTATTTTTCAAGCAATGGCACGTTTCATTAGCATAATGAAATATTTCATTAGTTTAAGGTATAAAATTCACTAAATGAATGAAAATGTTTCATTAAAACAACGAAAATGTCTCATTAAAACAATGAAATATTTCATTAAAACAATGAAAATATTTCATTAAAGCAATGCAAATATTTAATTAAAACACTGAAAATATTTCATTTAAATAATGAAAATATTTCATTAAAATAATGAAAATATTTCATTAAAATAATGAAAAAATTTTATCAAAATAATGAAAAAATTTCTTTAAAACATTAAAATATTTCTATATTTCACATAACATTTCATTGAATTAATTTAAAAAATTTTCATTAGTTTCTTGCAAGATTTCTTTCAGTGTAAGTAGTAAATAGTCCCAAATTCTATTTTTGTAATATTAGCAATTGTTCACAATTATAAATGTGATAAATGGAATGCTGAATATAAAAAAAAAAATCTTAAACCTTTTTACCTATAAACTGTAGTTTTTATTTAATTTTTTTTGTTTTGGTAATTTAGCTCAAGACCTCTAGCATGAGTCCTTTATCTGCTTTCTCTTATTGAATGTATTTAGTCTAGTATTTAAATCAATTTCTGTATTTCTCATGTGTTATCATTTATTTAAGACTTTTATTGTACACATTTAATTTGTTTTTACCGCACAAAGTTATTTTCGTTTTTTTTTTTCATCAACATGCTGTTGTGGTGTATTTTTTTTTTCTGGCAAAAAACATGATAATAGGATAGAAGGATGCGTTTCTTTGTAATTTACTTAGTTTTGTCTCTCTGTATTGTTGTTTTTGGTATTTTTGTTGGCTTGTTATGTCTGATGTTTTTGGTCAGCTTGTGGCACTACTTACATTGCAAAAATTCTCAATAATTGGAAATGAATTTTTTATTATTTATTGTTGGTTTAAGTATTGTGTAAGTGAAATGTCTTCTGTTAAGTTCAGTACATTCATGATCAGGACAATTTTCATTTTTGTGTTATAAAAATTACTAGCATAAGCTCTACAAACCGGGATAAATGGTCCTATTCGGAGTCGTTTTGTGGCTATTAAGCTTAGTGATCAGAAACCAATGCCAGTATTATCACCATCGTCTAGCTGTTTTAAGCCTGACATCATGAAAATTCAGAAAGAAAGATATGAATCTGACTCTTATTTTATACATAAGCAAAAGTCAAATTTTTAACCAACCAATCAAAGTGAGTTAAACGACTTACTACGGGACTTGAGTCTATCAAAAGTGTTATAAAATTTAGGCATTTTAATAGTTGAATTTTTTAGTTGTACCAACAAAAATTCAGTTATTATTCACAGAATTGAATTTTGGACTGTATTATCGAATTTAAATTTTTGCAACAAAAAATTTTCATTATCTCAACCTAATTTTTTATTGGTAACAAATTGAGTTATCAGAACCGAATCTGTTTTCTGTGCGTACTATTTACATTCTTATTTAGATCCAAAAGATTCACCAGGCTACTATGAAAAAACGTTACCAAACGAGATGGAACATATTTATGATGCCTGAGTATCGGTGAAATCATTGTTGAGAGCTAAGACATGCGTCTCAGTCAAGAAAATAATATTAATACAATAATCGTAATTTTCAACCTGCCCGTACATTAAAAACTAGAGCTGTTGTAAAAAAACCAGTGTTCAATACACTTTAGAAAATTATATAAAGTGCTCATTTGCTGCCCTGTGTAATCTATAACACAAAATATATTTTAATTCCATTTTAATTTTTCTTGATTTTCATATCTAGAAAATTTTTCAGTGTTATTATTTAATTTATTTTTTTATACTAAAAAATATTAGTGCTCGGAAATTTTTTCATATTGTTTCTTTCATAAAATGCTTCAAAAAATTGCAAAATTATTGCAACCGTTCAATATATTTTATATTTTTAAACAAACAGCGTTTTATAAGTTTGTGTTGCATTTTACAAAAGAATTTTTCTTTTTCTTATTTTTTCCATTACATAATTTTTTAAACCGAACAAAAATAAGAAGTTTTGATTTCAATTTAAATTTTAATTTAAATCATAGTGTCTTTTGTGGAACTTTACTCACGTACTTGCAAAAGCTAGCTAGTTCGGGAGATAAGGGCGAGGACCTTGTTCCATTAAGGTCACCTTTTAATCCACCAAAAGAAAAAAAATTACGTGCGATTTAAATTGCCACTTTTGATCATATTATGATAAATATAAAAAAATGGTACAACACCTGAAAAAATAAGCTAACAATCTCTAAAAAAAATGTTAATCAGTTTTTTTTTTTTTTAAATGTAGCTTAGATGTAAAACTGCGCCTCGTAACCCTCCCAACCATGGTTTTCAAATTAGGCGAAAAATAAGTTATTGAAAACCCCTAAGGCCAACAAAACAGTACCTACTTCCCTGAAGTTCTACATTTCATATAAGCTTACAGACACATTCTTGTTTTTAAATTCTTGTATTTACAAAAAAAATTTCTTGTTATCTATATACATATACTCGTACATATGTACACATAAGTATAAATTTGACAAAATATTTGTTTTTCTCTGGTTAAACAAAAAAAAACTGTCATTCCTAAATTTAATCCTAAGAAAAATTTCCAAAAATAAAATTCTCTCAAGCTTTTTCAAGAGAAGAAAGCAAATAAAAATTGTTCAATATTCCATTTTGATAATGATCAGTTATATAAAAAAAATACTATCAATGAGATTACTACACTAAGAGAGAGTAAGCGAGACAAAAAAAATTCATTCATAGAGAGTTAAGATTTCTCTGTAGTACCAACAAAAATCTTTATGAATGGGATTTTTCATAATCAGGGATGACATGTTCACGCAATACTATTAATTATTTCCAATTCTATTCTAAAATTTTTTTTTTCGTTTTACAATAAAGTGAGTGCAAATATTATATGTATTAAATGAATATGAAAATTTGGAATGATTTGCGTAATTTAAATCAAATGGATTTATAAAACAAAACAAACATGAACATATTAAAAAAAAAAATAAATTTTCTTTAACAGCACTAATAATGCATTAAAGAATTTGTCTCAACAACAACAAAATAAAGTCATATTATAAAAGTTAACTTGATAAATAAATTGAAGTAGACTTACGTTAAATTCCCCGGTGGTCTCGTATAAAACGTTGCGAAAGGTCTTCTGCTCGTGGTTACTAGAGACTGTGCGACAAATGTAAAAATTATTGTTGTTGTTGCTATTTTTCTTTCTGCATTAGTATATGCGAGAATTAATAAATAAAAAAATTATACAAAAAAACCTTATACTTATAAATTATAAGTGGTTGTAATTTTATATGTAAGATAAGATGTACAATTCATATGTCACGGCTCTGGTCGCTATGATACATGGTGATAACTAGTGGAATCAGATGGAAAATATGAGGCGGGTGACAAAAAAAGGTGTACTCTTGAGTGCCTTGAAGGATATGCCAGAAGTAACCAGGCCACTCAAGAGTAGTATTTTCTCCCTTCCAGATTTATATTAATAGTATAATAATATACTAAAAGAAAATCATTTAAAGAAACGTGGACATTTGAAAAATAAAGTAGTTACATAGATATGTATGTATTGTCTAGATTCCAAGTGATACTACTCAATACTACCACCAAACAAAAAAAAAAAAAAAATTCCTTTTTCCCTCTTTTTTTTCATTCTGGAGAAATGAGCCAGCCACGTAAATTCAATATCATTTTATTTTATTTAATTTTTTTTTTCTTCTTTAATTAAATTACAATTGCGAATTATTCAAAGTTCACGTTACAGCCACCAAAAGTAAAAAGAACGTTTATATTTTTTACTTTTACTTTTAAGCCTACGTGGCATGATCAGTTTTAATTTTAATCAAGAAAAATTTATATTTGGTTTTCTTTTACAAAAGCAGCTTAAAAGCTTTTTTATATCACACATGAAAAAGTAAAAGAATAAAAGATATCTACTAAATACACTCTCACCATGTATTAATCAGATAAATTAAGTAAATATATACTATATACATGATAGATAAAGTAAATAGCTGAGAAAAAAAAACAATACCACGATGACATACCATCCAATGAAGTACATGTACAATAAATGCATCATTTTCTGTAAAAAAAAAATAAGTAAATAAATATTAGCCCTTACAGATTGTGGCTTAACTTGTTCTGCAATTAATTTTTTTAATTTTTTTTATTTTATTTATTTAAAAGAAAAGCTTAATGAAATATGTTGACTTCCTGGTAAAAATATATTTAGGGATTTTATTAACCTTAATGTGTGGAAAGTTCATTATAAATAATATGTAAGCGATACTCTATTGCTGTTTGAGCGTGTGTGTGTTTCGAGGACGACTTAGTACTTGTCGTCAGTTTGTAATAAGTTTTTTGTGTTAAATAACTCAACTTGATTCTGAGGACAGAAAATCAGTATAATAAATTTAATTAAAAAAAAAAAAAGAAAAAGGAAAAGTTAGAGAATTTTTTATTAAAAAGAAAAATAGAATTGTAGGAGATGAAATTCATTGAATGCAGTTATTTGTATTTCACTTCAAATGCTTTTCAATAAAAATTCAATTGCATATAATTAATTTACTAAGAAATCATAAATTTTATTTAATAAAAAAAGAAATTATAATAAAAATATTTGAATTTTCAAATGCAGAATATGCAACTGATAACACAAACACCAACACTGGGATATCTAAAATTATTTTTATTATTTAAAAATGCTAGTTTTTATTATTTCTAAAAAAACAAAAATTATTCTCTTTCTTTTCATAAAATTCAAACAGTTTCATTTTAACAATTTCTTTATTACCAGCACCAGAAAAGAAAATATTTATTTAACGAAAAATTGCATTTTTTTTGTAAAAAAATGTTCATTTATTATTTAAATTTAGTGCTAACGAGGGTAGTTCTAAAAAACAAAAATTAGAAAATAATACAGAAAAAAGTTGAATTTTTAATTAAATCATTTCAAAAAAAAAAAAATAAAAAAAAAAAAAATTAATTAAAAAGTTGTCATTAAAAATTTTTCATAAAAAAAATTTGTTTCTGACAGATAAGCAAATCTCTTCGTGTTTTTAGCCTTAAGAGAACAATGTACACAGAAATATGTATATAAACTCTAATAATGAATTTAATATTACTTAAAATTAATATTAATAATGAATTTTTTTGTGGCCCTGTTTTTTTTGTTTGTAGCAGCTTTTTTTCAAAAATATTTTATTTGGTATTTTTTTCGTAAACAAATAGACACAGTATTGCCATACTATCTACCGTTAAATAACCAAATGACTGTGAAACCTTAATCGATAACCTTGATTAAATGATGCCTGTTAACCAAACCAACAATTAGTTAATTTTCCATTAAAAATAAAATAATCAGTCTGAAAAAATGGCCGTTAATCCTGCACTGAGCCAAAAATCGTTTTGCAATATCAACAACGTATGTAGTCATTTTGACTCCATTCTGTTATATATTTTTCAACAAGCGTGTACAAATCGACAATGGCTGATTTTCAGCTTAGAAAA
Source organism: Thelaira solivaga (assembly GCA_947397855.1). Classification (NCBI taxonomy): domain Eukaryota; kingdom Metazoa; phylum Arthropoda; class Insecta; order Diptera; family Tachinidae; genus Thelaira; species Thelaira solivaga. The sequence goes on along the minus strand of OX377611.1, from coordinate 32,980,202 downwards.
AAAGCTAAGAAATTTCTTTGTGTTGTCAACTTGTTAACGAACGTTGTAGAATTGATAACAATATGTTGTCAAATTTCTAATTTAATAACAAGCGCAGTCAAATTGACAACGCATATTGTCATTTCAACAACCGTATGGTATCATTTTGACACCAGATGGTCTCGACTTATCATCGATATGGTGATACCATTTGTTGTTAATTCTTCAGCGCTATGTTGTTAAAATGACATCATGAGTTTTTAAAATTAGCACAAACGTGGTTGATAAACTGTTGACACCGTTTGTGGTCATGGATGGTGTCATTTTTTTTTCTGGGTATGATTAATTTTTTTAAAAGTGGACTTTAAAAAATAAAACCTAATCAATTAAAAAGTTTAACTAAATTTAGGTTTTTTAAGTGAAATCTTAAATTGAAGCATATTTTCCATGAAGTGAAAGTGTTCTGGTATCTTGCAAAATTAAGTTCGAAAGCACAGAAATAAAAAGCACTAAAAAGAAACTTAAGCTGGGGTCACATTGTATTAATATTTGTTGAAATAAGCGTAACCGCTAAATTTTAACAAATATTTATATAGTCTAACATGACTTGTGTTGTATAAAATTAATTTAAATAATATGGCAGTGCAAGTATGTTGCATTTTAATAAAAAATTAACTCTTCTATAAGAATATTTCTCCAAAATATATAAACTGTATGTAAATTACATATTGGTTACGCTTAATAGACAAATTTTAATACAATAATTTTCAAATTACTATCGTATATGCTGATATTTATTATGCATTCATCAAATCATCAATTCATCATTATTGACTTTTGTGACATTTTATCGTTTCTTTAACATAAATGCATTTCAAGTATAAAATTTTATATAAAAAAAAAAATTAAAATTAAATAAGTCAGCTTTATTCTTTAGAATGTATTTAATACACTAGAGGAAGGAAGAGAGAGGGAAGAAGAGAAAGAGACGAAGTAAGAGTTAGCAAAGAAGGCAGTGAAAAGAAAAAAAAAAAACTGAGCACCAACAATGGCAAAACGGAAATCTAATAAAGTTTTAAGCATTGAAATCCATTGAAGTGTTTAATAAGCTAACAGTATACTCGTACCTAATATTGTTAGCATCTGCTACATCCAGACCGTCAGTCAGCCACTACTGGCTGATGCTGCCACTAATGCTGCTTGAAGTTGATTTTGTTTTTATTCATTCTTATTTTTTGTTTGTTTGTTTTCGATATTTTTGTTTCATAAAATGTTCCATTTTATACTGAATTGAATATCAATGTTAGAAAAATTTAAATGAATATAAAAAATAAATTTTTATGCAATTTATTGATAAAGACAAGTCAAGAAAAGAAAAGGAAAAATAGTTGTTGTTGTGCAAGCAAGAATATTGAAAAAATTTAATTCACAAAATCTTTATTAGAATCAGTATAATAATGAAAAGTAATTGAGATGTAATTTTCTTTTCTTGCATCATACTTAATAATTATTATGTCTTGAGGCAAATAACGTTTACTAAACAAATGAATTTGTGTCATTAAAGTTTTTTTGGGTTTTATAATCTGTATTTGATTTTAGAAAAGTTAATTTTTTTTGGTTGGATTGTGGTTTGTTAGTTTTGGTAAGGGTGATTCACAGATTATGTTTCTACATTGAAAGGAAAATGTTACATAAGTTCAATGAAACTTTTTTTTTTTATTAATATTGTTTCATTAATTCAATGGAATACTACATAAATTTTGTGAATTAAAACAATACTTTCAAAATATTACTAATTAATTTAATCAATTATTCATTCCGTTCCGTTATTGCGGAAAGCATTTTTTGTGCGAAAACAAAATTTGCAATTATTGATTCCGATAAAATTTTCTCACGAAAAGCAAACGAAAAGATAAAAAATGGAAGAACAAATACTTTTATTTATTGAAAATTAATGTTCTTTTTAGTTATCGAAAATTACTTTGATGTTAAAAAATGAACAGCTGAAAAATTAACACAATTTATTCACAATAGACAACTTTTTAATTCACAATTAAAGGAAACAATTCAACATAATAAGATAATAGCATTTTGCATTTTGATCGATATTTCTTTCCGCTAAATTTTCCTTTCCGTGCGGAATCAATAAATGGGTCGTAAATGCTTACAAAGCACAATAAGTACAAGTAAGATTAGCCCAGCAAATATTTACCATTTCGCCAAAGCTACTACGATTTTCAGTGGATTACTCCCAAGTTAAATCAATTTATTTCAGTATTTTAGGGAATATTTCATACAACTAATGAAATAATTTTATTAAATTAATAACATATTTTCGTTGTTTTAATGAAATTATTTTATTAAATAAAAGAATAAATTCATTGAATTAATGAAATACTCTATTAGCCTAATGAAACGTGTCATTATTTGAAAAATAATGAATGATTTATTAAATTAATCAATATTAAAACATTTTCCTAAATTAATGTATTGTTTTATTTATTTAAAGAAATATTTAATTAGACTACATGTAATTAATTAAAAAAATTATTAATTTTTCATTGGATTAATGACATATTTTTTAAAGGCCCCAAATAACCTTTTGTAAACAGAACACGAACTCGATAGAACTCCTAGGTTGTAAGGAGTGAACGTTGTTTGTTTCTTAATTCAAAAAAAATAAAACACTTCTACATATCGTTTCTTGTGCTCTTTAGGATTCTATTATTTAATACAACTTACATTAGAAAGAGGTTATGCTTGCGAAACGCTAATAACTGTGCATTCTACGATAGAATTGTGTAGCTTTAAGTCGTAAAGATGTTATATTTTATCCAAAAAAATTAACGTAGAATTTAAAGTTAACGTTATTGAAAATTATAATAATTTTTAATAAATTTTACTTTAAAGCCTACGTAAATACAGGGTGGGCCAAAAGAAACCAAGGGGTTTAAAAGTTTAATAACTTTTTTGTTTATTAACTTTTTTTTATTTTTTCTTTCAGATTATATAATATACAAAATGGAAATTTTTTTACACTAAGTATGAAAAATGATGTCTCTTAAATGACCACCGTTTTCAGCTTCGCACTAATGGGCTCTTTTTAGAGCATTTTCCATAACATCTTTCAAAACTTGTGGCTGTAGCGTTCGAATTTCTGCAACAATGTTTGCCTTGAGTTCAAGGATTTTCTCTGGCTTGTTCACATACACTCGCTCCTTCAAAAAACCCCAAAGAAAATAGTCGGATGCTGTCAAATGAAAATGAGCTTCATCACTCATAATCAAATTTTCAATTAAGTTGATTTCATTTCTGGCCAACTCTTGAAATTTAACTGCAAAATTTAGACGTTGCCGATGATCTGCGGGTTTTAATTCTTGGAAAAATTGCACCTTATATGGGTATAACTGTAAATCTTTTTTTAAAATGCGCCATAGTGACGTACGAGACATTTCTAGCTGAGCAGAACGCCTTCTGCCAGATGTTTCTGGTGCTTCATTAACACTTTGCTGTACTCGTTCAATATTTTCCGCAGTGCGACTTAAACATGGTCTACCGGTTCGAGGCAAATCTCCTACGCTGCCATGTTGGTGATGACGATTAACTAAGCATCGAATCATCGCTTCAGAGGGCGAAATTCTGACGTTAAAATGTCGATGATATGCTCTTTGCGTTAAAATAATTGATCTCTGGTTTAAATAATAAAATTCTATTGTTCTGGTTCTCTGTTCAGTTGTGAACCTCTCCATTATAAATTCTCCAAGTGTTGTCTATATAATCTGAAACAAAAAATAAAAAAAAATTAATAAACAAAAAAGTTATTAAGCTTTTACACCCCTTGGTTTCTTTTGGCCCACCCTGTATATTGAATAAGAAATTCACTTTTTGACCTGTGCTACCTCAAAGAGTTTTTTGTTTTAATCCCTTTTTATCCAAATATTACAGAAAAATTTTATAAAATACAGTCAAACATGGTGTGTAGTCATCAAATCATTCATCAAATGTGAATACCTTTTTTTTTGTTTTTTGGTTGCAACATAATAATATTTTTTTTCGTAGTTGAAATATTAACAGCGTTTTGTTGCCTTTGGCATAACTTATGTTTTTGATTCATTCAAAAAATTATTCCTTTATTTTTAATTTACATAAAAAAACACTTTCAATATTATGTGCCTGAAGAAAATATTTATATATAAAACGTAGAGTGCTGCCTTAAGGTGCCAATTTATAATTCTGCCATATAAAATACTAATAAAAATATTTTAATAAGATTTGCATTTCATAATAAAAGAAATAATGAAAAATTTATACATTTTCGTTATAAAACGTATTAAAAGATAAAAGAAAAGGAGAAAAAATATTAAAAATAGAATTATAACACCATATACGAGTATAGTCTTATAACAAAATTTTTTAAAAGAAAACATTTAATTTAATTTCATTTCATTTAATTATTATTAGCACTCGCTACTTCGTTAACATTGAAGTTTTAATAGTGAAGACTTTAGTTTAATATTTCCATATCAGTTAATACTAAAAATTAAAAAACACCGTTAAAATGAATGAAAAGTACCCTTTTTCATCTTAATAAATTTTTAATTTGCTTAGAAGCGCTTGAGGCTTGTCTCATAGTTCTAGGGTTGTTAGCATTAACAATTGAAAATGTACTATTAAAATAAATAAAAAGTACCGTTATGTTCTTTAATGATTTTTCACTTTGAACTGAACCATTTGGGCTTAGTCTTGTAGTTCTGGGGTTAATATTAAAAAAAAAAACAAAAAAGTACTATTAAAATCAATAAAAAATACCCTAATATCCTTTTTATGGTTTCTTAATACGTTCAGTATTGTTTGGTTATACTGTCACAGTTCTAGAATTGCACATAAAGTAAAAAATACTACTAAATTTTTTAAATATATATTTTATGGTACTTTTTTTCTCCCTCGAAATTTTTTTAAATAAATTTGAAGTTGCTACAAGTTAAGGTAAAAATAAAATGCTTATCAATTTAGAAATATTAGTAAAAAAGGGTACATATTTTATCCCTTATCTCTACGAATTTTAAAAATGGGGTACATATTTTATAACTTAACTTTTCGAGTTTTAAAAAAGTGTCAATATACATTAGCAACCTTTTTAAGAAGAGAAGAATACAATTTAGTTTTTGTTGCGGTGATTCTTACTTTGAAAAATAAATGGGGTTAAAAAACGTACTAACATTAGTGTTTTACACTTTTTATACTCGCAAATGTACAAATATTAAAAAGTATCATGCCCCATATGCTTATTTTTTGTAGCTTGAATTTTGCATATTTTCAGAATATACCTCCGATTTTACAAATTTATACTATTTTTTACTTTTTTAGAATTCGAACTTCCAAAAATCCCTTCATGTTCGTTTTACACATTGTGAGAGGAATCTGCTCACCGAATTTCAAGTCTGTAACTTTAGCTGTTTGGGGTGGGCGATTGTGTCAGTCAGTTAGTCAGTCAGTGAGTCAGTCAGCCAGTAATATAAATTAAATTTTTATTAATTTTAAGATTAAGGATTACTATTGCTTCAGTTTGAATTGATTTCCCTGCAGAACACATCCATAGAAGAGTTGAAATATTGAGAAATAAAAATAAAACGAATTTTATTGAATACCTTAAGCTTATTAAATAAATTATTTAAATATTTTCCAGCATTTTAAACAAATTTTGTATCTTGCCAACAATATATTCTTAAATTTTTTATTATACTATTTTTTTTTTGTGTTTTCAAATTTATTTAAAAGTAAAAGACTCTGATATAATGAAATTCAATTCAATTTAAGGCAATTGATTTGCCAAATTAACATAATATTTTAATACAATCTAGGTAATAAAATGAGAATCACAATTGAGATTTTGTAAAAGGAAGCTTCCTTTTCCATACAATTAATTAATACAGTATATCACAAAATTTAGGAGCCACAGTAAAAACATCTAAAAAAACAATGAAAATATTAAACTATAGCAAAAATGCTTTGATAACACGCAAACACATTGTCTACCTAGTTTGTTTCTATAGCATAGATGTTGTCAGCATTAGCTTTAGCATATGTTTCTATAGTTCAAGATTAATTTTGGATTAATTTACAGCCAAATGTTGCTAAGGAAAATCGCAAAGGAGGCTTATCAATTTTTATTTAAAGAAGTCAAAAGTTTTCAGTTTGCTTAAAGTAAAAGATTTTAGCAAGTTGGGTATGTACGACCTTTTTTTTCTTAGACTAGTCCTAGATATTTTACGAGTATTATGAGAATATTATTGACAAAACCACAATCATTAGTTAACTTAACATGGTTAATTTGGTCCTAATAAAACAATAACTTTTTTTAATTGATTGATTTTCCTTTTGTAAAATTTCTTAAATTATAAAAGAAGAAAACTTGTTTCAGATATTGTATTTAAAACATGTTAACACACTACTACACATGCATAAATAATAATAATAATAACCCAACAAACATTTATTAAAGAAGTCAAAGTATTTAAAAAATTTGCAAATATTTTCAGCATAAAGTTTCACTTATTTATTTGAAGTTTCTTTTAAGGCTAAATTGTTTTAAGGTGAAGGGTCTTTAAAAAAGAGGCTTTATAAAATTATTAAAATCAAATGAAGAAAAATAATTTTTTCAAAATTGGTTTAACTTCACTTTTATTTGTTGGGTATAAAAATGCTCATACAGAGGACAGAGTGTCGTAAAAATAACAACCTTTAATTTTATATAAGAGGAGAATAAGCATTTCTGTACCTTTCTTTCAAGTCGAATTTGTACAAGATGACTGTCTCCCGAAAATCATAACAAAGTGGTATTAATTTTCTTTTAAATTGTCAACATTTATAAAGTATTTTTATTTTATTTTTTAAAATGAACTGATTTTTTTAATTCAAACTGTAAATTTAAATAAATTTTTATTTCAAAATTGTCGTATTATGATCATTATTTGGTATCTAAGATTTTAAATCTAAATAATTTTTTTTAAATGGGCTTTGGTTTTGCTAAATATACCATTCTTTTTTAAATAATGGAACTGATACCACCTATAAGAATATTGCTTACAAATAAGTTGTTCTATTTACTTAAAAAGAAAATTTGAAATTTTGTGTTAAAATTTCCTTTACTTAGATTGTTTTTAAATTCCCTTAGTAGTTTCAAAGACATAGTAAAAATTGTAAGAACAAAAAAACGTTTTAAGACGAAATTTTACAATTTTTTATATTTTCAAAATTATTAAAAAAAAAAATATACAAAAATCTACCAGCTTTTTTCTACAAGCTTTTACGATTGTGAGTTAAAAAAATTGTTAAAATTTATGCACTATTTTTAATTTTATACTCAACTAGATGTTTTTGACTGATCGGAGTCGCTATTCTTAGAGAGCGTATGTACCAATTTTTAAAGAAATTCGTTTAAAAATAGAGTTTAACTTGTTAAAAAATGGCATTCAAGGTTTTCCTAGCATTATTAGCAGAGACGCTAACTAAATTCTTAAATAATATCAAAGCATAATTTCAGCCTTAAAATAAGTATAGAACACTCTTTTTTGGACAGTATCGAGTGAAAATCGTTGAAAAGTGGGCATTAAAATGGGCGTGTTCGGTCCAAAACTATGTATATGTAAAAAATTTCAGAAAAATCCGTTGAAACAAACAGAAAATTAATTTTATTTACATAAATAACTCTCTTATCCAAAAAAATAACATAAACGTTATCGAAATTTTTATATAAATTTTTCATAAATTTTACTTTGAATTTTACGTCAATGGTTAAAAGCATAAGTGATGTTACTTGATTTTTAAGCAAATTGCCATATGCATTCCACAGTATTACAACTGCAATCAAGCACGGCAAAGAAAGACCAGCGAACGTTGTTATGTACCTCGAATTCGAATATTTTTTTTCTAAGTGGAAAATTCAGCACCTATGCGCTTAATTTTGCCCATTAAAAAAAATGTTTTTGTTTTATTTTGCGTAGAAAAACATTTCATTCCTTTTGGAATACAGAGCACCTGTGAGTTTCTCTTATTGAGTGATAACTTGACTTAAATCTGAATAAAATCAAAAGTTCTGCCTCGATTTTAGCAAAATATGGACCGTTCGTTTTGTTTGAAATTTACGAAACGTATGGAAAAAAAGGTATTTACAATAAAACATTTCTAAATTTTGTACAAAAAAATGTTATTTTATAAATAAAACCACACAAATTTAGTGTGCCCAGACATGTAAAAAAAAAAAAATTAAAAAATCACTAACAATAAAAATTTTTCTCGTTTAAAATATTTAAAAACACTGCTAAAAGCAAGCACTAAATTGCCAACACTAGTAATTGAGATTTGAAACGAGTAACATATTTTGTCTCACTCTATATAGTCATATATGAGTGTACGATGACATGTTAATTTAAAATCATTACTTTACTTACACACATACTCGCACCATTTTTTTTTTATTTTGCATAAAAAATATACTTAAATAATGGCATTAAATTGAAATAAATGATTTCCGTTTATATTATTAAAATGCAGGAAGCGTTGATAATAAAGGTGTACGAGTGTGTGGCATTCAATGTTAAGCGTATGTTAGTCAGAGACATGGTAAATTTCAAAAATAAATATATTTTTGCATAAAATTATCATAAAAGTCTTTGTTTGCTTAATCAATGAGTGAATAAGTAGAGTAAGTTTTAAGATGAGGAAGCTTGTAAGCTTGTGTATGTGTTATTAGGAGAATATGAGTGAGATTGTGATTGTTTAAATTTAAATAAAAGCTATAAGTTTTTGATTTGTGGTGGAATTATAAAAAAAATATTTTAAAAATAATACGAAACCAATTACAAACTTAGTATTTGTAGCTGCAACAATTTTATTCAACGAGCACTTAAGTGTTTGTCCAGTACACTAAGAGCAAGAAAAATTAGTAGAGTTTTGCCATGTTGTAAGTAAAGTCACAACTAAGACATTTTAATTTCATTAAACTAGAGATTTTACAATTTCAAAATATTGAATTGTATCATCTGTAATTAAAAAAAAAATTTGTTTTAATTTTTGCTTTTTTAAAATTTTATGCATAACAAACAAACCTTTTTTAAGTGTTTTATATCAAAAAATTAACTCAAAACTGTTCGAAAAAAGTGTTTGCAAAAGAGGTTCTTAAGTTGTTTAAGAAGGCGTGTAGCATGTGAAGTCTTTTTGACTTTAGGTCTCGAAAACAAGGAATCTTAATTAATTGAATATATTTTGACCAAATCTATTCGGTTTTTATTGTTGTCAAATATATGAAATTTTGCTGCTGTTTTTTTAATCCACCAGCTCAAATTGTTTAGAAATTTAGTTAAAAAAATTATTAAAGAAATTGAATGTTTTTTTTTTAAATTTTTTAGACGAGTTGTTACAGACACAGTCCATTTATTATTTTTTTTAACTTAAGGTTTCATCTTTTTTGTAATTACTAAAACAAAGTCGTATACATATTGAAATAATAAAATATTTTTTGCTTATTTTTCTTAAAAACCAGATGCCTTACCTTGTTTCGGCTGGTTATTGAAGAAAAATCCTTAAAAAAGAGAAGAGAAATCCTTAAAAACTATAACTTTTTATTAAATATCGTATTACGTTATATTTGTGAAAAAGTGGGTGCGCCCGATGCAATAGTATATAGTCAGCTTTCTTATTCAAAAGCCAGAAAATAGAATTTTATTAATAAAACCACTGAAAAGTGGGTGCGAGAACTAAAATTAATTAAATCGGTCCAGGCATTCTTTATGTACAAAAGTATATAGCGACCTTTCTAGCAGTATGCCGACAAATCCGTTGTAAAATAAAATTTCAATTGTAAAATCACTGAAAAAAGGTCATGGCTGATAATTTTTCCTTTTACGTAAATATTTTAAAAACAAAAATTAGTGAAAAGAGGCGTGTTCGTGATTTTGTACAACTAACTAACGTCAATTAATTTTTATAGATATAAATTTTCCAAAGAACTAATATAAAACTGTAGCCAAACATAATAATAAAAATTAAATTTTTCTAAAAAGCAACTAACCTTGTTAAATTGTAATTTGATAAAGAAAACAACAAATTTTAAAAGATTATTTAAACTATTTCACAATCTTGTCTTGAATGATATGGAAGGAATAAGAAAAAAAAAACTAAATTGTAACTTAATGTGCCTTAACAATCATGTGAATTTTGGTTTTTATATCTTTTGCTTTCTTTATTCAATCTCCATGTGGTTGCTGCTTCCCTCTGAGACATGCAGCTAATAAATAATCAACACAGTGGGAGTGCCAGTGATGCTCAAAGATTGTTATGAGTCATGTGCTTAAACGAGTATGTCAGTATGTGTGTATTTCAGTGTTAAATTGTTGTCATGCATAAGCCAAATTTTATATAGTTATACGAGTATATGGCTGGGTATGTGTGTGTTAATTTAAGTACTTTATCATGCAGCGAAATGACAATAAGACTTGATAAGATGAAAACATTTTGAGTGGTAAAGAAGAAGTAACAAAAAAAAAAAAAAAAATAAAAAAGGAATAATAAATGTGTGGGTCTTATATTTGTGACAGTTATTTAAGATTTTCTAACAACTTATCATTGTGTTATTGTGATTCTTAAGGCAAAGGTAATTTTCAGTTAAATTTTTTTGTTACCTTTAAAATTATTTTATGAAGTTATTTTACTTTTATTTTAGCCACTTTATTATAGTATTAACGCATAATGAAGTTACTTTAGTTTACTAAAAACAGCACCAACTTCTTTTGTTAACAAAAAAAGAAATGTCGTGTGTAACAACTCAACCAGAGAAGATTCCTTTTTTTTAAAAAGAATGTGTGAGTAGAAGATGACAATGTGTAAGTTCATGTTTAACTGATACTTAAGCACATACTCGTAAAGCAACACGTACATACATGCTCGCACTCTTACATCACTCATTTACTTATATAGTGTCATAACTCAAAAATTGTGATTTTTTAAGTTAGTAATTCAAGGTTTGCTCAATATATTGTGAAAAATATTAAAAAAATTTTTTTCTGCTGTTAAATATAAAAATTTCCTGACGAAGCTTTCCACAGGAAAGAGAAATATTGAAAATAATTTTATAAAAAACAGAATCAAGCTTAATAAATATTAATTTTATACAAATAAAAGTCTAAATAAATATTAATATAAATTTAAATATAAAATATTTAAAATTTTTCCCATGACAGTAACTGCAAATTGTTCTCCTGTAAAATGATGTTTTTTTAGTTATGACACTATTGAAGTAAATGAGCGCTATGTTCTTTTATGCATGAAGCTTTTACTTAAATAATACCTTTTGCGTATGAGTAATACGATTTATCTTATTTTTATCAAAATCTCGCTTTTAATTTTTTTTTGTTGAAATTTTATTTTGAAAATATGCAAATTAATGCCATTTAAGTGCTGTTGTGGTAAAGTTTTTTTTGTTTGTTTTAGGAGGGTACTAAATAAGAATGTCGTATAAAAATAATAAAATTTTAAAATGAATGTTCCGTGTATTTGCCATTAAACAAATTCTTTGTTGAGATAAAATAAAAATTCTCAACTGAATTTAAAATAATTAAAAAAAAAAAAACCGAAATAAATTTTGTGGTACTAATAATTTAATTACATATAAGCCGCAATAATGATCAGGGATAAAAATCGCAGCAAAGTATTCAGGAATGTGGTGGCGGTCCTCTGCAGTTTAGACAACCATGCGAGTAGAGCCAATTTGCCATCAAATAATTATTGTAAAAGTTGTTAGAAAAAAGGAGAGGAGAAGAAGAAAACTGGGCATTGGAGGATTATACAAATTTGCATGCTAGCAGCAATTAGGTGAGGTGACGAACTAGTTTTTATTTTTTACTCTGCTCTTTCTGATTTCTTTGATAACTTTATATCACTTCTCTTTCTCATACAGGTACTACAAAGTGATCACATGAGCGCACCCAAGCCCCCTAATCTATCCTAAGTCACCTTATAAAAGCATGCTTTATAATTTTAATATCAACTAATAAAAAGATGATAGAAAATTTGGTTATTTTAGCAAGATTTTTTAAAATACATTTTTACAAAGACTAAATAAAATAGCTTCTCATCGTTTTTCAACACTTTTTTTCTCTTTTTGAAGCCACTTTGTCTTTAACTCTTTTTTCAAATTTTTTCATTTTGCTATAGACATCACAAGGGAAGCACATCAGATGACTTATGCAAGATTTTCATCATGTTTTTCCTTATATATATTCGAATAGACAAGGCTTGCGAAGAGAATTTTCAATGTGAAAAAAAAACTAATTAATTAGGACATTAAACAAAAAAAAGTTTTAAAATTACCCTCAAATTAATAAATATAACTCTGCTACGTATAAGATTTTTCTTTTGCATTTAAAATTCTTTTCGAAAGCCATTTCGTTTACAATCGAAATACATAATCCCCCTGTATTGCGGCTTAGTAACTTTTAATAGTTCTACATTATTTTATTTTTAAATTTATATTTTTCTGTTTGCAGTAACGAATTTTTGTTTCACTTTAATAGTTAAAATTTCACTACTGGTGTTAGCCACCAAACAGATTAAAGCAAAAAAGGGAACAAAAAAAGGGAAAAAAATTATCTACGATAAAGGGAACTTGCACGAAATTTATTCATGATCGATATCTCAGTGAAAGTTAACAAAATTCGACGGAAATGATTTTTATGATAGTGAGATTCATTTTTATTTTGAGGTTAAGTAAATACCGGAAAATTCTCGATTTTATTTAACCTCACAGCTGATAGCTAAAAATTTTACTTGTTCACAAGTTCTTTAACTTTAACCAAAAATTTTTCTAAAAAATTTAATAGTTAAAAGCACTACTGTTCTATATAACTTAACCATGAGCGGAGTATTTTATTTAGCGCTGGCGGTGCGTTTTCTCTACAGTATTGTTAACCATCTTGTTAAATAAAACCTATTAAAGACAAACAAAAATAGAGTTAAAAAAGCTAAATTGAAAAACTAGCTAAAATGTTATTACTAGTCAAAAATAACACAAAAAACACTTGTTTTGCAGCCAACTTCATTACAAAACGCGTTGTCGAAATTGGATTTTCTAATTGGTCAGCATTGCATGCTAGTTTTTGACGCTTGCCGCGCCAATTTAGGTATGAAAATGCTCTCAATCATGGCTGGCGTCGGTCACAAGTCGCCATGCATAACAAACTTTGAAATAGATTTACTTCTGTTGGTACAAGTTGACCATGTTTGATTTTAGTTTTAAAATAGTATTTAAAAAAAAAGTTAGTTTCTTTTAATAATTATTTTATTTTTATTTTAGTGGCAATTTAAATAAATGTCCACAATAATAGCATTTCGAAAAAGTCGTGGTAAGTTGTGGTTTTATTATGGTTTCATATTTAATGTATTATTTTGGTACAGAAATGGTGGCACTAACAGCAGTTTTACCAAAACAAAATTTTCTTACAGAGAACTTTTATCGAGGTATTCGACGAAATTTGTGGTACGGCCCAGTCGTGCTCCTAGCAATCTCTAAAGTCTTAAAGCATTATTAATTGGCTCCTTAACAGCATTCTCATCAACAACACTATCCATTTAATAATGCCTACTGACTCATGACTATAAACATAAACCATTCACTCTCTTCTTTTCACAAGTACACACAGTCTCTCTCTATTTATGTTATTTCTTTTTAATAGAAAAGAAAAACACCATTAGCTTAATAACGGGCATATTGTGTAACTTTGGCAAACGAACAATAACAAGAATATATTGAAAAACTTTGAAAACGTGTTGGATTCTTCATTTGTGATTCACACCACACATACCGCCATAAAGCTGCTTAAGTGAATTAAAAAAAAGAAGAAAAAAAAAGAAAAAAATAACAAACCACAAATACACAAAGTAAGATTTGTTTTAATGAATTTTCATTAAACATTGAAGAAGCATTTTGATCATTGAGTGCAGCAACAAGAAAAATAAAAAGTTCTTTTAACATCCCACAGAAAAAATGTTTTGTTTTAGCATTAAACGAATTTTAAGGCGTATTTTCTTTAAAAAAAATTATAGAAATTTATTTCTATGTTTGTTAAATTATTTTTTGTAGTAAAAGGGTTAATTTTATCCGACCTCAAGGATTATAGTTATTGGCTTAAATTTACTTAAGACAATTAGAAAGAAATTCAGGTGATAGAAAATTTAGTTCTAAAAAGAAAATATTAAGTACATTTGTTTGGGAAAATTTGTATTTTTCGAATTATGGCTAAATACAAAATTTGTGATTTTTCATAATAAAACTTGTGCAAGCAAAGCGGGTCACTGCCTCGCCATAAAATAGAACATAAAATCCTTAGGTTTGAGCTTAAGCCAGCAAAGCAAAAACATTTTTTATAAGCAAAGCCATTATTCGCCATCCAGAATATTTCAAAAGACTTAAAAATTCTAAAGTTTCACAGCTACAAAATTATTAACTTTCACCAAAAATCGTACTTAATTTTTTCGTCTTAGAAATAAATTTTCTATTACCTCCTCCTGCTGCTAACAATTCCAATTACTGTTGCAAAGCTAAAATGTTTTCTGCGTTTTTGTACCCTAGAAAGTTATTTAAGCTTTTGTCTTTTTCTTCCTCTTTCACAAACAATTGGAAAATTTTGAAATAAACTTGTCGTTTTCTGGTGTAACTTGTATTTAAAGAAAATTTTCATTTGAACATAATGAGTGAATTATTCTTAAGCATGTCCATTATTGGAAAGCTGAACATTCGCCAGAATATGGAGCTCTTTTGACAATATTAACACTTAATCAGATACATACACACAAGTACATAAACGCTTACAATATGATAATGGGGTTATCATTAGGATTGTACAGTTTTTGTAGAATTAAAATTGCAAATTCAAATAAAAAAATTTTTAAGATTAGAAAAGCAAAATATTTAAAACATAAAATTTTCCATAAAAATTTACTTATTAAGCAAAAAAAAATGTTTTTATGAATTTGTCCTTGTTTTCTCAAGCCGGAGGACTTTAAATGCTACTTAAGACTTCTTATGTAGCTTAGCTCCATTTTGATTAGATTTTGCTTTTAAAACTATTTTAATGAATGTTGATTCTTTAGTTTAAATGTCAGTCTATAGTAAAGGGTGTTTTTTATAGACGTATAGAACTTTAAGTTGGCATTACTGTTCAAGATGGCGACCGATTTAACAGCTGTCAAGTGATTTATTCTAAATTTGGTTTGGCAATTCATCATAAGTAGACTCACGCCTGAAAACCGTTTACAAATAGTCGTCGAATGGGCCCAAAACGAGATTGCCGTTGTTCCCGAATTTCATAAGCGAATTTTGTTTAGCGATGAAGCGCACTTCTGGTTGAATGGCTACATCAACAAACAAAACTGCCGCATTTGGAGTGAAGCTAATCCTCAAGTGTATGTCGAAACACCGATACATCCAGAAAAATTGACTGTTTGGTGAGCTGGGCTGGTGGAATCATTGGGCAGTACTTCTTCAAAAACGATGATGGCCAGAATGTTACAGTCAATGGTGATCGGTATGGAGCCATGATTACTAACTTTTTCATTTCTGAATTGAACAACCATGATGTGCAGGAGCTGTGGGTCCAACAAGACGGCTCAACATGTCACACAGCTCGTGCCGCAATCGATTTATTGAAAGACACGTTTGGTGACCGCCTAATTTCACGTTTTGGACCTGTGAATTGGCCTCCAAGATCTTGTGATTTAACACCGCTAGACTACTTTCTGTGAGGCTATGTAAAGTCATTGGTCTATGCGGATAAGCCACAAACGCTTGACCATTTGGAAGACAACATTCGCCGTGTTATTGCCGATATACGGCCACAAATGTTGAAAAAAGTCATCGAAAATTGGACGTCCAGATTGGACTACATCCGAGCCAGCTGTGGCGGTCATATGCCAGAAATCATATTTAAAATGTAATGCCACAAGATTATCTTTCGGATAAATAAAATTCATGTCAATCGAATAACCCATCGTTGATTTACTGCAATTTAAAGTTCTATACGTCTATAAAAAACACTCTTTAGAAATACACTGAAAGATTAAGCTCTTATTTTTGAAAGTGGTATAAATCCACTTTTAAAAAAAATAATTATCGGTAATTTTAGTAAGCTATAGACACCATCTAACTAAAATTATTGTTAACGAATTTTTTTAAAAACCAGACTTATACTATATTTAAAAATAACTGCTCAATATTAAATATTGTTAAACAAATTTTACGTACGTTTCATTAGAATAATTAGTGAACTATTTCATTAGCTTAATGAAACGTTGTCCTTGGTGAAAATATTATGAATTTTTTCATCGTATTAATTAATAAAATTCTTTCAATGTAAAATAAAAAATAAGAAAAATGTTGTTATAAGGAAAAATTCAAAATAACTAATTTCTTACAGTCTCTTGAAAAAACCTCTTTATTGCAAAGTTTTTCATACAAAAATTCTTTACAGCTATAACGAAGAAATTGTGAGCTATAAACCCTCTATAAAGCGAAGTTTTCTTTCGAAAACTTCTATACAACGAAATAAGACTAGAGAAATATAACATTTTAAGTATGGAAGTCGTTAAAGTAAAGTAATCAAAATCGAAACGTTCATTCTATAGCTTCTATATAAAGAAGTGTTTTTTTTTGTTTACCTCTTGAATAATATATTCGCATTTGGATAAAAAAAAACTGCAGCGAATTATTTTCGCATTTCTTTAAATTTCACGAATTAATAGCTATAGCGAAGTATTTTTTGATCACCTTCAGATTCGTTATATCCAAGTTTCATTTTATTTCATTTTGTCACTATAAGCTCTGAATCTTGTTTGATTAACTCAGTTCAGATTAAAAACTTTATTTTATTTTTATTTATTTAAGCAATAACACTTTTAATTAATTTAATGAATATTCATTAAATAAAAAAAAAAATCATTTTGTTAATTCAATGAAATATTCATTCATTTATTGAAAGAATTTATTAAATTTAATGAAATATTCACTCATTTAATGAAACAATTTCATTAATTCAATGAAATATTCATTCATTTAGTGAAACAATTTAATTAATTTAATGAAATATTGATTCATTTAATGAAACAATTTCATTAATTCAATGAAATATTCATTCATTTAGTGAAACTATTTCATTAATTCAATGAAATATTCATTCATTTAGTGAAACAATTTAATTAATTTAATGATATATTGATTCATTTAATGAAACAATTTCATTAATTCAATAATATTTCATTTCACACTCTTTTCTTTCAGTGTCAATATAGAAGACGATATTCAAAGAGCACTAAATTAAAACTGAAAGAGATATTTAGACACATTTCAACTTAAAATTTTTATTACTCATTTTAAATACTAGAATAAATCTTTGTTTTATTTTGCATTATTAATTTTTGTTTTGTGGTCCCTCCTATTATTTAAACCAGTAGCACTTGAGGAGAAATGTATACAAAACCTAACAATGTATGTGTTTGTGTATTTTTTCTCAATTATTGCAGCAAATATGTTCGGGCTGCTTTTACAGACATGAATGCATCAAATATGGGCTGGGGGAAAGTGTAACAGGGCAGTCACGTTTGAGAAATCAAATCAATGTAAAAATGTGGATTTAGTAGTTGCAATTTTCGTTTATTAACTTACGAGTTCATTACAGAGAGTTCTTCTTTTTTTTTTTTTCTTTTTGTTTTCTTTTACTGTAAACCATTACATGCTTTCTATCAATGTACTGTATTGTATTGTATTGTGTTGTGTTGTGTAGTAATACATAAACTAGTTTAGTCATAGTAAGTAGTTCACAAGTAATTGAAAGTACATAGAATTGAGAGTGAAATACAAAATGTAAAGTTAACAAAAATTTTCTAAAAACTTAAAGTAATTATAAACATTTCTCTATACAACAGCAGCTGCAGCCATAAAATTTAAGCCGAATTTTTATTATCTTTGAAATAGAGCCGAACTGGTACATATTAAACGACATAAAAGCAAAAAAGATTATAAACAAAAATTACAAAGCCCAGATATGCTTGTTTGAAGTCATTATTTCAGAATTAAAAATCAACATTCCAAAATGTTGCTTGTTTGTATTAAAAACTAAGTTGCAATATTATGTTGCCGAAAGGCATTTAATTATCTTAAGATTTCTTGCTAGAAAACAAGTTCAGTTATAGTTTTGCATTGTTTTTTTAATTAACCAATTTTTTAGTTTTATTAAACTCAATACTTTTCCAAAAATTTAAATTTTTAGTGCAAAAAATACACGTCTTTCATAGTTTTGGTGGCAGCAAAATTAAAACTGATATCAAGTACTTCTTTTTTTTTTATCCCACCTGTGTAAGAGTTTATGCCATACAATTTGCTATAACTCGAAAACTACATCTTCGATTAAATTAATAAGTAAAAATGTATTATATAACGATCGGGAATAAAATAATCTTTAAATTATGTTGAAATAAGTAAAGATTGATTTTTTTGCTATTATCTTTTTGGCAACACTAGTTTTGACAGCTCACGCACGTTTTGTATCTTGTGTCACTGTCAAACATCTTCAGTTTGGTCTATAATTTAATCATGAATCGTCTTACAAACGAACAACGCTTGCAAATTATTGAATTTTATTACCAAAATGCGTGCTCTGTTAAGAAAGTTCATCGCGCGCTTCTTCCATTTTATGGTCAGTTTAATCGACCTACTGAGGCTTCTATTCGGGCTATTGTAACCAAATTTCGCACCAAATTTACATTGTTGGACATTAAACCACCAACACGCTTACGTAGAGTGCGAACTGAAGAAAATATCGCAGCCGTATCGGCCAGTGTTGGTGATGACCGTGAATTATCGATTCGGCGCCGTTCGCAGCAATTGGGCCTCTGTTACTCCACTACGTGGAAAATTTTGCGGAAGGATTTGGGTGTGAAGCCTTATAAGATACAACTGGTGCAAGAATTGAAGCCAAACGACCTACCACAACGCCAAATTTTTGGTGAATGGGCTCTTGAAAAGTTAGATGAAGATCCACTTTTTTTATCGAAGAATTGTGTTCAGCGACGAGGCTCATTTCTGGTTGAATGGATACATGAACAAGCAAAACTGCCATATTTGGAGTGAAGAGCAGCCAGAAGCATTGCAAGAGCTACCAATGCATCCACAAAAAACAACCGTTTGGCGCGGATTATGGGCTGGCGGCATCATTGGGCCGTATTTCTTCAAAGATGATGCGAATCACAACGTTACTGTGAATGGTGAGCGCTACCGTGCGATGATAACAAACTTTTTTTTGCCCAAAATGGAAGAGCTTGACTTGCATGACATGTGGTTTCAACAAGACGGTGCCACATGCCACACAGCACGCGAAACAATGGACCAATTGAGAGGCGAGTTCGGTGAACAGTTTATTTCACGTTTGGGACCTTTAAGCTATTTTTTGTGGCACTATGTTAAGGCTCATGTCTATAGGGACAAGCCAGCCACGCTTGATGCACTGAAACCTAATATTGAAAAATGTATTCATGAGATACGGGTCGATATGTTGGAGAGTGTCAGCCAAAATTGGAGCCAGAGTATGAACCATTTGATTTACGTGAAATCATTTTTAAACATTGAATTATATAAATCGTGCTATCGACTCAAATAAAGATTTCAAAAATTTCTCTAAAAATTGTATGTGTTTTTTAAAGACTCAAATTTAAGTTTTGTAAACAAGTAAAAGACTAAGGAAACGCACTTATAGTTTCTCAGCAATCAAAAGATTTAAGACTCAAACTTCAGTTTTGAAAAAAGTAAAAGACTCAAAACACGAAATTATATTTCTTCAGAGATCAAAAGATACTTTCGCAAATGCTTGCTTAGAATAGGGATATAAGAAATTTTTGTGATTTCGTTTGTAATTTCTACACCATACATGTGCCACCTTATATTTAAAAAAATTTTTGGCGCTGTCGAATTTAGTTTATTTTATTCTAAAATTTACAAAAAAAAAATTTTTTTATTATAAAATAGAATAAATTCAGAACTGATGCAGATGTCCAAGCTAAGAACAAAATTACAATGTAATTCATTTAAGATTGTTAATGAATTTTTTTAAATAAAAAAAATTTAATTTTGTTGGCCTGTGTAATTTTGGTTATTGCACAATCTATTATTTTAGTCGAAATCTATTTTTCATTTTTTGGTTACTAAAAGCAAAAAAACCTCTACAATTGATAAATGCAATTTTCTTAAAACTTTTTCTTTCCTTCTTTTTTTAAGTTTTCCTTTTATTTTTTGTGTATTTTACTACAAAACAAAAAGTTGCTTTCCTTTTTGTTTTATTTTTAATTTTATTTCTAGTTTTTTTTCTTTTGTTGCTGTTGTTGGCCGCAATGTTATTGTCATTAAAGTTGCAAGTTTTATAATATTGGTTTTTGCTGTGCTTAAAGGTTCATATTCATTCATTCATTCATTCATTTGATTGTAGCATTGCTGATGGCAACTTATTGATACTAACGTTTATTTAAAGAGCGGATATTAAGTACAATTTACAAAAAGTTTGGCTAGCAGGAAGCTGCCAATATAATACTTTTAATGGAAAAATTATTTAAAGAAAAACAAAAGTTGTTGTTTGTTGCACTTTATGCCTTTAGCAAAATAAAAAAAAAATTATAAAAATAAATTGATAAATGCATAGCAGCAAGTAAGTAAGTAATTGGTTAAACATTTTTACAAACTGGTAAAAATAGGACATCGAAGTTCTTTAAAAAAATTATAGCAAGGAAGGAAACGTATAGGTAAATGCTACTGAGTTGATTTGAAAACTTTCAAGGCTTTATGGAAATGTGGTATACTAGATTTGTGCGCAGTCCTTTAAAAATAATCTTCATTCAAGTACAGTAAGTTAAAAAATTGTGTGTTAAACAGATGACATCTCAAATCAGCTGGATTATTAAATGACATGTTAATTTAAGAAAAATATAAGATGGCATGTTGGATGACTTAGGTCTGCCCGTGTTTGATGCTTATGTAGCAAAATATCCTTAATGAATATAGAACTTTAGGAGAAAACAATTTTTTAAAAGTAATTTTTATGTACTTGTTAAGTCTCTACATTCATGTGCTCATATTAAACGCGTTCAATTTGCTTTAATGCATTTTAGTATTTTCCATAAAGTTTTTTGTTTACGTTCTGCTTACAAATACTTTTATTTAGTAAATAAATTTCTTTTGTTTTGCAAATAAAAATACTTTATCAGGACATTGTTTATGAACAGTATGAAATAAATAATATTTTCAAAGTGAATGTTAAATAAAACTAAATTAATGTGTAAAATACTTAAATTAGCAAAAAAAAATTTTTTTAACAAACCTGAGCAAACTCTTCCGAATTAATAACGCTCTTTGGCTTAAAAATGACTATATTATTTGCTATTGTTTTAAAGAAAAAAAATGATTTTTGTAAGAAATAATTTTGTTGCCACTGTTTTCATTATTTTATGCTTGGCTGCAACATTTGAGTGATGGCTGTTAACTTTGTTAAGCGTTACAAGACCGTCACTCAAAATAGAAACAAATAAAAAGGCAAAAAGAGCAACAAACGTTTAGAAAACAGCTACATAGAACAACTGTTAGTCACATAATTTACACTGTCTCAATTAAAAAAAAATTAAATTTTTAATTAAAAAAATAATCATCAAAATAATCAGCTGTTTAAGAAGGCTCGAATAAATCTATTGTGACACCACTCTCCATAAGAATTCAAAGACTTCCTTAGGTAATTAGACTGCCATATCATTTTGTTGTAATTAAAAGACTTAAGATACAAACTTCAATTTCATACACACGTAAAACACTTACAACACAAGCTTCAATTTCATTTTGTTCTAATTAAAAGACTTAAGGTACAAGCTTCAATTTCATACACACGTAAGAGACTTACAACACAAACTTCAATTTCATTTTGTTGTAATTAAAAGGTTTAAGATACAAACTTCATTTTCATACACACGTAAAACATTTACAACACAAGCTTCAATTTCATTTTGTTCTAATTAAAAGACTTAAGATACAAACTTCAATTTCATACACATATAAAAGACTTACAACACAAACTTTCAGCTTTTTAGTTTTGCAAAGAAGTAAAAGACTTGGAATACGAACATTAATTCTTTTTTTCAAATTTAGAAATTTCTACAATTTGCGTAATTTTTTTTTTGTCATAACTTACGATATTTTTTAAACTACTGAATATATTTAAAAATCATGCCAATACAATTAAAAATAAATTTTAACAGCGAATTAAAATTTTTTTATTAAGCAATTACAAGAAACTATTTCAAATTTAACTTAAAAAAAAATATATTTTTGAATGCACCAAAATAACTCTTGCTATTTTTATAAATTTGCTGGGTTTGGAAATGGTGTCTTCAAGTCGGAAATACTTGATTATTATGTTTTGTATAAAGTTTAAACAAGTGTATTAGAGTAAGTAGATTAATATGCCATGCCAGCCATATCTGACCATAAACACACTTCACAAGGGGAAAACTATTTTTAAAAACAGCATCAAACAACTATTACATTGTGTGAAATAAAATTTTATGTGCTTCTTCATGATGATCTATTATCAAGTACAAATTTAACTCGCTTTTAAAATTCCCCTTTAAAGGGATTTAAATTTTTTAAAATTTGTATGCACATGCACTTTGCAAAACAAAACCGCACCACATCATATATGTATTGGATTATCTAACAGAAAAAAGCACAAAAAAACAAAAATTCTTTAGGGTAACTAAAAATTTAAACTCTGAACAGAAATGCATTTTTGATGTTTAAGTAAATAAATCGTATATCAAGTGACTTCTATTGTAAAGCACCCTTGAGTGCATTTTGTTGAAATAGTAAACTTTGAATGCTGTGTAATATGAAACATCTCTTAAACAATATATTTTAAAATCTCTATTGCAATAGAAAAAGCCATTTATTATTTTTAGTTATTTTAAATAGAAAAACAAAAATAACTACACGTTGAATACTTAAAAGGTTTCTGACTGAAAAAAGTTTTAAAGTTGAATTTTTTTAATTTTATTTTTTAAGGCTGGTATTCATTGATTTTTTTTAAAAAAACTTGTCATAATTTTTATTTCAAGTCTTTACTACTCATTTTAATAACCATTAACAATGTTCAACAAAATGAAGATATCAATGAGCAAACAATCCAATCGTCTAAGAAATCTGTGTGGAAACCACTAAATTTTTTAACCCTAGAAAGTCATCCTTATTTTTTGTACACTAACGTCATCTTTCGTCATTTTGACTACGACCTATTTCAAGGAACTATAAAATACGCCGTGAGCGAAAATATATACCAAAATAGATTTATTATTCATATTTAGTTCTTTTTTAATCAATAAATAAAGAAATTTATATATTTTTTTCAATTCTTAAATGTAAAATTAACATTGCAAAATCTTCTTTCAATTGGCATTTTTTTAAACAAAGTATTATATAACATGAGATTCATAGAATACGACACATCATCCTTCGTCATTTGGACTACGGCAAGAAATTAAAAGCGATAAAAAAGCACTTACAACGCGCGCAGTTCGCTGCATGCCTTTGTCCACCAACAGCTTGTTAGCGACTAACGCTATACGAAAAATGAGATCAAAATAAACAGAAAAAACAGGTTTTAATTCTCAAAAATAAGATCGGGCGTCGTCATTTTGACGAAGGATGACGTTCTAGGGTTAAATATTTTTTTAGCAGTTTTCATTAACATTTTTTTTTTTGAGATTTAGACAGCATATAAGTATGGCCTACTGTAAATAAATAAGCGAAATTTTTGGCAAGCGCTGGAGTCTAGTCACTACTTGCGATATCAATTCAATTTTCTTTTTTTTTTTAAGTCCCCGTAGGGCTAAAGAACATTATTCTTACTTTTTTAATTAAACGCTTTTTAATTAAAGTGGATGTGAAATGTAGCAACATAGGTGACATGTGACAGATATGGAATTTCCCCACTCTGAAGTGTACAGTGTAGAAATAGCACAGGAAATACAGAGAATAAACTTACACCCAGTGAAGGAGCTTTTTTCCATAAACATTTTTCAACTTGCTTATACCCAGTTCAGACATACACGTTAATTGAGCAATTAAGCATTTTACGCAATTATCGCCTTTATTAAGCTCAATTTACCATACAAATTTCCATTCAATAATTGCGCAATTAAAAATTGATTGCACGTTAATGAAGTCAAAATCAAAATGCAACTCTTTGTTGTGCCCTTAAATATCAACTCAAAAGTGAGAAAAGTTGATATTTTCAGTATTAAAAAAAGAAAACGTAAAAAAATTTAAAAATAAATGTCATAAAAAGGAAATGGCAGCCGAAGTTACCGTTAAATAAATTTTATAAAATTGTTATTGAAAATAATTTTTAAATAACTAATTTCTTTTAATCAATAGCTTGCCTTCAAAACATTTTGTAGCGGCGCTATCAATTTTATTTTATTTATATTATCATTTATTATTATTTTCAATTATTAGAAATAACATATATTTATTTTTGAATTTAACGGTGATAACCAATCAGCTTTTACATCATTTACGAAATACAACTCTATGTAAATTAAAAATACAACTCCATGTAAATTACAGTTTGAGAGTCAATTATTAAAATTATCATCATTTATTTTCTTTTATTCTATATTCTTACTTATCCTATTTAATAAGCATTATTGAAAATAAAACTCACTCTGAAGTCAGCTTTCAAGCTAACCACACCTAATTTAAAAAGTTTTTTTACTTAAACAATTAAAAGAACAAATAACCCTTGCGGATTTGAAATAGGCCCTTGTGGATATTGTTCGGTTGAGGACTTAAGCTGACCTTTGTGTCTCTTTAGGACCAACCTATAAAAAATATAAACTTAGCTCCCCGCTACAATTATTTTTAAATTTGACTTTCTTTTCATTTTTTATTTTATAAATACTCAAACATACTTAAAAAAACTGTCAATATTTCCAGTTGTCAAATTCTTTATTGCGTAAACTTAATTGAATATGTGTGAGCACCCAAATCAGTCACACAATTTAAAACTTGATTGACTTCAATAA
Source organism: Thelaira solivaga (assembly GCA_947397855.1). NCBI lineage: Eukaryota > Metazoa > Arthropoda > Insecta > Diptera > Tachinidae > Thelaira > Thelaira solivaga. The sequence continues at coordinate 32,955,068 of OX377611.1, read as the reverse complement.
TTTTTATGTCTGAACAGGGTATTAGATTACTTCGAAATAACTGGAAATTCGTGTTCCCAATCTTTTACTGGTTTGTTTCTTAAGTCTTTTTTTATTAGCTACACTTATTTTGAAAAAAAAAAATTTATTTAAAAAAACAAGTTAAATTCGGCAGTGCCGAGTCTTATATACCCTTCACTGTGTTTGCGAAATATTAATATTTTTCACTTTCCACATTCTTCATTAATAGCAAAACCATAGAAAAAATTAAATGAGTGAAGATAAATATGCCGCGTTATATATGTTTTAACGTAAAACCCGAAGTTTTTTAGTATTTGTAAATATATTTTCAGTATTAATAGCTTATTTATCAAATACGTGTTAAGTCATTAAATATTAAGTGTTTTAAGCAATAGTTTAGGGGAGATCATCTATATTTGTAACCAGCCAATCAAATATTCATATATTACTTTGGATATTTAAAATTTTTTTTTTAAATTTTCATATACCCCAGTAGTGTTGTTCTCAAGGATTTTGGCAGTTTCCGATTTGCATCATAAAATAAAAACTATGAATTTTTCAGAAAATGTAAAAACACTTCCAGAAAGTTTAGGGCCTACAGATTAAAGTCCATTTAGATTTTGGCAATTTTCCTAGCCAAAATCGGGAATGGTACCTCAGCAAAGTGGGTAATGATAAAAATCCCTCAGAAGAAGAGTACTGGCAAATGAGGGGATTTCAAAAATTTTTTAAAAATATTGTAAAGTTTTTTCTGAGTACTTGGGCGATAGATTACAAATCTAGACGACCTCTTGCTTAAAACGATATGTGTACCAACCCGTAATATTCTATGGTTCGCTTGCAATCTCTTAGAGAAATCAACGTATTTATGCACATTTGTATCTTAGTACGAGTATGTCAAAAATACTGAAAAGATATTTACAAATACTAAAAAAAATTAAGGAATTACTTAAAAACATATTTAACTAACCATATTTATATTCACTCACTTCAAAAAATTAGGTGACTGAAATGCATACTTTTTTCAGCTTGAGGTCGTATTATATATAAAAATTTATTTATTAAATAACAATAAAAAAATAAATTTTTATTATACGACTAAAATTAACGAGTTCTAAGAAACAATCCATTCTGAGAACCTCATTTTTAAAAGCAATAAAATGTCTGCAGGCACTAAATTTTTAAATTAATAAAAAAAGAAATTCTAAGAAAGATATTAAATAGAAAAATAAAAAAAAAATTATTTTCATTTAATTTTGCAAATATTTGTAAAAATTTTTAAGTCAAACATATTTAATTAAATATTTATTATCCAGAAAGATCATAAAGATGTCTGCCTTTAATATTAATTATACGGCTGGTAAATTTTCTCATTTAGCGCTTGAATGTATGCTATGGTTTTTATGTATTTAAAAAAATAATAATAGATAGCGTATTATGCACTGTAGAGGTGGCATTTATTAAATATCAATCATACGTCTAGAACTACTCAGTAAATTTACTTTTGAAATCATGCTGCCAATTGCCAAAACATAACATTAAGTATACGTCATATGGTTTAGTAATGTTAGGCGTAGCTTTCAGAAACAATGCTAGTAAGTATTTACTAAGGGACTGCATAAACGTACTTGAAATGACTTACTAGCACTTTTTATTATAAATACTACACATGTTTGTAGTGATGTGTGGTGTGGGCAGCTCTTTAGTAAGTACTAATTAAGTAACTATTAGTTACTTTTAATTTTTTTCCTCTTAATGAAATAATAATATAAAATTTTTTAATTCTTAAAAATTTATTATTGTGTAAACATAATTTTAAGAATTTGTTTTAAATAAAATATTTTGTTGTTGTTATGTTTTGGGAGTAAAACTTTCAATGTCATTGGTGAGGGAGTTAAATGGCTGGCTTGAGACAGCATTACAATTAAATACATACGCGTGATTGAACTTGGCTGTTAAGTTACACAAATACAATAAAAAAACATAAAATTTTTGCCGTAACAATTTGTTTGTTGTATGTATTGCTGTTGCTGTTGCTGTAACTGATGTTGTTTATGAGAGAAAATATTTTCATTGCTGTTGATATTTTGTTGGTTTTATACTTGTATTTACCTTGACAACAAGGTTGTTAATATTCTTGTTAACTTTTAAACAGAATGTCACGGTTGAGAAGGCATACGAGTTGTTGGCATTAATATATATAAATGAAACACTTTCAAGTATAAGGCTAAAGCTTAATAATAAAGCTGCCGTAAGGCGAACTGAAACAGCCTGGGGCAATAATTAATTAATGTCATTGAAATGTTAATGATAAATGAAGATAAAGAGCTAAAGTATCATGATGAATTGTTAAATAATCAATTACCAAGACAATGTCAATGTGGACACAATTGATGATTAATAAATTACTGTTAAAAAGCCACCTATTATGTTATTATTTATACACCTTTTAAGTTGATTTTAATGTTTTTATTAAACATGCTTTGTAAGCAAAAAAAAAATTAAGCTGTTGTTTTCAAAAGTGGTATAAGTCCACTTGAAAAAAAAATAAGTTTGAGGTAATTTTATTAAGATATACAAAATCTTACTAAAATTAACGCTATTTAATTTTTTTTTTAAAGTAGACTTATACCACTTTAAAAAAAATTGCTCAAATTTTATTATTCACTAGGGTCTGTTAAAACTTTAGGCTAAGACACAGTTCAAGTGCAACTAACAGTCATGTTTACACACTTTTTTTATTTTTTAATTTATTTTGAAATATAAATAGCAAAGAAAATATTGGATGTATAATCCATCACTGATGTCAAGGTGTTATTTGTGTTGCCTTTTTCTATATTTGCCTAAAGGGATGTACATTACACGCTTTCATAAATTTTCGATTTTTTTTCTTAGTAATTTGTCTCTCAGGTTAACCTTTCGAATACTCGCACATTCACTTACTTATTTCTTTTTGGAACTTTTTTCATTTTATTAATACATTTTTTTTAATGATTTTTTTGTTATTTTGTTTATTCTGCTAAAAAAATTTGTAGGTGTTGCTGTAAGCTTGTGTGTTCTAAATTTATAATTTATTAATACCTGGAATTGTATTATCATCGGGTGTATGTCATTGGCAGTAATAATATAAAAAAATAACATTTTTGTTAAAAAAAGGTTCAGTAAAAAAAAAAAAAAAAACAAATATAAAAATCTATCATATTTTATTTTTGTATAGCATTAGATTTCTATTTTCTTGAAACATTTTATTTTAAGTATTTTTTTTCCGCTAATAAGTTCTGTTCTAAAAATGATAATAGTATAAGTAATATTTTTCGTGTTTCGAGATACTCATATATATTAAATTGTTTCCGTTTAAGTTAATTTAAAAATATTGGCAAACGCTATACACACTTAAAATTTTATTGTGAAATTATTTACGAAAATTAAGGTTTTTTTTTTTTTAATTCCAAAGGACTTATACCACTTTCATATACATCATTTTATAAAAAATAAAACATGACGCAAATCAAGTCCATATTTTTAGAGACATTAATTTTACTCAAATGGATTTTTAGTGTAAAAAATAATAACCAAAATTAAACCATTTAACTAATGTATTTAATTATTTTAACTTTAGCTAAGAATTTATTAAATTATTAACAAGAATTAATTTCAGTTATATTGTAAAATTTGATATAATAAAACAAATATAAATTACTTCGTTTAAATAACAAAAACTAAAAAAAAATAAATATTTTAAACTTTTTTATCCTTTACTGTTACAATAGTGAAGTATTCATGGTAAATATGTGGTATGCAGGATAGTAAAATATTCATATCGTTGTAAAGGGTCCGCAATCTAACGTTTTTTTTTCAACTAGTGCTTATTTCGTGAATGGTAACACTTAGCTCATTCTTATTTGACAGATAATTAGTTTTATCCTTCCGCTGAAAGAAGATGGTTGTGCTTTCGCTTCGCTAAGTGGGCCTGCGATCGACTTACAGAAGATGCCGATTTTGCCAAAAAAATCATCTTTTCAGATGAACCTCATTTTGGTCTTGGCGGGTATGTAAACAAGCAAAATTGTCGCATTTGGGGCTCAGACAACCCGCACGCATACATTGAAAAGCCGACGCACCCAAAACGAGTCACTGTTTGGTGTGGATTTTGGTCCAGAGGCATAATTGGGCCATTTTTCTTCGAAAACGAGCAAGGAGTGGCCGTTAGTCAATGGCGATCGTTATCGGGCCATGTTGAACGAATTGAAGAGGAGGATATTGGCAACATTTGGTTTCAACAGGAGGGCGCTACGTGCCACATAGCCGAAGCTACACTCGATGTTTTTATAGCATTTTCAAAAAAAAAGTTATTTGGCGGACCCTATATTTCTTTTTTTTTATAGATCTTTCAGCCTCATACATTGATAACGCTCCGTGAATTGAATCGATTAAAAAAAAATTATATTAAAAAATATTTTTCAAGCTTAAAGCTGTTATTCAAAACGGTTGATAAAGACTTGAAGAGAATATGCAATCACAAAAACTAAAAAAAATTAGGTTGTTTTAAACATGATTTCCTTTTTGGTCATAACTTGCTTAGTTTTCTAGATCTCAACTTGATTTCTATTGCTTTTGGCTTTTAATTAAACTTATTTTTTTGTGGATAGTGGGAAAAAAATTTTTTTCGCAAAAAATTACCCTTTGCTTTTTTGTTTTGAAAAAATGATTAAAATGTGTTTTGCTTTATCCACAAGAAAAAAATTTCTAATTAAGGAAAATACGTTTAGCTTTCCAAAGCCATAACTTGCTTACTTTTCTAGATATCAACATCATATCTATTGCGTTTGATTAAGGCCAATACGGTTAGTTATCTAACGCAAAAGAAATCAAGTCGATATATTGAAAACTTAGCAAGATATGATCAAAAAGGTGACCACTTCTACCAAAAAGTGGCCGGAAAGAGGCAGTAGTAGAACTGCTTACCTTTTTGGTCATAACTTGCTTACTTGCTTACTTTTCTAGATATCGACTTAACTTCTAATACGTTGGATAGATAAAAATTTTTTTCGTCAAAAATTACTATGGAGGAAAAAATTTTAACTTTCATTGCGATGGCTTCTTTAGCCAAATTAATTTTTATCAAGATTTTAATTGATAAGATCTAATAAATTAATAAAACAATTTTAAAAGAAAAAATTTTTTATATCAAAAAAATTGCTATTTGGTATTCTGCAAAAAAATAATTTTTAACATCATTCCAAGTTAAGTTTCAATTTTTACTTAAACTTCAATTCAAGTTTTATGTATTATAAAAATAGCAAAAATTGTTGGCTTTTGTGGGAAAGCGGTTGTTGTTTTGATTTCTTCAAAAATGGGAGCAAAAGTTGAACTGATCTGCATACATGGAGTAACAACTTTTTTTGAATCAATTTAATTTATTAAATTGCAAGTTATTTTTCTAAAACGAATAAAAAAAGATTTAAAGTTGTATATATTAATTACTTTTTTAATGTTTTTTTTTTATTTTATTTTTTACATTAATAAGCCATTCGATTTACTTTGGAAAGTTTGTTTACTCGGTTTTAAAATGAATAAAAGTATGTGAATGAGGCTTAGGGAATACTAAAACAGTCAGTTTTTCTGGATGTAACGGTGTTTTGACATACACTTGAGGATTAGCTTCACTCCAAATGCGGCAGTTTTGTTTGTTGACGTAACCATTCAACCAGAAGTGCGCTTCATCGCTAAACAAAACTGGCTTATGAAAATCGGGAACAGCGGCATTCTCGTTTTGTGCCCATTTGCAAGCGTTGTTCAGGCGTGAGTCTATTCATGATGAATTTCCAAGGTAAACTGAGAATATATCACTTGACAGCTGTTAAATCGGTCGTCATCTTGAACAGTAATGCCAACTTAAAGTTCTATACGTCATAAAAAACACCCTTTATTATATATGAACTATTATATTAAAAAGTGGTTTAAGTTTATTTAAAAAAAAATAATTAGTTACCGGCAATTTTAGAAAGACAAGGATACCATCTAATTAGAATTACCGCTGATTTTTTTTAAAGAAGATTTATATCACTTTCAAATATTATAACCGCTTATATATACAACAGAACTTATTAACGCAAATATACAAAAAAAGTTCTTCAGACTCTTTTCGTTTACATAAAGTTGTGATGGTATACTAGACCGACTAGTTAAAGAAAACAAGTTCTCCAAACAAGTTGTACTATTTTCTCTCTGTGTAATATTTCAATGCATAATAACTATTTCTGTATAAAACAAAATTTTAAATGCACTTTTTATGGCACGCTTTTGTTAATAATTTATTCTAAAAAAAAAAAAAAACTTCTTAGATTGTAATAAAACCTTGATTGAGTCTTTTAAACTTTAAGCTAAAAGACAAAGTCAGCACGAAAAACACCACTATAAAAAAAAGTTATTAAATTAATGTGGGAACGTAAAGACAGTAATATTTAATTATAGCTACTGCCAAAAAAAACAAACAGCAATCATATCAAATGTTACTGGCAACAAACCACAGCAAACAAGTAATAATAATAAAAAAATATAAAAAAAAAAAAAATGAAAAATCCACGATAACAAACAAGAAAACCAACCAAACGTTCATACAAATTATGTTTTACAACTTGCTTTCTTTTGTGTTTACAACTTTAAACTTTTTTATGTGAGAAAATTAACTGATTGTTCAAAGAAACATAAACTTAATGTAATTTTCAGTTTATGTACGTTTTTTTTTTGGTTTTTTTTTTGTTTTTTGTATAAGAAAACGATATACAATTGGAGATTTTTTCATTTTCGTTGGTTCTTGTGAAAGAAGTTGTACGACAAATTTATATAAAAATTTGAATGGAATGACTAGGAATGCTGTAGAGGTTTAAAAAAGAAAAAAGTTTTTTATAACTATTAAGCTATAAGACTAAAACAAACTAAAAAAAATTAGAGCTCGAATAAGCCAGAATCTAATTGAGGTTTTTACGAATACATTTGTTAATGAGAATTTTATTAACATGATTTTATCTAAGGAATTTTTATTTGTGATGATTTGTTTACAACGAGCTGCTTTAAATAACTTTTGCCAGCTCCTTCACTCTATAAGTTGCTGTTCCCATAAGTAAAGAGCATCTGATATGTATAAAATTTTAGAAAAATCTGTTGAAAACTAGAATTCTTTATTAAAAATCTAATTTTAATAACTTTTAAAAAGTGGGCGTGGCCAGTAAAAATATATATGGCCACCTTTCTTGGATAAGAGAGAAAACATGTATCAAATTTCAGAAAAATCCATTAGAAAATAGAGTTTGTATTGCAAAATCACTAAAAAAATGGGCGTAAAAGCTTGTGGGCGTAGCTAATACAAAAGTGAATTGTGACCGGCCTTTTAATAAAGAAATCATATTTATCAAATTTCAAAGAAATCTGGCGAAAAGAAAGCTTTAATGCTGAAATCATTGAAAAGTAGGCATGGCCACTATATTCTTTGTATTATAGAGAATATATTCTCTTAGTTGTAAAGAAAATTTGAGTTTATATTTGCTAAATAATTAAAAACTGGGCGTAAAATTGTGTGGGCATGGTCGATACATAATGCACCATATTAATTGTGATTCACACCTTAACATCAAGTTAATTTAATTTGACATTTATTTATTTTACTGTTAAACAAATTTAACCATGAAGAGGTACATAATTGAGCAGCGAATTAAGTCTCTTACGAAAAGGAGCGTTCAAATCAAAATGCATTTCATGCATTCCGAAAAAATGTGTCCACAAACAGGAGAATTGTGCGCAAATTTCAGCAACCCGGAATTATAAGAAAAGTGAAAGCATCAACTCGCCCTCAAGCGCGAGAGGATAACGTACTTCTTGTTACCAGGAATTGAGGGTTAGGACATGGACGATAAGTGGTTATAAAAAGATGGTGCCATTTGACACAGCCATCGAAACAACGGCTCTTCTGTGCAAGAAACTCAATGGCCGTGATATTATATGTCGTTAATTGGATGCCGCCATCATGTGATTTGGTACCGTTGAATTTTTTCTTTGAAGATATTTAAAATAGAAAGTGTACATCAATAAGCCAAGAATAAAACAAGAGCTAAAGGCTGAGATAATTGGGCACATTAATGACATTGAACTTCAACTTAGTCTCAAATTCATTGAAAATATGAACCATCGGATAGCATTTGGAAGATATTTTGTTTAACATATAACTGTTATAAATCTTTCTTTCATAGATAATAAGAAATATTAAGATAATTCTCTAAAAACTTTTTGCTTTACTTACAACTCACATTGTACGTTTTGGTTGGATTGCTCTATATAGAGATTATATTTATCAAAGTCCGTTGTAAAAAAGATATCTTTGAAAAGTTGGCATGGCCGGTACAGCCTTTGTACCGATTGTTAGAGATATCCGTTTCATTTTTATGTCTGGCGGTTAGCCTTAGCTTTAGTTCTTTGTTGTTATTGATAATTAAACAAAAACTCTGTAAAAAGTTAAATTCAAAAATCACTGCTTCAACTCAATTTTAACAACTTATGGATACAACCTTCGTAGCTAAAGTGTGTGTTGTAACAATAGCAACAAATACAAGACATTATATTTCCTTTAAGTTGTTTTTATTTCTAGTTTACAAAAGATTGTTGGTTAGTGGGTGTTAAGAAATATTTGGTTTTCTTTTATTTGTTTGTTAAATCTTAAAAGCAAAAAAAAAAAAATTAAATAAAAAAGAGAAACTAATAAAAAAGTAACATAAAGTGTATAAATAAACAAAACTTTTTTTGTGTTGTTTATAATCCCACATTAATAAGATTATTAGATTCATACTCTAGACTTTTCCTAACGCTAATGTGTGTTTATTTATAATTAGATTTACTATATGAATTCCTATTCATGTCCTTGCCTACCTACAAAGACAATTTAGTTGACTAAAAAAAAATTTATAACAAGCACATGTTTGTCGTTGTTATGAACTCATGATATGAATAGGAGTGTAGCTAAGGACAAGCTCTTCTCTCGTTATTGGCTAAACAACTAAAAGCAACATTGTTTTATCTTAAAATCAAACATGAAAACTTTAAGGATGTTATAAATTATCTACAAGACAAACAAAACAATATTTAGATACTTAACGCATGCAAATTAAACAAAACTTATATCTTTATGAGAAATTCATCATTTCAGCATTAAGTCACAGTGTGCTGCTAAACAAAAGCAAAATAATTAGTTACTTGGGTTAAATGCATATTATGAGTAAAATCTGCCATTATAATTTATTTATTTTTTTAATTAAAGTAACAAAAAAGGAATTGTTGAGAAAATAGTATGAACTAGGGTTTTAGGTGCTACCACTAAATCTATCTTCTAAATATATAAATAAAATTAATTTTATGTTTGTTTGCTTGCTTGTTCGCTTTTTTACTTTCCAACGGATTTATTTATAATTTGGAAAATTCCAATGAATTTCTCCATATATATACTTTTTGACCGACCACGCCCATTTTTACGCCCACTTTTGAACAATTTTCACTTGCCCATAAATAATTTAAGCCCGAAATTATTCTTTATTTACCACTTTGGTTGGCGCCCCTGATAATAATGCTAGCAAACCCATGAGCTATTTTATTAGGTAGTGAAAGGCATGAATTTTTTGACATTTAAAATTCTATTTCTTAAAATTGCTAAAGATACCGACTCATATAATAAAGCAGAGGATTATTTGTTATATCAGTGAAAAGACTAATAATAAAAAAAAATTTATTAAAATCAGATAACTAAGGCCTATTATATCAACTTTCGATAGTTAAAGTTAGAATTTTGTGGGGCAAATAACCGGTTTTTGGCTAAAGCTTTAGAACCCTAATTTTGGATTCATAGTTACGGACACACTGTCCGATATTTTTTATTTTATTTAGAAGCAAAATCTTGATATTTGACTAACAAGATCTTAATTTTAAATCCTAATGGACTAAGAGAAAAATTTTTAATTTTTCTTGTCAAAATTTTCTGAATATCTTCGAAAGCTGATAGTAAATAATTTTAAAGGATGCGATATTGAGCGAAGTTTATGACCTCAACCTCAATCCAAAGTAAAGTAAAAATTCGCTTATGCAAATCGGGAACAACGGCAATCTCGTTTTGGGCCCATTCGACGAATCTACGCAAGCGTTTTTCAGGCTTGAGTCTATTCATGATGAATTGCCAAACCAAACTGAGAATAAATCACTTGACAGCTGTTAAATCGGTCGCCATCTTGAAAAGTAATGCCAACTTAAAGTTCTATACGTCTATAAAAAACACCCTTTATAACTTAGTAGCGTATGTATGAATCCTTATGTTTCCTTGTGTACTATACTTTTGGCTCTTAAATAATAATAATGAGAAATATGCAAGCTTGAGTTAGAAGTCTTCTAAACATACTTACTTCTGAATATTTGCTGCTTTATTATTTTTACAATAATAAAGTTAGAAAATAAACCAATAAATATTGCGGCAATATAACTATACACAATATAAGAGAGTAAAAGAGTTGAGAAATACAATTATAATACGGCAGTAACTAAGCCAGTGTCTCAACACCATCACCATCACCATCACCAACACCAACACTCATAACAACATAGAAAACTGCATGAAAGTCCCTTTAGAATAATAAAAATATGTAAAATGAAAGAAAAAGAAAAAGAGTAAGAGAGGGGGTAAGAGAAGGTGGGTGAGGCAGCAAGCAGTGCAATCCAATCCAATAAATTCATTTCAACATAATAAAAATATGCAACATAAGATGAACAAATTTATAAGAATATATTTTGTATGCGATAGCAAAGCAACGTAAAAGCAATTTTAATGCAGTTACGTTTCACATGAACATTTTGTTGCCACAACAGCTTTCTACGTTCAACAGAAAAAAAAAATTTAAGTAAAATGGAAGAGAAACCGATTAAGTTGAATTTGTAATTTGCAAGTAGTTTGTTCATTTGCGATAATGTGCTCTAGTACAAGCATAGAAAAGTTCATAGAAAAAGAGTTATTTTTCTTCATATAAAATGTTACTTTTGTGTAAAGAAAATAAATGTTTCATTGTGTGTCTTGAACGCAGTGCGCTTGGAGAATAACAGTGGCAAATGTCAGTGGTATTGTGTAATTTTGCTTACTATTTTTTTTTCCTTCTTTTTGCTTGCTTTTACTAACAAATGCATCTTGGACTGCCTCTACTATTCGTACAATTATAAAATAGCAATTTATCATTTGTAATTTGTAACATTTGTTCGTTAAACAAAAGAGCCAACAAAAAGAAGAACAAAAAAAAAATATAAAAAATTATAAAACAGCAACTAAATATAGATAAACAGATTTAAGTGGTAGCGGAAACTTCTTACCCCTAAACTCCAACTCCTTTTCAGATATACAATAAAAGGAATGAAATGCATTATCAATGGCACTTAACTTTTCTTAGTTGCTTGGGAAAATTTTAATTTTTGTATTTACTTTATTTATAAGTAAATTTGCTCGTGTAATGCAATTTGGTTTTTGAAGCATGTGAAGCATATTATTTCCTTTTTTTGTTTTTAAATCCCACAAGTGTGTTCTCTATGTACTCGGTTATTTATATTTCTAGATAACAAAATGATTTAGTTTCTGTATGCAAAACTACCATTCACAAGAGTATTTTTTGTCATCAAGAATTCTTAAAACTGAATTATTTAAAATATGAAGTCGAACGGCATTTTTTATATAAAATATATTTTTATTTTTGCTTAATAAGCCTTCATTAAAAAAATAAGTTTTTGTTTTAAAATAACATTAAAATTTCTTCCAAAATAGTGCTAAAATTATATTAAAATTGCTTCATCCTAAACTATCATCACTTGCTTGATAACAAGGATGCTTGTGTTAATGATAATGACTTTGTAGTAGTTGATAATAATCTTAGCTAGTTAGTTAAAACCATCACAATTTGCGGTATTTGGTTAATATCTGCTTAAATGAATGAATTACTCACACATTCATTTGTATATCCCAACGCATTGATTTATGAGCTCCTACATTTATGATATTATGAATTATATATTGATGTGTATGTTTAAGCATATAAGATGCCAGTATTTATATACACACGTGTATGTAGTTTATTGTAAGTAAGTGCTTGGCCAAGTTATTATTATTAAACTTCTTAGAAATTTTACAGAAACCAATAAGAGCAAAAATTGTTAAACAAGAAGACCACATAACTTTAGTAATCAATATAACAAGCAAAGGCAGCTATAGATGTTCGTGTAAATCTTTACATACAGGATGTACTGATATATTTTTATAAATAAAATTCATTTTCGGTTTGTTTTTTATTTGCTAAAAGATTCTTTACAGGTAGGGGGCAACCTTTAACGAAGGTGGTCGCTGACGCTCACTTTTTATTTATTTAATTTTGATTTGTTTTTTAGTGATTAAAAATTTACTTTGAATTTTTATAAATTCGGTTTTTACGCTTTAAAGAAGCTACCCTCATATTTGGCATCAGCCACGCCCATTATTAAATAAAAAAATTTCAAATTGTTCCATGTTTTGTGCGAGTGTCCACCAGTGGCAAGACCCAGAATGAGCTGCTTAGTTAGGAGAACTGAGTATAATTAGCTGTTAAGAAATTCTTAAGGAGTCTCGGACTGTAATTGGGAACTAGCCTGCACAATAGATTTAAAGTTGGCGGTGCGATTATAGCTCATATATTAATAATTTTTCTACAAAGATTAGAAAATTATTGCTTTAATATTTAATACTTTAGCCTTCTGCGCTGTAGAGCAGGTAGATATACTTCAGTGTCAGCTACACCAAGTTTTCAACAAAGCAAATTTCATATGTTGTTGTATGATTAATAACCTGCTCTTCTAAGTATTTATATAAACGCCCTCTATATCATACTTTTATAGTGTTCTTGCCTACTTTTCAGTACAACAATTTTAATTGTTTCTTTTCTATGAAGTTTTATACGTACGCTTTCTATGATATTGAGAAGTCTGTTTATAAATTCGTATTAGCTACGCCCAATTTTAAAGAAAAATTTTTTAAATTGTTCTACAAAGATTTAAAACAAACCTTTTTACATATGCCCTCTGCACTGTAGAGAAGGCTCCCATATTTTGTGTCAGCCACGCCCACTTTTCAAATAAAACAATTTTCATATGTTGTTCAATGATTAAAAATCTACTGCTCTTAAACTTTATATACATGTCTTCTATGCTTCAGAAAAGTTTTCCTTACTTTTGTACCGGCCATGCCCACTTTTCAGTAAAACTATTTCAATTGTTTGTTTTCTGTGAAGTTTTATACGTACGCTTTCTATAATTTAGAGAAAGTTAAGGTTTTATACAAACGGCTTCTATGCTTAAGATAACTTTTTCACAGATTTTTTTTATCAGCCACGCCCACTTTTTCAATAAAACACTTTTAATTTGTTCTGTAGTTAATAAGGACCTATTGCTCTGAAGTTTTATATGTATCAAAAAAGATTATCACATACTTTTGCACCAGCCACGCCCATATTTATAACCACTATCTAAAAATATGGTATTAATAATTTTTTTTTAATAATTAATAATCAATTCTTTAAAAGGTTGCTCTTTTATTTTACACAAACACTCTCTATACTTTAGAGCTGGCTACACCCGTTATTCAATAGAACAATTTACATAGATATCTTTTTAAGAGATGAAATGTCTGTTTTTCAATTACATTTTATGAAATTTTGTTGCTGTATATCAACTCATAGAGTGAAGCAGCGTGCGAGACCGGGTAAAACTAACTGGTAGCAAATACATTGTTTTTATGTGTGTAATATTCATTCATACTACATACAGTCATATAGTTAGTAGTCCCTTGGCCACACCCTCACACGATATCATATTACTCACTCAATGTGTCTAAGATAATTGCTTGCTTGCCAGCATTTGTGTAAGTACTCGTATCTATATTATTTAAAGCATCTAAATTCAATTACTAGCTCTAAAACACAATTAATTGTTTTGAGTTTAAATTACTTGTATAAAAGCACTATCTTTCCCTTGTGCTACTACCAAACTAAAGATGCTAAATGATGTGCTTTCTGACTACGTTTGATGTGCTTGTATCATATTGTATAACAAAAGAAAATTTTTAAGTTAAATTTGTGCAGCACTATGCTAGAGGCAGAGATCATTTCAATTGTTTTCCAATTGTTTGTTTTTAATTTGGTAATAAAAGGTTGATTACAATATCATGTTGTAGGTCGATACAAACTAGGGCAAGAAAAATATTGTCGGCTTGCAGTAAAAGTAAGAAAATAAAAAAAAAATTTTTTTTTTAATAAAATTCATTATGAGACATTGTGTAGTTTTAATTAAAGACCAATAAAACCGTAAATAATTTCTTAATTAAATTGGTATCACTTTATTAAAGAAAAGGTTTAACTTTATTTATTGTTTTCATGGAAAAACATTTATTTTTTGAATTCTTTTTTTTTTGGGTTTTTCAAAAATTTAAAGTGATGGAGTTAGTATTTGTTTCGAAAAAATGTGGTTCGTAAGAAATTTTTTTAAATAAGAATGTATAGTTAAGGAATAATAAAAAAATGCATTAAAAATAATAAATTTTAGGGCACTTCTAAAATTAAATTGTATCGATTTCACTCAACTTTAGCACCAAACTTCAGCCAAACGACGTAAGAGTAACACAAGCTGAAATGAAAATTTTTATAAATCGTGGTGATAAAAATTAAAGCTTTTACACACTTATACATGCGTGATTACATAACAAATTTAAATGTTGGTGTAAAAACTTTTATAATAAATTATCGAAATAACTAGCTTGCCATTATTTACTGTTACACACTAACAAATGACTGCAATTCCCATTGGATTTCATAAAAAAAGTAAAAACAAAAAAAAAAAAAAATTAATAAAAAATGTAATTAAACGAGTAAAGCTCACCAACTACAACAACGATTAAAAAAGTTAAAAGATGAGAGAAACAAACACTCCCAATCAACAACAACGCTACTCTTACTTTAGCTACAACTTCTTCTACTCACTCCTTGTCCTTTTCAATATTCAGTTAGCTGCGTTAAATTTAAAATAATTAAATTACAACAACAAATAAATATCTTTTTTTTTTATAAATACAAAATAAAAATGTATGAATGAATGTATTGGATGTAGATTTATTTGTGAAAAGCTATTTTTCCAATGAATTTAAATGAAATAACAGCTGTCAAGTTGTTAATTATGGTATTTAAGTGAGAAATGAGCAATTACACTCGCCTTGGCCTGCCAGAGATCAATGGTTTTCTGTTGAAGTACATATATGACCATGTTATTCGTTAATTTAAATTATAAAATTTATAACTGGTTGTTTATGTTGCTTATTATGTGAACAAATTCTTGGCTTACAATTATATTGGTATTTTGGTAAAACAAAAGAAAGGCAGGGAGTGCAATTTCTTTAAACAGTTTTGGTTACACATTTTTATCACTTGACAAGGTAATTTTATTATACTTAAATAACGATGTTCTTTGCTATATTAAATCCTTCACAGTAATTAAGAAGGGTATATATAAGTTTGTCTTTCCGTTTGTAGTAGGGAAAAAAGAATACATCCGATGTTGTTTGGTTCTCATTTTTTTTCTAAATGAAAATGAAATATGTGCCGTTGATCCGTCCTGTTGAAGCCACATGTCCTCCAGTCCTAATTTGCTCAATTGCGGAAGAAAAAAATCGCTTAACATGGCCCTATAGCGCGTCGTCTTCGATTATTCCGCGTTCTTGGGGAGTGTATCGCTCCATGGCTTGTTCACTTGCATTATACATCTGTCTAGTTCAAAAATGTCAAAACAGATTTGACATTGACCGCCATTTGCCAAAATAAGAGCATCTTCCAATAGGATGGTTTCTTTTAGCCCACCTTGTACAAGGGACGCCTTATAAAATATATATATTCTCGATGCTTATACATCATAAAGTCAATTTAGCGATGTCCGTCTTTGAGTCTTTGAAATCAACTCTCTGAAGTCCCTAAAACACATATGGAAAAGTTAAGCCTACCACTCTGTTATTTGTTTTTTCTTTCAGTTACTATTGAAATACAGGTCAATCGGTTCATAAATGGCCCAGTTATGAGTGAGTATATATACAAAATGAGCAGAAAAACATGGTACGCAGTCTTATCAGAAATGACAACCATAATGTCTGTGTTAAAAATCAGAACGATCGATCCAAAAGTGATCAAGAACAATTAAAAATACAATCGAAATTTTAGGCTTTAATTATTTTTGCTTTGTCTTTGTATATGTGTAATGTTGTGTGTACAACAAACACGAAATCTTCAAACGTGTGTATGCTTGTGTCTTTTAAATGCCAATCACTACATAGTATATCGCTATGTATGCTTAAATCTTTAAAACTACGCAACGGATTTTGATGCGGGTTTTTTTAATAGATAGAGTGATTGAAGAGGAAGGTTTATATGTATAACCTTGGAAGGTTTAACGTCACAAATCCGCCGGTCTCGCACGGTTCTTTACTCTATGAGTACGATTTCTTAGTGTAAGAAGATCGAATATATAAAATTATAAAGGCAAGACAACGTTTGGCGGGTCAACTAGTAATTTATAAATAAATTTTTATAATACGATCTTAAGCTTAACAAACTAGCCGTTTCCATTTAATTATTTTTTATTTTGATATTTAAAAAGAACGTGGAAAGTGAAAAATATGAATATTTGGCTAACACAGTAAAGAGTATAAAAGAACAGGCTCAGCCAAACTTAACTTGTTTTTAAAATATATATACGGGCAATTTTTTTTATTACAAAATTTCTAATTAAAGCCAATACGTTTAGCTATCCAACGCAAAAGAAACCAAGTCGATATACAGGGTGGGCCAAAAGAAACCAAAGGGTGTAAAAGTTTAATAACTTTTTTGTTTATTAACTTTTTTTTATTTTTTCTTTCAGATTATATAATATACAAAATGGAAATTTTTTAACACTAAGTATGAAAAATTTTGTCTCTTAAATGACCACCGTTTTCAGCTTCGCACTGATGGGCTCTTTTTAAAGCATTTTCCATAACATCTTTCAAAACTTGTGGCTGTAGCGTTCGAATTTCTGCAACAATGTTTGCCTTGAGTTCAAGGATTGTCTCTGGCTTGTTCACATACACTCGCTCCTTCAAAAAACCCCAAAGAAAATAGTCGAGTGCTGTCAAATCTGGCGATCGCGCTGGCCAAATAATTTCCGAATTTCGAGAAATTATTCGCTCTCCAAAAATTTGACTTAAAAGTGCCATTGTGTCTCGGGCAGTATGGGCAGTGGCTCCGTCCTGCTGAAACCACATACCAGGTCTGTTTTCAAGAGCAGGACGTAAAAAATTTTCTATCATAAAACGATACCGCTCTCCATTTACGGTTACAGCACTTCCATCTTCTTTCTCGAAGAAGAAGGGCCCAATGACATTTCCAGTTGTGATCCCACACCATACTGTACACCTGATGGGGTGCAATTGGCGTTGATGAATGGCTCTTGGATTTTGAGAACCCCAGAACCTACAGTTCTGCTTGTTACCAAAGCCATTCAAATGAAAATGAGCTTCATCACTCATAATAAAATAATTGATCTCTGGTTTAAATAATAAAATTCTATTGTTCTGGTTCTCTGTTCAGTTGTGAACCTCTCCATTATAAATTCTCCAAGTGTTGTCTATATAATCTGAAAGAAAAAATTAAAAAAAAATTAATAAACAAAAAAGTTATTAAACTTTTACACCCCTTGGTTTCTTTTGGCCCACCCTGTATTAAAAACTAAGCAAGATATGACCAAAGAGGTGAGAAGTTCTACTAAAAAGTGGCCAGAAAGAGGCAGTAGTAGAACCGGTTAACTTTTTGGTCATAGCTTGCTTAGATTTCTATTGCGTTGGATAGATACGCGTTTTACCTTTAATTAAAAATAATAACCAAATTAACTAAATATGCTTGACAAAACTTTGATGTAAATTGATAAATGGGTCGAACGAAAGGAGTGAGTGAAGAAAAATATTTAGATTCTACCTTGTAAAATAAATGCACTTTATTCTTTGCATTTATTTTTCAAGACTTATTTTTTGAATTGGCTTAATAATGCTGCAGAAAACTATCATTAATTGAACAAATTAGTATTAAGTTGTCTAGTTGTCTCTTAGTAATGCTAAGGTTGTTTGCTCATTAATACGATAAAGCAAGTTAAATATCAGAATAGATCGCTTTAATTTTCAATAATAAAAAGTAATTATAACACTATGCTTAGAAGAAATTATTCAATAATTCTGATATAGAAATTCTGTTTTCCTGGAGTCCATAGATAATGAAAATACCTAAGTTTTTTTAGGTCACTTCGTAATCGGATTTTATAACTCTAAGTGTAGTGAATAACGGGTTTTTTAGAGTTTTGAATTTCTTTGCTTCTCAGCGTATTTCTATCATTAGTTTTTTTTGAAAGAATTCATTTTATCTTTCAATGTCTGAAAACACAATTAAAAAAAAGTTTTTATCATATTTTAAGTTGCTAATGAGATACCAAACGATGTATATATTTATTATTGTAGCTTTCCAAAATGGGTAATTAGAAATAAATCGGCTAAAAAAAGCGGCTAATGCAATTTTTATAAAAAATATTTTTGACTTCTTGTCATTCAAAATTGTAATTTTAAATGTAAAACAACTTTAATTCGTTTAATAAAAATATTTTTAACATAAAAATATAAGTAGTGTTTCAAGTTTCAATCAAAATCAAATGAAAATTTGTAACTATTTGTAGAATTATATGGGTTATAGATACTGCAAAATTCTTTACATTACGTTCTATTACATAACCACTCCTTACATATCCTTTTTTTTAAGAAAATTTCTATTTTTCTTAATTTTGCATTATTAGAAAAAAATTCAATTCTGGAAGAATTACAATCAGAATCTAATAAAAAATTTGTAACTATTTGTGGAATTATATTTAGTTGTTATAGCTCCTGTGCATTTCGTTTAATTTGGTGCAAGAATAAACTTAGCTCCCATATATCCTTTATTCAAAAATCTTCATTTTAGTCTCAATTACAATCAGACTACAATGAAAGTGGACGCTTATCTGTAGATTTATATGGGTTATTGCTTTTAAAATTTTCACTACATTAGGTGCAAGGACATTGCCACCACACACATACCCTTTGTTTAATTTATAATTTTTTTAATTTAGCAAAATTTATTCGTTAATACGTGGTATTTTTTGAAATATTACAGCGTACAATCCTTGAATACAACTGAGCTCTAAACAACTTATTTTATATATAAAATAAAAACTAAAGCTATTTTCGCGTTATCTATGGACTCAAAGAAAACAGAATTCTTACATAACTTTGTTGTAGCAGAGTGTTATTCTACACTGGGAGCAAAATCATGGCAAAATTATCCAATAAAACAATTCACTTAAAATATTTTATTGATTTTCATTAAATTAATAAAAAATGAATTCATGGCTTTAACCCTTTGTGGACCAAGCCTTAAAATCGTTGAAAAAAGTTAAATTTTTTTCTATAATACTAAAAATTAGGACTTTAGAAACTCATTTACAAAATTTTAAATTTGTAAAGGACCTGCAAGGATTCAATCGACGATGTGAATAACATAAAAAATTTTAAATTTTTTTTTCATAGATTTATTCCGTGATATCTAACAAAACAGTTTTTTTTTTCATCATTGCAATGTTCTCATTGTGGAGTATAATGAGAACATTTGGAAAAAGGTTTAGATTGAATGCTGTTTATACTGCAAAATTCGCATCTTCCACGAATTTTGACAAACATTGGCAAGCGTATACCTAAATTTCCTAACCGTACATCCTTTGAAATGGATTCCGTTTTTCTTTGGCGTTTCTTAGAGGCTGGAACGTATTGGTCATCACCAGCTACCACTTTCAAGCTTTTACGGTTTATTATTAGGTTTTGAGTCAACAGGCCTATAGCTACAGAGCGCCTAAATTCCAAAAGACTTATTTTTTCAGAGGACTGACAATAAATTACCTAAGCATTAATAAACGTCATTTCCAATAGACCCCAGAAAATTCAGTGCCAACATTTCTTCGATTTTCGGTCAAGACCATAAGCACTTCGTAATTGATCAGTCAACTCCACCCATTAAGGGATTATAGTCTTTGACAACAGTTGGACAGTTTATGTGGTTCAAATTCCCATTACGGTCTCTCCTAGAAACAGTCGTTTGCTCTGTTCAGTGAAAATTTGATGCCAAAAATATTGGTTTGTTATGCATTCAGTTGAAAAATGTTATTCCGGTACATGGCACTCTAGAGTCCCAATCACTCCTTTTCATTTTTGTATCAATTTTAAAATTTTTTGGAGTTCCTTTTCTATTATACCGTATAGTTCCACATGCTAATGTTAGTACTAGGCTCTACTTTCGCATTATCGTTTTCAGCATGACTTTCATTTTCTATGAAGTCATCACGGTGTTGTAGTATTTTACATTCACTAAACTATCGTCATCCAACAATTTATGCAAACACCCATTCAATATGTCATCACTAGGCTCATTTTCCTCTTCACTTTCAATATCGGTGTCATCATTATTGTCAAGAGGAATCGACTCTAGTATAGTCAAAATTTCATATGTTCCAAGTCGTTTAGAACGAATTCCAGCCATAGTTCTATTGATACAAATCAACAAGATAGAGCCCTTAGTAGACAGTAATACAAGCTAACACACACATCCCAACGGTACTTACCAGTCTTTTCAAATTATTTGCAATATAAAACAAAACTAATTTTTTTTTTAACACTTTTATGTATATACAAGAAAACTAATTATTTTTCAATAAAAATACACTTTTGGAGGAACCAAATCGCCAATATTCTTATATTCAGCAATTCAAAATTGTGTCACAAAACCTCATGTATACAGCAGAAGCACATTTCAATTAATCGTTATTTTGAGCAAAGGAGGTTGCCAATACGCAAAACAAATATATAAATTTAAAGACTATTGGGTTTTTAAAAGGACCTTTGGGCAAAAACAATAAGAAATGTTTCTGTTTTTATTTTGTAAAGTAATTATTGTTATGGTACTTATAAGTACCGTCGGTAGACAAAGGGTTAAAAAAAATATTTTATTAGTCGAGTAGAACGTGTTAATGATTAAAAAATAATGATTTTTTTTTTTAAATTTAATAACAAAATTTAGCAGAATTATGAACAAAATTCTCTCAGTGTAGCAACCGACCAACCGCAAAGTGATAAATTTTTTATTTAGATTAAAATTATTTATTTCTTGAAAACTAAACAAACAACAACAATAATAGCAAAAACTAAATATATTATCTAAAGCAAAATAATAAAAACAAGTTTTAAATAACCGTAAATAAAAAAGAAAACAGTAACAACCAAGAGGAAAGAGACCCTTATTCATCTTGTTCTAGTCATGTTTTACAAACAAGTTAACAATTTACATACACACACATACTAGTACGCTTAAATATTTACAAGCACAGCTAAACTAAAGTAAAACTTAAGTACATGCACAAATTGTTGCTTTCAAAAAAGATTTTGCAAACCCCAACAACAACAAAAAGAGAAAAAAAAGCAAAAGCTCAACAAGGCATAAACTTTTCCTAAACATTTCATTTTTATTTTTTTTTTGTTTATTTATTATGTACTGTTGCTCTTGCTAAGAGATTATAACTTCTTTAGATTTTCAAAAGATTTTTTTTTTGGCTTATTAAGACCAGCTACAACCTTTAAACTGTTTGTTTATTGAAAAATAATTGTTGAACATTGAAAATGATAGTTTTCGTCTTTGCCAAATATGAAAATAATGGTGTGTAAAAAAGGTTGTGAATACACAAAAAAGGAGATAAACATTGTTAAAAGGATAAGAGATACATATTTTGTATGAACATAAAACTTATGAACAGCTATTAAAGGAATGAGTTTTTGTTAAGAAACAGCAAAATGTGGTTTATTTAAGGCTAACGAAATGTCATATTTTCCGCTTATTTTGCCATCCAGAAGCTACTTTTTTTCTAAAATGTATCGTCCTGTTCAAAATATACTCTTATGACAAATACCCTGTTACTCTTGACGTTTTCATTCCTTTAAATAACCTTTCAAAACGGTAGCTATACCGGATAAGTAAACATTGAAATGTGCCAAAAGTACATATAACTTTCAAATGACAACAACATTGTTGTATAGCATACAAACACACTCACTCGCACAGTGTTTATTTTATTGTTCGGTTACACAAAACTTCTCTAACAATCGCCCAGATATGAAATAAGCCATCCATAATTCAATGAACCATAACACAAGAACCAAACAGCCATAAGACTAACTAACAAATTAAGCCTTACAAACGCAAAACTTTTGTTATTATAGTAGCCCACTTACGAGTATAACCAGATTTGTTTTGTTTTCAGAGAAAGGAAGAGGGCTGCTCAAAAATTAGGTGGAAATAGTTGTAAAAGCTTTAATCAAAAGCAAACTTTTAATTTGATTTAGAATAAAATATGCAAGTCAAATTTAAGCTGATTTTCAGAGTGAAACAATTGAGGGTAATGTTGACAGCACTAAAAATATATTCTTCGTTAAAAAAAAAAGTTTTCATTAAAAATTTTAATTATTTTTTCATTAAAAATTTTTTTTCATTAAAAAAATTTCAACGGCAACAGTTCATTAGATTAATGAAATATTTTATTAATTTAAATCAATATTCCTTAGCATAGTTGCTAGGAGCTAGAAAAAATAAATCATAAAAAAAACTAGAAAAAAGTTAAAAAGCTATAGGTTAAAATTCTAAATTTTAAAAAAATTTTATTACATTAAGAATCTTAATTATAATTTTTATAAAAAAAGAAATACAAAAAAAGTGGGATATCAAAAACTAAAGAAAATAAAATCCTTTGCCACATGGCTTTAAATATTTCTAATGGAATTCAATTACTTTTCAACTTCAATGTTAAAAAATAATATTTAAAATTCTTTTAAGTAATAATTTATTTTTAATATCTAATATGATATTTTGCTTGGTTTTTCGTACTCAAAACTGAGGAACCTCAGCTAATTAAATATTAAATGGAATAATTAATTAATCAATTAGGAATAAAGTGCATTTTTATTTTACTTATGAAATTTCCTTCGTTTGGCCAATTTATCAATTTGCATATCAAAGTTTTAACGAAAATATTACTTTAGCTAATTTGGTTTCAGTCTCAGTTTGTTTATATAAGATTTATTTTTATTCTTCCAAAAAAAAAAAAAAAACTATTTAAGGCTATTTTGAAAAACAAAAAAAGGATAGAAGAAAGCTAGAGGCTAAATGCAAAATAAAAAAAAGGCTAAATTTAGCCGTAAAAAGGCAAAAATAACAACGCTGTTTATTAATTTAATAAATATTTGTCATTAGACAAGTGAAATGTTGCCATTATTTAAAAAAAAAAAAATAATAATTCTTTCAAGTTACTTTTTAGCTTATTATTGAGTTGAGGTTAAGTGATTGATTGCCAATTAAGCATCCCAAATCAAAAGAGCTTTTTAAAAATATAAAAGAAATACATAAAAAATGTATGTTTTCTTAAAAAAATTACTATAATAAATGTTTGTTAGTGGCATCGAGGTTTACATGTAGTTTAAAGTAAACAATTAAATAGTTAGTTGATTGTGAACCAGACGAAACATTTTCAAAAGAGGATGTGGTGACACCGCGGGAGAAAAATTACACATCCTCATTGGTTTGCTTGGTGGGGCTGTGATGAACTGTGCTGACGATACAGGTGACAAGAACTTATTTTTTTACTGGTGTTAGTGATATGTTTTTTGTTTCGGTTAAGAAAGATAAACCAACAATTTCTTTAAAAATTTTTAAATTATTCCATATTATTTTCATGCGATGTCGAATGGGAAAATTTGCCTGAAGGTCATCTCCACTATCGTTATACTACAAAGAATACCATTTAGAAGGGAGCATGATGTATTTATATATTTTAAATATGATATGGGGTTAATTGTAAATAATAAGAGTGAAATAAAAGGTTCTGCAGTCAGTGGTGCCATTGATAAAGAACTCGCTGACTAGTCTCTCCGTACTGCTTCAAACACCAGTTCTATTGCATTTTCGTTTAGAAGTAAAATAAACTCAGACCAAACAAGCTTTGCTTATATCTTATTAAGTTATTTTAGTTGGGTACAACTTAAAAAGTCCTAAAAATTTTTGTAATAAAATTATTGTGATTCAAGCAAACATTATGGCTTTCATTGCCATCTCGTTAATTGTGGAGCACATCTTCCCACCATCTTTGAACATAAATAATAAAATCATTGAGTTAACTGCAACACAAAGAAAATTTTTATTTAAGACGTCTTAAATAATTTTTCTTTGTTGGCAAAGAGGCTTATTACTTTCAGTGCTGTGAATTAAAAAATGTGGAATAACTATATCAAATTTTGTTTTCCTATCTTCGACACAATTATAGCTAGAGATTAGAAGAAAAAAAGTGTAGAACAAACTAAAATATATCTAGTGGGTAAAATGTCCCAAAACCCACTATTTAGTTTTGTTACTTTTAAAAAGTACTTTGTAGGAAGGGAGATCGAATCCGCCTTTCTAGTATTATTATTTTCAAATATATTATTTAGTAAGCCCAAACCAGACGATGTACGTCCAAGTTGGATTATACTTTTTATTTTTTTATAACAAAGGGACTAACCGAACTATAGAGTTTTAGTCTGTCCTCTTTGTATGTTTTTATTATTTGAAAATAAGAACTCCGCTGTTTGTTTGGTTTCTTGATTATTCAAGAGTTCATAAGCGAATGAATCTTTTATTGTCATGATTTTGTTAATATAACTTAATTTTAGAGATCAATAAGGTAAATTTTTCTCATCACTCAAAACAATTTTACATATATAAGAGAAATTAACAATACATTAAAATAAAAAGAAAAGAAATAACACTATAGCAAAGTATAGGTAAAAGTAAGACAATTATAAATAATGAGTTTTATGAGAAATTAGTATTTAAGTAATATTAGTAACAGTGTTTAATTGAGTGACACTTAATATCAACGTACAGTAAATGAAATTCAAATAAGTGCACTCTTGCAAAAGAAAATATTGCATAAAATACATTAAGGTCAAGGAAATTATAAAATAGTAATACAATAAAAATAATATTTAATAATAAAATATTCTCCCGCTACAACTTTGAGAAATTGCAGACATGCCGTTTGTACTCAATGACTTCTAAAACGTTGGCAGCCACTTGCTTTAACAATATACAGGGTGGGCCAAAAGAAACCAAGGGGTGTAAAAGATTAATAACTTTTTTGTTTATTAATTTTTTTTTATTTTTTCTTTCAAATTATATAGACAACACTTGGAGAATTTATAATGGAGAGGTTCACAACTGAACAGAGAACCAGAACAATAGAATTTTATTATTTAAACCAGAGATCAATTATTTTAACGCTCATTTTCATTTGAATGGCTTTGTTAACAAGCAGAACTGTAGGTTCTGGGGTTCTCAAAATCCAAGAGCCATTCATCAACGCCAATTGCACCCCATCAGGTGTACAGTATGATATGGGATCACATCTGAAAATGTCATTGGGCCCTACTTCTTCGAGAATAAAGATGGAAGTGCTGTAACCGTAAATGGAGAGCGGTATCGTTTTATGATAGAAAATTTTTTACGTCCTGCTCTTGAAAACAGACCTGGTATGTGGTTTCAGCAGGACGGAGCCACTGCCCATACTGCCCGAGACACAATGGCACTTTTAAGTCAAATTTTTGGAGAGCGAATAATTTCTCGAAATTCGGAAATTATTTGGCCAGCGCGATCGCCAGATTTGACAGCACCCGACTATTTTCTTTGGGGTTTTTTGAAGGAGCGAGTGTATGTGAACAAGCCAGAGACAATCCTTGAACTCAAGGCAAACATTGTTGCAGAAATTCGAACGCTACAGCCACAAGTTTTGAAAGATGTTATGGAAAATGCTCTAAAAAGAGCCCATCAGTGCGAAGCTGAAAACGGTGGTCATTTAAGAGACATCATTTTTCATACTTAGTGTAAAAAAATTTCCATTTTGTATATTATATAATCTGAAAGAAAAAATAAAAAAAAGTTAATAAACAAAAAAGTTATTAAACTTTTACACCCCTTGGTTTCTTTTGGCCCACCCTGTACTTACCGATTTGTTTCTTAGCATAGAGTTTCTTCATAGCACATTTTTCAGCATGAGGCACCAGAACATAAAATCAACTTTGGAATTTTATGATATTACATGGCATTTATGAAAACTAACCCGGTTTTACATATTTTTCTATATACATACCTATGTGCGTATATGAGGTTTGTGAAAATCGGGTCTTAGTTTATTTATTTGGGGTAAAAAATTTAATTTTTTATTAAATTAAAACTAAAAAAATTTAATTTTTTCTTGAATTTTTTTTAATGCTTCTTTATAATTTTTTTTTTTTGACTTTGATATCACTGTTTGGTAAGTGTTTGGCTTATTGATAGCTTCTTAACGGTTCGCTGTTATGCTTTTAGCTTAAGCTTTATCTAAGCCCAACTTATGCTGTAACATTTGCTTCTCAAGCATTTAATATAATTTTGATTTAAATTACGATTTTACAATTTTATTTACTTTACTTTTCCCCAATTTTATTATTTTGCAATTTAATTATTTTTAATCATTTTAGTTTTTCAGCTATAAAATTTATCAAAACTAATTAAATTTGTTTCCACTCATTATCACAAACTAAAATACTTGGATTTATGGTTAAAAAAAAAAAAAAAAAACCAAAATCTTACAAAATTTTCTAAATTTTATACTGCAGTTGTGTGTTTAGCATTTATTTTGCCAAGTTTACAGTCTAGTTAAAACTCATATTACAAATTTCTTAGATTTTATGTAAGTATACAATTTTCACATCTTAAGTCATTACCAGCGCAATTTTATTATAAGTTGTTTTTGGTTACTCTAGCACAATTTCTAAAGTAGAAAAAAAACAAATGCATGTACAAGTACTTTAATTAAATAATACAGTGAGAGAAATTTTATTTTTAAAATAAGTTTAAGGTGAAATAATTTTGTAATATTATAAAACACTTAGGATGCAATTATAAAATAAATTTTCATTTTTCTTTTAATTAATTTTTTTTTAAACAACACAAATTCGCTAAGCTTCTTGGCTTGTCTGCAGAAAACACCCAAGGTGTAGACCCACCAGATTGATGGGTTAGTACGCTACCTACGCATTTTCTTAGATGTATTATTAATTTTAATAAATGAAGTTTTATATTTGGTATAAGTTCTACTTTTCGTGTTTCGATATATATTGGTAAACATTAATCTTTACGAATCATGTTTTTTATTTTGTTGTAAAATAATAATTATTGTAATTATTTAAGAAAATTAAACATTTTTTTTAACTCCATAGGGCTTATGCCACTTTCAAATATAAAATTTTATAAAAAAAATTAAAATATGAGTAAATTTAAGTCTTCATATTCACAGACATTAACTTTTTAATGTAAGAAATAAACTTTTTTAATTTTCGAATACGAGTATATTAAATTATTTAAAATTATAAAGTTTAAAAATATGTAATCTTTATTCGTGCGTAATTCCAATTATGTTAGTGTGCAAAATTCTCAACATGGTATTCTCATGGAAAATTTTTAAAAGAGTAAAGAAAATCTTTACTCTCCCAAGTCTTGTTATATGCCTGCCCAAGCATTTGAATATTTATTTCTTTATACCAATCGACCAAATTTAAATTTAGTTAAGAATTTATTAAATTATTAATAAGAATTAATTTCAGTTAAATTGAAAAAGTTGATATAATAAAGCAAATGTAAATTAAAGTTCGTTAAAATAACAAAAACTAAAAAAAGATAAAAATATTTTAAACTTATTTATCCTTTACTGTTACAATAGTTAATTATTCATGGTAAACTTTTCATATAGTCCTATTTCTTTTTTATTATAGTGGTAACGTGCTGTGAATCGAATCGTTAAAAAAATTTTATTAAAAAATATTTTTCCAGACAGATATTCAAAATCTTTAATAAGACTTGAAATAGAATAATGACAAAATTTTCATACAAATTTGTCACAATATCTACTTCAAGTTTTCTTTGAATACATACCGAAGATCATAATAAAAATTGCTTTTGTTTAGTTTTTCAATATTTCGATTTTTCTTTGCATGGATGCTTCACCGAAATAAATTTTAATTATAATCTTAAGCTTGAAAAATATTTGTTAAAACTAAATTTATAAGATCGCATAAATTAATAAAATAATTTTAAAACTGAAAAAATTCCTTTTTGATACTCCGCACAAAAATTAGTTTTTATATCCTCCAAAGGATATTAGTTTGAATTTTTATTTAAAAGTCAAATCAAGCTTTTGCGTTACAAATTAGCCAATATTTTTTGATTTTATCGGAAAGTTGTTGTGATTTCTTAAAAAATAAGGGCTAAAAGTTGATTTTATTCATGGAACTAATCTTCATACTGGGAGTGAAAATTTGAAAAAACTTCAAAGTGATTTTTAAATCAGTTTTGTTTTGTACTCGTAACTAAGATGTATAAAATAGCAAGTCTTTTTTCTAAATAAAATTAATAAAAAAGTTTTTTTTTATGTTTTTTTATCATTTGTTACAATTATTGTATGTACGAGTATATGGGTCTTGTTTTGAGAAAGCTTGCATCTTCGGTTTTAAAACAAATAAAATTACGTGAATGAGATTTGGAGAAAAAAAAAATTTTAATTCGTTTTAAAATTCAAGGACAATAGTAATTTTGCTGAGATTTTCATGTTTTTTTTTTTGTTTTTCAAAATAAAAATATTGAGCCATAATGGTAGTCATGAAAAAGTGTCTTTTTTTCATAAGAATTTAACGAATTTAAAAAAGATACCGACTTTAGTCTAACTAATTATTTTCAGTTTACAATTTTCTTCCATATTTTTATCTTGCTTTCATGTTGCCTTAATACCCTAGCAGCAGCTAAGTAATGATTATCTGCTGAAGGTCAGGGTACGTGAAGTCAAAATAATTGCAATAACAAAATTATTTTAATTGTAATTTGATTAAATTTATTCCACTTTCAAAAATAATTTTTTGTGATAATATTATTCGCTTGATTACCTTATGAAGGAATCGTTCTCCATTGATTGATCTTACCAAAAATATCACTTACTTATTTTTTTTAAAGTGGACTTAAACCATTATCAAATATAACAGTTTAAATTTTGTACTGATTATTGTCGATAACTTCATGTAGTGCAATACACTGAAAGAATTTTGTTCCTTAAACCAAAGAAAAATTTCATTATTTTTCAACCAACATTAAACATTTTTCTTCTTTAACAGCCACCACACAATTTTTTAAACAAAAAACTATATTTAAGGTGCTGTTTTTATAATACAAGCGATCAATTTGTTTGGAAATTTTGTATGAAAAGTACTCAAGATATTGATTCTTTAACGGATTGATCGCTTCTATTACAAAAACAGCACATAAAATTTAATTTTTTTTAATGATGTTCGCTTATAGCTGAAGTAGAGTAGCAATTGAATTTTTTCAAGTACGTTAACACATGAAAACAGTTTTTTTTTTTTATTAGCGATTAATTTATGAAAATGTTGTTGTGCCAGTATAGTGTTTTGAGTTGGTTTAAGTTAAAAAAAAACGTAAAAGAGAGCGAAGAATAAGCTAAAAGACAGTGAGCAGCTTTTTAAGTTGACAATAATTAACTGGGCTTAATTTATCACATATGTGTTTTTTATAGACGTATAGAACTTTAAGTTTGCATTACTGTTCAAGATGGAGACCGATTTAACAGCTGTCCAGTGACTTATTCTCAGTTTGGTTTGGCAATTCATCATGAATAGACTCACGTCTGAACAACGCTTGCAAATAGTGCAATTTTATTTCGAAAACGAGATTGCCGTTGTTCCCGATTTTCATAAGCCAGTTTTGTTTAGCGATGAAGCGCACTTTTGGTTGAATGGTTACGTCAACAAACAAAAGTGCCGCATTTGGAGTGAAGCTAATCCTCAAGTGTATGTCGAAACACCGTTACATCCAGAAAAACTGACTGTTTGGTGCACTTTATGGGCTGGTGGAATCATTGGTCCATACTTCTTCACAAACGATGATGGCCAGAACGTTACAGTCAATGTTGATCGGTATAAAGCCATGATTACTAACTTTTTCATTACCGAATTGAACAACCATGATGTCCAGGAGCTGTGGTTCCAACAAGACGGCGCAACATGTCACACAGCTCGTGCCACAATCGATTTATTGAAAGACACGTTTGGTGACCGCCTAATTTCACGATTTGGACCTGTGAATTGGCCTCCAAGATCTTGTGATTTAACACCGCTAGACTACTTTCTGTGGGGCTATGTAAAGTCATTGGTCTATGCGGATAAGCCACAAACGCTTGAGCATTTGGAAGACAACATTCGCCGTGTTATTGCCGAAATACGGCCACAAATGTTGGAAAAAGTCATCGAAAATTGGACGTCCAGATTGGACAACATCCGAGCCAGTCGTGGCGGTCATATGACAGAAATCATATTTAAAATTTAATGCCACAAGATTATCTTTCGGATAAATAAAATTCATGTCAATCGAATAATCCATCGTTGTTTTATTTGCAATTTAAAGTTCTATACGTCTATAAAAAACACCCTTTATAATCACAATGAATGAAATTTTAGTCTTTTTATATAAAAAATATTTCAAAATAAAAGTTACGGGATATCGAAATCGACGATTTGCCTACTGGTTTTTTTATTTCACTTTTGTTTAGCGCCGAAATGCAGAGCCTGGCGGTAACTAAACTGAAACGCAGGCTAAACTTCACAACTAACTAAGTTACTTACTAAAACTACTTGTACATTTTATTACACTATTCGCGAATTACGTGGAATGTACACATACAAACAACAACAGCTACCACAAAAACATAATTGGGTTACATAGAAAACCTCTTATTACTTAAATAAAAAAATATATAAACACACATGCACAAGTCCTTAGCAATATAAAATGAAAATATTTTAATTTTTTAATTATTTTAGTGCCAAGATTACTAATAAGAAACTATGGTTTTCTATAGCAAATATAAATTGATTTTAATACTTAAGAGAAATTTGCATGTTTATTTAATTTATAGGTATCGCTCATTTACTTCAAAAGTGTCATAATTCAAAAAATCTGATTTTACAAAAGTGTCTTTTTAAACGATGTAACAGAAAACAGGCCTATAATTGAAATGACGGCTGCAGCTTCACGAACTGTTATTTAAGATTTTTCATTTTCCCAAGTCTTGCTTTCAATAAAATTTTTTTTATAATTTCGACTGCACTCATGATTTTCAAATAAGTTTTCAATAAAATCAGTCATTTTATTTAAAAATTTTACAAACATTTTTTGGATTTTCTTACAAAATGTAAGAAATTTTATAAAAGTGTGGCAATATTGTTGAGAGCATTTATGTTTCAAAATGAGAGCATAAGAAAAATTGCTGTTAAAATAAAATAGCTCTACAAGAACAGTGATACTTAATTTTTATGTTTTAATAAAGTGATCTAAACGCTCTCTGTGGTATTAAGATATCTGAAAAGATTCTGATAGGCTGTCCAGAAATTTGTGTATAGAGGACAGTAAAGTCAATCACTCCTAGAAAAGATGAAGAATTATTTTTTTATTCTTAGTTGCAGGACAGTCCTAGCCTGGCGTTGTGAGTGCCGATTGCCGATTGCCCAGTGACTACTTATCACTATTCAAGAAATATTCTGCTTATTCCTGCTCATTACTGAGCGAAGCGTTTACCATCGTAGTGAGACCATATTTGAAGCACAACCTTGCACATCTTGAGACCCTGCCATCTAATAGCCGCCTTCCTTGTGGTATTTTTTTAATCAAGATTACCGCTTGTCTTGCTATTACGTAACTGGCATACAAGCTTTCAAAATAGTAATAATTTTTTGTAAATTCAATCAAATTAAATTTTTCCTGTAATAAATTCCATTTAATTTTCTTCTCTAATGATCAATAATTCTTCTCACATGTTGAGTAATTATGAGTAAAATGCCAATATAATTTTCGCTTTGTTGCTTGTGATTTCATTTTAATTGAAGTTTCATTAAAAGACTCATTATTGCTTTAGATGCAGCATTTCTTGTATCTAATTAAACTTGACTTTTACTTAATTTTTATTATCTTTTGTAAAGCACACTTGTGATTTTTTATGATGTTCTACTTTACAATAAATACATTTGCCTGTTTTCACATCCCTTTTGATTCACTTATCAGCAACATTTTTCTATCACTTCATTAGCTTCAATAAAGAAAAAAAAAACAAAAGGAAATAAAAGCAAAGAAAAGGAAAACTTTTTAATATGAGAATGAGCACAATAGCAGAACAAGTTTTTTTAAAATAATTTCAAAATACTACAGCTCGCATTAAAACAAGAATGATACAATATAAGCATGTAGTTGTTGTTGTAGTAGTTGCAGTATTAAATATACAATTATAAAAGTTATCGTAATTACCTATTGTTAGATACTTAATGCTTTAACTCTTAACGAAGTACAACTGGCATTGTGAGTTGGTAACAATCCCAAGAAGCAGTAAAAGGCAACTTGGCACAATGACCCAGTAATTAGCAAACTTTGAATATTATCCTTTTTATGCAGGAGAAATAAATAAAAACTTAGTACGATAATGAACATTTTGTTTGTTGTGTTTTTTGTATTAACATAACGCAAGTAATAAACAAAATATATGAGTGCAGGGATTTATTACTTCAAGATAAATAAGTTTCAAGCAAAATTTGTTAAGTTAATTAAGGGAAAAAGTTATGAACTTTCAAATTGTATTTATTTGTTAGGGGAACACACTTGCAAAATTAAAGCAAGATCAGATTTATATATAATAAATATTTAAAATTCTGTATTGTTGCCATAACACAGTTTGTCTTGAAATTTTTTAGAAAAAAAAAAAAAAAGAAAAACAGTGAATTTTTGAGTATTTTTATAAAATATTTTTACACGCAATGATGACTTAAATTATTACACTTAATTATTTTTTTATTCGTGTAAAAATATTCTTGTAAAAAGAGAATTATTAAAAAATTATTGTTCACTTATTTTTTTAGTGCTCGACACAGTTCAATTCATTAATTGTATTATAAAAAATAAATTAAATTTGGAGAAAATAAATATCAGTGTCCTCACTAGAATAATTTTTTACATCATCTTGTAAAATTATTTCTGAATTAGCATCTATAAATTGCGTAAAAATCATGTTAAAAAGAATAATTTTTTTCTTTTCAACTTGCGTTGAATCAAATTTGTGATAAAAAAAATTCGTGTAAAAAAAGAGAATTAGGTGTACACTGTCCATTTCATAAAATTTAAAAAAAATATTACTATTATCACATTTGATTTGTTTTTTTGTGATTATTTCGAAAATCCCCCTTTAATTTTTTGTGAGCAGCTTAAGTTTTTTAGATTTTACCAGCACTTAGGGTAACTGTAGACCGTCACCTTAAGTGCAATTATACTCTTTTCGATAATTGTTATATTTTCTCATAATAAACTCTTCTATTCAAAGGCCTGTTACACTATCAGCCATTAGTTTTAGTACTACCTGGTGAAGAAAAACATTCACCTAGCTTTGATTTAACATCAAATCAAAACACAAATCCTCAGCCATTCAATCAAAGTGAGTTAAATACTTATGCTCTTATCCAAAAAAAGTTGACGTAGACTTTAAAGTAAAATTTATGAAAAAATTATATGAAAAATTTCGATAACGTTGACTTTAAAGTCTGCGTTAATTTTTTTAGATAAAGGGGCTAGTTAGAGATTTTAATATAACGAAAGGGTGTTCCAAAATATGTTAACATCACTTCATGTAAAATTTGGTATTATAAAGCAATTTATTACAACCCTTAATAAAAATAGGAAATGTTTTGTTTATCCTTCTAAAAAAATTTCGTAGCTGAGCAGTGAAAAGATGAAAGGCGACAGTTTGAGTTGAGCACAAATTAAACAGGTAATAGTCGTACAAGACCCAAATTTGGTAAAATCTATGAACCAACTTTAACAGTAAACCTGCCAATGTTTTTTACACGTCATAAATTGGGGCATTAAATATTTTTATATCGTGTCTAATTTAAGGCTAAACAAATTTACAATCCCATTTTAATAGAATTTCTGAAAACCTTCCAGATTAGAGTGACAAGCAAGCCAAAAAAGTCTTAGCAAGTTATTCGCACAATTCTAAAGGAGAGGTGGGACACAAATCTAAGAAATGTTAAGGCAGAATTATAGAAATGAGTTCTTTATAATAGAAAATGTATAGCCGTATGTAAATTTAGTTATTTAATTCTTTGCAATTGATTTGTAATATAAGTAAATAATTTTTATTCAATTTACTTCTTAAAGAAATTAAGTTTTTAATGCAATTTCAAGCACGACTGATTATTCTTTTTCAGCTTCACTGCTATTCGACAACTGCTTGCTACTTGACAACAGATTTACTTCTCTTTGACTACTAACATCCTCACCGCACTATTAGCTCGACACTTGGTCCTCCCCTTACACACATAGTATGATGGCTCGTTACTGCTGCAATTTTCATCAAAATCAAGCTTTTTGTTCAAGAACGTCTCAAAAAAATTCATTTTGTTTTCTTCAAACACATTAACTGTATGAGGAACTTCATGATTTCTATAAGATGGCGGTTAATTTTTTTAGAATTCAATTTTAAATTACATTCAGTATTTTAATTTTTTTTTTTTTTTTTGGCGAAAAATTAAAAATTTTATGTTGGACTTATGAAAGCTTTGTAGACCCATAACATACGAATTTCCTTAAGAAATTTATTTAATATTTTTTTCTCAAAATTCTATTTTCTATCTTCTGTAATATATTTTTTATTTTGCCTTCGTGATTAAAGTAAAATTCATTAAAATCAGTAGTGCAATTCATTGTTCAATTTAAAGCAAAATGTTTGTTTAAATATATTTAACCCTGAAATTAAAAAACTTGTGATTCAGTAAATTGTTAACTGTCAGCTGTGTTGTTTACTTTTAACTTTAAAATTAAAGTCAATGGGCCATAATCATAGTCACACTAAAGTTGGTATCTTTTTAAAAACGACTTTAACTTCATATAATTCTTATGAACAAAAGTCAGCTCTTAATAAAAGCCTACTTTTTTATGAGTATGATTATGGCCCAATGACTCTTAATTAAAAACATATAATAAAATGATTTTTGTACATGATATTTGTAGCCTTTTTGATTATTGTTCAGAATATTCACATCAGTGTTGCATTTTTAACTCCTAAAGTTAACCACATATTCGTTAGTGCAGTTAGAAAAATATGGAGTTAAAAATAATCGAACTGAAACGAAAATGATTTTAAGAAATATGGAGAAAAATTTTAATATAATTTATTTATTTTTATTTAATTTTTTGACAAACAATTTTGTATTTTTAATATGAATTGCATTTTTACTTATTTTCATGGTTTCACTTTGATTTTTCATTTAAATATTTAACGAATCAGCTCCAGCTCATTTATGTATGTCTAAGACTATTATGACTATAACAAATTCAATTCTCCCAACCAAAGCTCTTTCCTGTTATCTGCGTATCTTATCTTGTGTGTTACCTTGTCTTTTTTTCAATAAATTTTTATTTAATTTTTTTCAGGCAACTTCAAGCACAATCTGAGTAAATTGTTCCACAAGGAAAGACAGAAACTGAATATCATGGTATTACATGCATGTTAGCCATAGACAGTGGAATGTGTGTTAAAAAAAAGACACACAGTTTACTTAAGCCATCATACACGTTAGAGTACAAAAAACATACACACTTACAATTACATAGCTGCAGCTGGTTTTGTAATCTTTTACATTTTAACACCCTGTATTCATAATACAAATAGTTTTATTGCATTTATTGTTATTGTTGTTGGTGTTTGTAGTTATAATTGTTGCTTGTTGCTGTTTGGTTTCTGCTATAGTTTATGGCCATATCGAAGCCACATGCAGTAAACAAATTGCAAATTGTTAGTGTTAGTGCTCTTTTATATCCATCAACACACAGAGCAATTTTCTTAATTTAAAATTTGCCCTGTGTTTTTACTAAAGGGCTGCATAAGCCACACAACACTACAAACATGTGCAATATTTTATAATAACAAGTGTTTGTAATTTCAAGCCCTTTAGTTCTTACATACAAATATTTGGATTACAAGTGTCGTTGTTGTGACAAAAACAGTGTTACTCGTATGTGGCAGCGCCGGCTATATGTTTTATATTAGCTTGTCGTTAATACAACACTCGTAATACGGCCGATTCTTTTACGCAATCAAGTTTCCAATCTAATTTTTTGTTTTTTAATAATTGAAAAATATTAAATGAAAGTGAATTTTCAAATAAAATTTCCTTGTATGCTCCCAGACAATTTTCTTTTATATTTTTATATTGGCAAACTTGCTCTATTATATATTCTCTGCTGATTTTTGTTCTACTTTTGCTGAACTTTTGCTTTTTTTTATTGTAACACAAACAATGACAAAGACAAACGAGCACTTGATCCAACACGACTCATAAATGTCATCATAATTGGTGCCTCATGTACAAGCACATACAAGAACGTTGTGTACCATGAAAAATGAGATTTAACTTTTGCTTAACGTCATTATTTTCTGTTCCCCAACTTATGCCTGCATTCTACTTTACACTTTCTAGTTGATACTCTGGCCAGAATGTTTTCTCCTCTAGCAATTTAACACACGAAATGTTAAATATATTTTTGCACAATTTAAAGTAACTGCGTTTATATTTATTAAATTAATGGAGGGCAGTAAAATAAAAGGGAGTTTATTTTTTACTTTCATGAAAAAAATGTTTTAAAAAATTCGCAAAATAATAATTTTTGCGTTGTTAAAATGACTCGAATTTTACATAAAAAATAATAGGTGACTCAGTAAGAGTGCACTTTTTAATTTCATGTTGTATGGCAGGTGGTGGCGTCTTACTGAAATGACATAACGATCAGAAAAAAACCGTACAGTTGAGGCCACAAGCACTCCGTTATCATGTTCTTGTAGCGAACACCGTTCACAGTCAACGCAATTTTGAGGTCGTTTTGGGTGAGTTTATTTCTCATGGATTGCATGAGGCTTGAAATCTAAGATTTTGCATTGACTTCACTGTACTCTTTCACAATTATAACTCGATAGTCTTTCCTAAAACGATCAATTTTTAATAGTCGGAGTAAACATAAATATGTGACAGCTGTCAAATTTCATAGTTGCCACTTGCATTAAAAGAAAATGACACTAAATGTAAAATGTGCACTCTTACTGAGACGGCTAGCCTATTATTTCATGTGTAAAGCCAAAACCAAAAAATTGTTATTTTGAAATTTTTTTATTTACCTCGATCAGCCGTAGATTAGTAGTGTCTTAGACTAGCAGTCTTAAAGGTCTTAGGAACTCTGGTTTTTTCGCTATATTTTGGGTCGGTTAAAAAAAAAAAACCCTGGAACACGAGTTTTATTTTTACTAGGCAATTCAAAGAAGATTTATGTATTTTCTCTGGCTATTCCAGTTACTGAATCTTAAATTCTAAAATGAAAATTAATGCTAAACAAAATATGTAATTGAAACTAATGCAGTTTGCATGTGCTAATAACAAGAAGAATTTAAAGAATTTTTCTTGTTATCAGTATCAGACTTGTTGTCTTTCCCTCACACACTCTTTTGAAATTTCTTAATATAATTTAAGAGTTTTTACTTCTAACAGATATTTCATCTTAATTTAATTTTCTTGCAAACAGCTGCGTGCCAAAACTTTCAAAAGTTTTTGTTTCCCTCTTTCTCTCTCTCTCTCTCTCTCTCTCTCTTTACTCATATTGCAATTACATACTTATGGTTTTTATTAAATTAACTCAAGTTTATGTGCGTTAAGAATTCGATTTACTTTCTTACTTCATGGGAAAATATTTTCCAATTTAAAACAAAATTTCTTTACTTTTTTTGTTGATTATTAAATCATACTGTGATTTTTAAAATGCTGTTCCGCTCAAAAGACATATTAAGTAAAAGAAATAAAATAATAACAAACAAACTCATACATACTGGCACACAAAAGTACACTTTTAACTTAAACCTTGTTTATCCAAACGAGTGTCACATTTGAAAGGACATTAAAAGAGAAAAATTACAACAAAACGAAAAAAAAGAAACGAACTCAAGAACTGCAAAAACAACTTAAAAGAGAAAAAAGTGATAAAGACACAGAACACCACCAAAAACCGAAAACTGTTTCATCATGCAAGAGGTCAAAAGCATAAAACATCTAAAGAAATAAAGAAAAAATATATTTTTTTAAAAAGGCTTGTTTTGTGTTAACAACGAATTTTTGAGGCTTTAACACAAAATTAAAAAAAAAAAAAAAAAAAAAAATAGAAAAAATCTTATATTTTCCATGACATGATTTCTTAAAGAGACAGGCTTACGCTACCGTACGTCAATGTGTTTTTAAATTTTAATTTACTAAGTAGAAACAAAAACTACACAAAAAACAGCCATTTGTTATTTACAATAAAAACTGAAAGCCCGCGTCTGTGTATCTTTGTGTTATTGGTCTAGTATCCTGCTAAATTTCAAATGGTTTAATAAACTTAATAAGCCATTTTGCTTTTTGTAGCTGCTCTTTTTTATATTTGAAAAACTTCAGCTGTACATTTTTACTTTTTCAAGTGCATACTTCTGATTGCATTTTCATAAACAAACTCGTATTCCGAAACTCACATTCATACATGAATACTCGTACATACAGTCAGTCACTCAGTTACAAACACTTAGAAAACATGTGTGAATTACATTATATTTCATTCATTTTTTTGTATCTGTATGTGTGTGTGTATGAGTGTGTGACATGTGTTGAATCCCTTTGATACTTAAATAACGTGAAAAAAACGTGCGTACATTTTCCTATCTCTACCAAAAATAGTAAAGAGCCAGACACAAAATGATGCTCGGCATTATTAGTTTATGAAAAGGTTGGTCATGTGTTTCGGTTCACTTTCTATATTAAACACAGCAGGCTACAGGCTATAAACCATCAAAATTAAAATACACACATTTACCAGACCAATTTAAGTTTAAGAAGCAAGTGTAGTGGTTGTTAGCTCCCAGTATTTATGTTAAAGTGTTATACCTAAATAAGAGCGCTGCCGGTGTGTATTTTCTACAATTTAAGGAAATCCACCAAGACAAACAAAAATAGAGTTAAAAATGTTGAATTAAAAAAAAAAAAAAATTAACGAAAATGGCATTACTGGGAAAAAATAAAAAACAATTGTTTAGCAGCCAACTTCACTACAAAACGCGCTGTCAAAATTAGATTTTAAAAACGCTCAGCACTGTTCCAGCCCTATTTCGGTATTCTCCATACATTTTGTATAGGCATGAGAATTTTTTGCCAATAAAAAACGCTTGTCGCGCCAATTTAGGTATGTCTGTAAATGAAACCATTTTTTTTATCGACTTCTCAGCTACACATTTACCGGTGTCGCTCTAGCTAGGTTATTATTTATGAAATCGTAAAGAAAATAATTAAAATTATTTAGGTTTTTTCAGCTTAAAATCAAATGTTAATTAATTATTTTTATATTAAAATTTGGCTGTATCAAGAATATTTGCGTTCTTCTTCTTTTATTTAAATCAAAAATTAACTGCTAACAAGACACTGTCAACTCGATTGCCTCATGAAAGAAGTTTTAGGGAAGAAAGAGTGAGGGAGATAGAGACAGCTTTCAAACAAGTTTACTCGTAAATTAATCAAACAGCTTAGCATCACATAAGCTACCTTAGAAAATGTGGACGAAAAAAGTTTATCAAGACACACAATAGTGAAATACGTTCTGTTTGCTTTACTCAAACTGCTTAATCAATAGTATACTGACACCAAAAAAGCTTTATGAATAAAGATTCTGCTAGAGCACGTTGTGTGTGATATTTGTTGGTTGCTTGGTTTACGTCGCGGTCTGATGGTCATCAAATATAATCGAGAGATTCCATTTCACATACTTGTCAGCCTAGCGGAATAATGAAGTGACCTAAAGTTACCTAATAAGTTATCTGAAAAGATCCCCGATATGTCAGATAGATTGTCCATAAAATGTGTATCGAAAAAAGTGTGTGTCTAGACACTCGTAGAGAATAACTATCTCCTTACTCTCAGGGCGTGTTATATACTCAAGCAGCTTAACACCAGCTAAACTACTTAAGCAGTAGTATATTAAATCATAGTTCGACTTGGCTGTAAAGCTCTGCCATAAATCTGTTCTCTCGAGTTAATGTATTTTGCAATTTTGTGTTGCGTTTTTTTTTTCTTTCCTTATTTTTTTTTTCTTATTAAATTTTCATAACCTTGTATTAGTGGGCAGTGTACAAATATATCATTCTAAGGTTCATTTCATTCTTCTTTTTAAATAGTTTTTTAATTTTTTTTAGTGCAGGGCATTTATCAAATTTCACAAACCGTCATGGAAAGCCTTTTATCTCATCATCATAATAATGAAAGTAATAATAATCAAGTTTGTATCAACTCAATTTTTTTTATAATTTTTTTTTTTTTTTTTGTGTTCACGTATTTTACTCTTGTATCATTGACAATAAAGTTTATAAGTGGAATCAAATCTCATTTTGTGCTGACAAGATTAAAACGAAACAGACATTTAAGCTTCTATAATACTTTGCTTTTTAATGCAATGATTTCAACCAACCCTGTAGTTTTGATTTAACAGCCTAAAATAAATAAAAATTTTTAAAGCTTAATAATGGAGTAAAAGAAAATGAAGTTTAAGAAAAATAAATAAAAATTATTTATACTCACTCTTACTTTATTTTAAGTCATCGACACAGAAGGAGGTCTCGTTTTATAGTTTAAGATAAATCGGTATTACAGTTCCAAATATTGACAAATATCGATGACAGTCCGCAAAAAATTGTTTAGTTTTTAATTAATTTTTTTTATAATTTAATTTTTTTTTTTAATTTTTTTTCCTTTAAAGAAATTTTTAATTCAATTAATAAAAACTTGAATTAAATTAAAAAAAACTTGTGTGTTAACAAAAATTTTGTTGTCGATGGTTTTAATAACAACATGAGGGAAAAAAATAAATTGGAAAAGTTTTAAAACTCTTATATTATATTTTACTTATTATGTTTTTTATTTTAATTTATTTATTTCATGAAATATTTTTTGACTTAATGTTAGTTAATATCAATAAGGAATTGAGTAGATGTCGACAACCAAAAAAATTTGTTTTTTGCTTGTAAATTGACAACGCCAAATGGAAAAAGATTTAATAACTTTATATAACTTTTTAAACTTTCAATAACACAAGCACTCAAGTGGTCTAAAATATTTTTATAGAAAACACTTATGTGATCGATTCGTCTAGAAATTTTATATTAAAATATTGAGGGTTGTAAAATGGAAACAGCCCATTAATTTTCATATAGAAATTTAAGCCGATTTGATAGACTAGGGGTCGTATTATTTATTCGGCGTGGAAAAAAACATTTAGAGGAAAGATATATCGATCGATATGCAAATTAGTATCAATCATTGTTGTTGAATTGTGTTAATGTTGCAGCTGCTGGTAATAAGAAAAAAATTGAATTTTTCGACTTAAAAAATATTAGATTAAAAAAAAGAAAATTTATTTTCAAAAAATAAAACAAATTTATCCAAAAATATCTTATTTTTGCTCTTTCTGTGAGAAAACTTAAATGTAAGAAAAATATAGAAATTTATCCATATTTCCGAATCAATAATATGGGAATACCAATGAACTTTAAAAAAATACCGCAGCAACGGAATGCATAAATGCAAATTTGGCTTCCGCACAAAAATACTTTCCCCAATAGCGATACGGAATGAATAATTAGACTCTTAAATACAGAAATAAACAAACAGAGTCAACGTTGCTAATTCTTATCTTTTCTCTTTTTTGACATTTTTCCATTTTTATAAAAAATTCTAATCAGCAACACAAAGGGTTTAATTATTCATTCCGTTCGGCAATTGCGGAAAGTATTTTTGTGCTGAAACAAAATTTGCAATTATTAATTTCGCGATAAGTTTTTACATTTTGTTTACAATAAACGGAAAGGTCACAAATGTAAAAAAAAAAATATAAAATTTCGCAAAAATTAAATGGTAAAACACATTTGTTTTATTTGTAGAAAATAATTTTATTTTATTTATTAAAAACTAATTTCCTTTTTGTTTATTTAATATTTATTTTGATGTTAAAAACTACCAGGAAAAAACCTTTCACCAACATGTGAAATATTAACATTATTCATTCACAATAGACTAGTCTTTAATTCACAATTAAATAAGATAATTCAGCAGGAATGAATAGTAGCAATTTGTATATCGATCAATATTTCTTTCCGCTAATTTTTTTTCCGTGCGGGATCCAAAGTTATATCAAGTTTAGCAACAGCAACAGTTTAAAAAAAAATTAAAAAAACTCTTGTGTATGAGTTTATAAAAATCAGTGGAGGTTAAAGCATATGCTTTCAGTAGCATGCAAAAAACAAACTTTGTTTAAATGCAGCTCAACTTTTCTCATACAGAATAAGAAATTTCTCACTAAATATAGAATTCAATTTGAGTCAAATGTGAGCTAGAACTGCAACAGTCAACAGTCATCGATACCATGAACGATAAAAAGCGACGTCATTTGGTGTTAATGACGCCAAATGAAATAATGGTGATTAAAGACCTTACATTTTAGAGGGGTTGTTTTAAGCCCTTAAATAAAAATAAATAAATAAATATACAAAAATTTTAATTTTTTATTAAAAATATATTTTTTATTCGTAATCAGTATCTACACCTGGGCTTAAAATTTAAAATGTAATTATCAAGCTTATGGCCACAGCGGCTGTTCTTGACATTTTTTAGTTTTAAAGGCAACACCAATTCCAGTGATCAACAACTAAACAATAAATTTTAATCTTCTTATATACTTCCGTTTACTGTATCAATACAATTTGCAATATACTAATTCCATCAATGGTAAGTTAAAGTTATTGATTATTTCGTCTTATATTTAATTAATGTGAACATACTCGTACTTTTAAGCCCAAAACTGTGTTTATTTTAAACTTCAGTGAACCAAACCACTTGGTTGTCTTGGCAAGCAAATTTAGTGTTAGATTTTTGTTGCTGTTGTTGACTGTGGCTGATGCTTTCCTTTTTATAAGTAAATTGTTTTCTATTTATAGAAGAATCCAGGTAAACATAAAGTGAGTTAGTAAAGAAATTTGCTTGTCAGGCAATTTCTTGAAATTCAGCTCGATGTGTTTTCATTTTGTGTTTCATCCTTTATTTGTTATGTGGCAGGCAACAAACAGAATTTAGGCATTTACTCTTCACTTATTTATAGAGATGTGGCGAATTGTAAATATATACAAAACGTGTGTGTAAGTAGTGTAATTAATGTTAACTTTGTTACACTGTGTACGTTTCTAACTATTCTAAAAGCCAACTTTTGTTAGTTTTGTATTGTTTCTATTTCATCTGAAAAATTAATAAAAATAGTTTTGATTTTTTATTTTTGAAATTTCTTTTCCACTTCTGACTCTTTTTGATGGCGGAACCTAGAAACGGACATTTCCAGACTGGTGGCTGTGATAACTGGTCACTGGACGCTCTGGTCATCCGAGAATGATTAGACGGTCTTTTACCTTCTATGCGAGTGCCCGGCTCTTATGGCTTCAAGACACAGGTTTCTCGGTGCACTTCTGATGGCCGGACAATCTGAGATGTTGGGAGTAAGGTTAAGGGACCTTCTCATATATCTAAATGTCACGGGATGGATCTAGGTCGCTTTACGGCTACATAGTCTTGGCAAGTAGGTGGTTCAAAACGGAGTTTTGGAACTCTTATTGTGTGCCACATAAACTAACCAACCTGACTCTTTCTTTGTGTTCACTATTTCCTGCTGCCTTTACTTTAAAAATAGTATGATAAATTATTATTAGATGCAGCCATTATAATGCAAGAAAATTAAAACAAAAACTACTTCTATAATAAATAATTCCTCTACTGCTGAGACTTTTATTAACACTGCTTTCATTACCTGTATTAAAATTTCTAGCGCTAA
Source organism: Thelaira solivaga (assembly GCA_947397855.1). NCBI lineage: Eukaryota > Metazoa > Arthropoda > Insecta > Diptera > Tachinidae > Thelaira > Thelaira solivaga. Next base: position 32,910,750 of record OX377611.1, on the reverse strand, counting down.
TTCTAGTCACACAACAGTGGCTGCTAATTGACTTAGTTTTTCTACCAACCAGTAGAACTACGGCGGCTCTTGCAACTACTGCCATTAAAGGGTGCTCCCTTAGATTAGTGGATGGTATACTATTCTATCAGTTTGGGGGTTAGAGGTTCGATTGCTGTCTTGATCCTTTTGGTCGCCATATGGCCTTGTTTAAAATTTACGAGTAATACTATTTTAGTTTCTACTACTGCTATACCTTCAGCTACTAAAAATACTTCCACTTCCAATGTTGTTACTACTATTTTTACTACTAATATTATTAACCTAGAGAGTATACATGTTGCTACTGCTATTACACCAGTAATACAAATAATGGAAGCAGGGAAATCATCCCTAATACAAACAACATCAACCGTTTAAATATCTAGCAACCTATTCAACCAACAGCAACTGCAACACAAATGACTTACAATCAATTAGCAACAGCTCAAACAACCACGAAAACTTCAACATCGCAAATAATTTCAACTATGGTAAACACAAGTAACGCACATACATTCAGTATAAACCAGGCTTCTTTACACAACAACAATAACAACAGCAGCAGCAACCGCAGAAATCTAAATTACACTAAAATAGCAAACAACAGCACAATATACACTGAGAAAAAACTTTGTTTGTAAGAATAGAATTAAACTAAAAAATTTCAACAAAAGAATTTTTTGGTTGTGACGAAAGAAATTCGATTATCTAAGCAAAGACTATGTTAAAGAGAATTATATAATTTCAGTTATTTCCACTAGAAAATTTGATTACTACAAGTACATTTTTACCTAATAACAAATTCAGTTCCCTCAACCAAAGTTATTTTCTGTGTATAGAATTAACGCAAGTAACAACAACAAAATTAGCTCTGTATCGTGCATACAAGCCTAAGATCTTCACGGGACGAACTATAAATTGCAGAATGCATATCAAAATGTATTATAAAACCTAACAGTAGTAGCTGTGCATTCGTATTTAATTATAAATTGAAAGAAATGAAAGCACAAAATGTTCGAGTTAAAATCAGTAAAAAAAAGTATTTAACATTAGAGCTAAAAATAAAAAAAATAATAAAAAAGCTTCAGTAGCAATATTTTGTTCTTGTTGCTAGTTAAAAAAAAAAATACAATAAGTCTACAGAAATTATTTCATTGATTAAATGAAATATTTCATAAGTTATGTGAATTAATGAAATATTGTGTTTCAATTGCTGAAATTATTTGACTAAATGAAAGAGCACTTCATGGAAATGTAAAAAAAATATTATGTTTTTTCTTTGATGTGTCCCCCGTCCTTTAGAAATCAAATTGAAAGAATAGCTTAAAATGAATAACTAATTAGAATTTTTTTATCTTTCTAACTACATATTTATCCTCAGGAGGTTAAAAATACACTTAATTTTAGCTAACTTCAGTTGTTATGTATCTATCAGATTATTTTTATGTAGATTGATAAATCTTAATCATCTTTGTTTATTTACACACCACAAAATAAAACAAAAAACCTTGTTTATCAGAAAGCTTTAAAATGATTAACTTTATCATAATTACTGTATGTGTCTGTCAATACCAAATTGAAACCTTATAAATAGCCAGCATTTCAGGAAAACTCTGTTTTGTAAATAAGCAACATCATGTGTAATAATAAAACTTCATTCATAACGAGCATTTTTTTTTTATTAATTATGGATTCCTTATGTTTGTTTTAGATTTATGTTATACAAAATCTTTTATCGACTGAGTCAGTACGAAGTCTGCCGGGTCAGCTAGTTATTATAATAACATCATTTTAGTAAAAAAAATTTTTATTATTAAACTAATTATAAAATTCAGAGCATATACATATAAACAAAACTCTTTCATATCGCTTATTTACTTCAATAGTGTAATCACCAGGGCAAATGACTTTATGTAAATGCTTTGAGACCCATCTAAATTTAATATCTTGCGAATCACAACATTTCCAGTAAAATGGCATCAATTTATTAGTGCATATTTTTAAATATTTTGCAATAAATTTTTTAAAATTTTTTTAAATTTTTTGTAATAATTGCACATTTTTTGTCATATTTTCCATTATTTATAAAAAATATTTTGCTTTTTTCTTAATTTTTAGTTTAGAAATATCTTTTTGTTCAAGGCGAATTCATTATAAGGTTTAGTCAGTGGATCAGCTGGTTATATAATAGTTTTTAGAGCCCTGAAACAGTCAAAATTGTATGGGATAATAACATTTTGGTGTTTGGTATAGAATTACCTACCCTTTATAATAAATTGGCCTTGTGTCTGTTGCTAGTTTTATTGAGTTGTATATTTTTTTTATTTAGCTAAAAAAAGGGCTCAAATTTATAGTCACGACAATAACCAAGCGGTAGGGACTGAAATCATTGAGCACCTCGATTAAACTCGTTGATGATACCGTCATTAAAATAAGAAAAGTAAAAGGCCAAATCGGCGAAAAAATAAAAGCCAAACTTGATGCAGCTTAAAAAAAATGCTGGACTTAAAAAAATTTATGAAATTGGTAGTATTTTTAGTTTCCCTTCCAGTAAAGAAAAAATTGTAGAAAATGAAAATGTCAAGCGAATATTTTCAATGTTTAAAGACCAAATAGAATGAGTTTTACATTTGATAACATAAAAAAAAACTTTTTTGTTTTCACTTTTTAAGACTGAATAGAATATAATTATTTTATTTTATAAAGCTTTTACGTTTTTATGAATTATTAAATGGTTAAATAAATGAATTTTTTTAGTTTTATTTAGCATATTTTGCAATTTTCAGTGCATGTTTTTTTCACATATTTTGGAATTTTTATTGCATGAACATCCTTGCCCTGGTAACTTTCACTAGTGATCCTTAAAGTTTTTTAAATAACTTTACAGAATAATCAGTTTTTTTTTATTATGACACTTTTAAAGCAAATTAAGAACTCAAAAGTCAAGTTTGCAATGATTAAAACATTTTTTTTAAATTTTTACTAACTTAATTAATTTTTAAATAATTAAATGTTTATATTTTCTGGCTAGAATTTGTAATAAATTCTTTTGAAAAATTTTAAAACTAACTAACAACAACGTTATTAATGACTTTATTATTCATGGAAGTATAAGTAATGCTTTTCCCATCTCTCTCTCGCTCTCCTCTCCCTCCACATTATTCATGGCAATTATTTATACAATAATAGTTTACTTAGTAGCTACCTCTATTTATAATACCCTTCTAATATATCACAATTGTATTTGGCACTAAATAAATATTTAATTTAGTTGAGGCCACAAAATTGCACAATGAGAATTTCAATTTATTGTTGTTCATTTTCAGAGAGAATTTTACTAGTAAATAACAGAATACAAAATGCATTAAGAAATAGTAACTGAAACAATACAACCAAAAAACCCCAAAATTATATTGACAGTCATTTTGGTAGGCATCCTATTTTGGAAATTGCAAATGTACACATGCCTCTCTCTACATAAGTGCATTTCAATTGAGAGTGTTCGTTTCTCTAATACCCATGAATTTATTTTGCTGCCACACTATGGCAAACGCAAATGTTGAAATAATCAACAAAAAAAAATTAAATAATTTAAGCTTTTAATTTACCATTTTATTGATGAAGAGTTAGGAAACCATAAACTGTCGAATGCATTTAGTTTAAAAAAAAAATTTTAATGAAACAAATTTAAAATTTCAATTGCTTAATAATAATAAAAAATATTTTATTAAGTTGTACTTTTCATCATAATTTTTCTTTTGAGCGTTTTAAAAGAATATTTCCTTTGCCAGGAGCTAGAGAAAAATAAGCAAAATGGGCAAAAAAAGGCTAAATCACGCAAAAAAAAAATCTAGAAAAAAGTTTAAAAGCTACAGCTTAAAATTCGAAATTTTCTTCATTTTTTATAACAAGTATAATTATAATTTTTATAAAAGAAACCAAGAAGAAAACATTAAATATTAATGCTCTTATCCAAAAAAAAAGTTGATGTAGACTTTAAAGTAAAATGTATGAACAATTGCGATAAAGTTAACTTTAAAGTCTGCGTTAATTTTTTTGGCAAAGGGGGTAAAAACGTAAGAAAACACTTTCGTTTTCCACATGTATTTAAGTACTTATGAAAGAGTTCAATTATTTTTTTAAATTTAAATTTAAATTTAGTTTTTTGATTTCAAGGCAATTTCTATTCTGATATTTAACTTGCTTTATTGTACTAAAAAGCGAGCAACCTCAGCATTACTAAGCGAAGAAGGTAACCAGTTCTACTAACAAGTTCCCGGAGAGAGGCAGTAGTAGAACTACTTATCTTTTAGGTAATCCCTTTCTTACTTTTGTAGATATCGACTTGATTTTTATTGCGTTGAATAGAGAACCGTAGAAATCAAGTCGATATCTACAAAAGTAAGAAAGTTATGACCTAAAAGGTAAGTAGTTCTACTACTGCCTTTATCCGGCCACTTTTTAGTAGAACTGGTTACCTTTTTAGTCATAACTTGCTAAGTTTTCACTATATCGACTTGATTTCCTTTGCGTTGGATAGCTAACGGCATTGGCCTTAATTACAAATTTTTTTCTGATGGATAGTGCAAGAAAACTTTTTTGTAATTTTTTCAAAAAAAAGCAAAGGGGGTAGTCCATGGTTTTTTTTGGCTAAAAATATTTTGTTTGCTCTATCTGCAAAAAACCAAATTTGAGTTAAAGCCAATACGGTTCTCTATTAAACGCAATAGAAATCAAGTCGATATCTAGAAAAGTAAGCAAGTTATGACAAAAAAGGTAAGTAGTTCTACTACTGCCTCCTTCCGGCCTCTTTTTAGTAGAAATGGTTACCTTTTTGGTCATAACTTGCTCAGTTTTCAATATATCGACTTGATTTCTTTTGCGTTGGATAGCTAACGGCATTGGCCTTAATCACAATTTTTTTTCTGATGGATAGTGCAAGAAAATTTTTTTGTAATTTTTTCAAAAAAAAGCAAAGGGGGTAGTCCATGGTTTTTTTTGGCTAAAAATATTTTGTTTGCTCTATCTGCAAAAAACCAAATTTGAGTTAAAGCCAATACGGTTCTCTATTAAACGTAATAGAAATCAAGTCGATATCTAGAAAAGTAAGCAAGTTATGACAAAAAAGGTAAGTAGTTCTACTACTGCCTCCTTCCGGCCTCTTTTTAGTAGAAATGGTTACCTTTTTGGTCATAACTTGCTCAGTTTTCAATATATCGACTTGATTTCTTTTGCGTTGGATAGCTAACGGCATTGGCCTTAATCACAATTTTTTTTCTGATGGATAGTGCAAGAAAATTTTTTTGTAATTTTTTAAAAAAAAAGCAAAGGGGGTAGTCCATGGTTTTTTTTGGCTAAAAATATTTTGTTTGCTCTATCTGCAAAAAACCAAATTTGAGTTAAAACCAATACGGTTCTCTATTAAACGCAATAGAAATCAAGTCGATATCTAGAAAAGTAAGCAAGTTATGACAAAAAAGGTAAGTAGTTCTACTACTGCCTCCTTCCGGCCTCTTTTTAGTAGAAATGGTTACCTTTTTGGTCATAACTTGCTCAGTTTTCAATATATCGACTTGATTTCTTTTGCGTTGGATAGCTTACGGCATTGGCCTTAATCACAATTTTTTTTCTGATGGATAGTGCAAGAAAATTTTTTTGTAATTTTTTCAAAAAAAAGCAAAGGGGGTAGTCCATGGTTTTTTTTGGCTAAAAATATTTTGTTTGCTCTATCTGCAAAAAACCAAATTTGAGTTAAAGCCAATACGGTTCTCTATTAAACGCAATAGAAATCAAGTCGATATCTAGAAAAGTAAGCAAGTTATGACAAAAAAGGTAAGTAGTTCTACTACTGCCTCCTTCCGGCCTCTTTTTAGTAGAAATGGTTACCTTTTTGGTCATAACTTGCTCAGTTTTCAATATATCGACTTGATTTCTTTTGCGTTGGATAGCTAACGGCATTGGCCTTAATCACAATTTTTTTTCTGATGGATAGTGCAAGAAAATTTTTTTGTAATTTTTTCAAAAAAAAGCAAAGGGGGTAGTCCATGGTTTTTTTTGGCTAAAAATATTTTGTTTGCTCTATCTGCAAAAAACCAAATTTGAGTTAAAGCCAATACGGTTCTCTATTAAACGCAATAGAAATCAAGTCGATATCTAGAAAAGTAAGCAAGTTATGACAAAAAAGGTAAGTAGTTCTACTACTGCCTCCTTCCGGCCTCTTTTTAGTAGAAATGGTTACCTTTTTGGTCATAACTTGCTCAGTTTTCAATATATCGACTTGATTTCTTTTGCGTTGGATAGCTAACGACATTGGCCTTAATCACAATTTTTTTTCTGATGGATAGTGCAAGAAAATTTTTTTGTAATTTTTTCAAAAAAAAGCAAAGGGGGTAGTCCATGGTTTTTTTTGGCTAAAAATATTTTGTTTGCTCTATCTGCAAAAAACCAAATTTGAGTTAAAGCCAATACGGTTCTCTATTAAACGCAATAGAAATCAAGTCGATATCTAGAAAAGTAAGCAAGTTATGACAAAAAAGGTAAGTAGTTCTACTACTGCCTCCTTCCGGCCTCTTTTTAGTAGAAATGGTTACCTTTTTGGTCATAACTTGCTCAGTTTTCAATATATCGACTTGATTTCTTTTGCGTTGGATAGCTTACGGCATTGGCCTTAATCACAATTTTTTTTCTGATGGATAGTGCAAGAAAATTTTTTTGTAATTTTTTCAAAAAAAAGCAAAGGGGGTAGTCCATGTTTTTTTTTGGCTAAAAATATTTTGTTTGCTCTATCTGCAAAAAACCAAATTTGAGTTAAAGCCAATACGGTTCTCTATTAAACGCAATAGAAATCAAGTCGATATCTAGAAAAGTAAGCAAGTTATGACAAAAAAGGTAAGTAGTTCTACTACTGCCTCCTTCCGGCCTCTTTTTAGTAGAAATGGTTACCTTTTTGGTCATAACTTGCTCAGTTTTCAATATATCGACTTGATTTCTTTTGCGTTGGATAGCTAACGGCATTGGCCTTAATCACAATTTTTTTTCTGATGGATAGTGCAAGAAAATTTTTTTGTAATTTTTTCAAAAAAAAGCAAAGGGGGTAGTCCATGGTTTTTTTTGGCTAAAAATATTTTGTTTGCTCTATCTGCAAAAAACCAAATTTGAGTTAAAGCTAATACGGTTCTCTATTAAACGCAATAGAAATCAAGTCGATATCTAGAAAAGTAAGCAAGTTATGACAAAAAAGGTAAGTAGTTCTACTACTGCCTCCTTCCGGCCTCTTTTTAGTAGAAATGGTTACCTTTTTGGTCATAACTTGCTCAGTTTTCAATATATCGACTTGATTTCTTTTGCGTTGGATAGCTAACGGCATTGGCCTTAATCACAATTTTTTTTCTGATGGATAGTGCAAGAAAATTTTTTTGTAATTTTTTCAAAAAAAAAGCAAAGGGGGTAGTCCATGGTTTTTTTTGGCTAAAAATATTTTGTTTGCTCTATCTGCAAAAAACCAAATTTGAGTTAAAGCCAATACGGTTCTCTATTAAACGCAATAGAAATCAAGTCGATATCTAGAAAAGTAAGCAAGTTATGACAAAAAAGGTAAGTAGTTCTACTACTGCCTCCTTCCGGCCTCTTTTTAGTAGAAATGGTTACCTTTTTGGTCATAACTTGCTCAGTTTTCAATATATCGACTTGATTTCTTTTGCGTTGGATAGCTAACGACATTGGCCTTAATCACAATTTTTTTTCTGATGGATAATGCAAGAAAATTTTTTTGTAATTTTTTCAAAAAAAAGCAAAGGGGGTAGTCCATGGTTTTTTTTGGCTAAAAATATTTTGTTTGCTCTATCTGCAAAAAACCAAATTTGAGTTAAAGCCAATACGGTTCTCTATTAAACGCAATAGAAATCAAGTCGATATCTAGAAAAGTAAGCAAGTTATGACAAAAAAGGTAAGTAGTTCTACTACTGCCTCCTTCCGGCCTCTTTTTAGTAGAAATGGTTACCTTTTTGGTCATAACTTGCTCAGTTTTCAATATATCGACTTGATTTCTTTTGCGTTGGATAGCTAACGGCATTGGCCTTAATCACAATTTTTTTTCTGATGGATAGTGCAAGAAAACTTTTTTGTAATTTTTTCAAAAAAAAGCAAAGGGGGTAGTCCATGGTTTTTTTTGGCTAAAAATATTTTGTTTGCTCTATCTGCAAAAAACCAAATTTGAGTTAAAGCCAATACGGTTCTCTATTAAACGCAATAGAAATCAAGTCGATATCTAGAAAAGTAAGCAAGTTATGACAAAAAAGGTAAGTAGTTCTACTACTGCCTCCTTCCGGCCTCTTTTTAGTAGAAATGGTTACCTTTTTGGTCATAACTTGCTCAGTTTTCAATATATCGACTTGATTTCTTTTGCGTTGGATAGCTAACTGCATTGGCCTTAATCACAATTTTTTTTCTGATGGATAGTGCAAGAAAATTTTTTTGTAATTTTTTCAAAAAAAAGCAAAGGGGGTAGTCCATGGTTTTTTTTGGCTAAAAATATTTTGTTTGCTCTATCTGCAAAAAACCAAATTTGAGTTAAAGCTAATACGGTTCTCTATTAAACGCAATAGAAATCAAGTCGATATCTAGAAAAGTAAGCAAGTTATGACAAAAAAGGTAAGTAGTTCTACTACTGCCTCCTTCCGGCCTCTTTTTAGTAGAAATGGTTACCTTTTTGGTCATAACTTGCTCAGTTTTCAATATATCGACTTGATTTCTTTTGCGTTGGATAGCTAACGGCATTGGCCTTAATCACAATTTTTTTTCTGATGGATAGTGCAAGAAAATTTTTTTGTAATTTTTTCAAAAAAAAGCAAAGGGGGTAGTCCATGGTTTTTTTTGGCTAAAAATATTTTGTTTGCTCTATCTGCAAAAAACCAAATTTGAGTTAAAGCCAATACGGTTCTCTATTAAACGCAATAGAAATCAAGTCGATATCTAGAAAAGTAAGCAAGTTATGACAAAAAAGGTAAGTAGTTCTACTACTGCCTCCTTCCGGCCTCTTTTTAGTAGAAATGGTTACCTTTTTGGTCATAACTTGCTCAGTTTTCAATATATCGACTTGATTTCTTTTGCGTTGGATAGCTAACGGCATTGGCCTTAATCAAAATTTTTTTTCTGATGGATAGTGCAAGAAAATTTTTTTGTAATTTTTTCAAAAAAAAGCAAAGGGGGTAGTCCATGGTTTTTTTTGGCTAAAAATATTTTGTTTGCTCTATCTGCAAAAAACCAAATTTGAGTTAAAGCCAATACGGTTCTCTATTAAACGCAATAGAAATCAAGTCGATATCTAGAAAAGTAAGCAAGTTATGACAAAAAAGGTAAGTAGTTCTACTACTGCCTCCTTCCGGCCTCTTTTTAGTAGAAATGGTTACCTTTTTGGTCATAACTTGCTCAGTTTTCAATATATCGACTTGATTTCTTTTGCGTTGGATAGCTAACGGCATTGGCCTTAATCACAATTTTTTTTCTGATGGATAGTGCAAGAAAATTTTTTTGTAATTTTTTCAAAAAAAAGCAAAGGGGGTAGTCCATGGTTTTTTTTGGCTAAAAATATTTTGTTTGCTCTATCTGCAAAAAACAAAATTTGAGTTAAAGCCAATACGGTTCTCTATTAAACGCAATAGAAATCAAGTCGATATCTAGAAAAGTAAGCAAGTTATGACAAAAAAGGTAAGTAGTTCTACTACTGCCTCCTTCCGGCCTCTTTTTAGTAGAAATGGTTACCTTTTTGGTCATAACTTGCTCAGTTTTCAATATATCGACTTGATTTCTTTTGCGTTGGATAGCTAACGGCATTGGCCTTAATCACAATTTTTTTTCTGATGGATAGTGCAAGAAAATTTTTTTGTAATTTTTTCAAAAAAAAGCAAAGGGGGTAGTCCATGGTTTTTTTTGGCTAAAAATATTTTGTTTGCTCTATCTGCAAAAAACCAAATTTGAGTTAAAGCCAATACGGTTCTCTATTAAACGCAATAGAAATCAAGTCGATATCTAGAAAAGTAAGCAAGTTATGACAAAAAAGGTAAGTAGTTCTACTACTGCCTCCTTCCGGCCTCTTTTTAGTAGAAATGGTTACCTTTTTGGTCATAACTTGCTCAGTTTTCA